>BPTQ01000008.1:61185052-61422333 GCA_019973895.1 Chrysanthemum seticuspe | reverse complement strand
ACCTTCAAAGGTTGGTTTTTTTGAAAACTTTATATACAACAGCGGGGGGCAACTCCCCCACACTAGGGTGGTAGAAAATAGAAAGAAGTCAGAAATACGGGTGAAAACCCATATGGTATGCTACTGTTTTTGATTCCCGAGTTGCTAGCTTGACTCGATCCCCGCATTCATTGGTTCATGGGGAAAGTTTGTAGATCCGGGACAACCACAGGCGGAATGTCCTCTCCAAAATAGTGCTTCAATCGATGACCATTCACTTTAAAATTGGGACCATCGGACTGAGATAACTCAATGGTTCTATAAGGAAATACTTTAGTGATGGTGAATGGTCCAGACCAGCGGGATTTTAGTTTTCCTGAGAAAATCTTTAATCTTGAATTGAAAAGAAGGACTCGATCACCGACGTTGAAAACGCGGTTCTTGATTTTGGAGTCATGAATCTTTTTTGTCTTTTATTTGTAGATCAAAGAGTTCTCGTATGCTTGATCACGGAGTTCATTTAATTCATTCATTTGAACTTTCCGGTGATCACCAGCTGTCTGAATATCGAAGTTGGCATGTTTCAAGGCCCCGTATGCTTTGTGCTCAAGCTCAATCGGCAGATGACACGCCTTTCCGTACACTAACTTGTAGGGCGTACACCCAATGGGTGTTTTATAAGCTGTACGGAAGGCCCAGAGTGCGTCATCTAGCTTATCCGACCAAGAGGCACGGTTTTCGCCTACTGTCCTCTCCAGAATTCTTTTAATTCCTCGGTTGGAAACTTCCACTTGCCCACTTGTTTGGGGGTGGTACGCAGTAGAGAGATGGTGAGTTACACCATACTTTTGCATGACTCTATCAAACTGGTCATTGCAAAAATGCGTACCACGATCACTGATTATAGCTCGTGGAGTTCCAAACCTAGCAAAAAGAGATTTTAAGAATTTCACAACAACTCGGGCATCGTTGGTAGGCAAAGCTTTCGCTTCAACCCATTTTGACAAATAGTCAACGGCCACGAGTATGTATTTATTTCCTCGAGATGATGGAAATGGCCCCATAAAGTCAATGCCCCAGATGTCAAAAATCTCACACACTTGAATGGCGTTTTGCGGCATTTCATTTCTTTGTGAGATATTTCCGTGACGTTGACAAGCGTCACAGGTTTTGACAAATTCGTGGGCATCCTTGTAAATCGTGGGCCAATAAAATCCAGAATCAAACACCTTCTTGGCAGTGTAGTTGGGGCTATGATGTCCCCCAGTAGGTCCAGAATGGCAAGCCTTGAGAATGTCATTGGCTTCCTAACCATACACACATCGCCTGATGACTTGATCCGCGTAAATTTTGAATAAGTAGGGGTCGTCCCAGAAGTAATGTTTTACATCTTTAAAAAATTTGTTTTTCTGTTGGGACGACATCCCTTTCACCACAAAGTTACCCGCATGGTAATTTGCAAAGTCAGCAAACCATGGGGTAGAAGAGTCTCCACGAAAAGAAACCACATTGAGTGTTTCGAGAGGAAATGTTTCGTTTATTTCCTTTTTCTCGAACACATCCTGGTGAGGGTTTTCTAGACGGGACAGATGATCAGCAGCCAGGTTCTCAGCTCCTTTTTTATCACGTATAATGATATCAAATTCTTGCAGGAGGAGAACCCAACGGAGCAATCTCGGCTTTGCATCTTGTTTTGCAAAGAGATATTTGAGAGCCGAGTGATCCGTATACACCACACATTTGGTCAAGATTAGGTATGGTCGAAACTTCTCAAACGCATACACCACAGCTAATAATTCTTTTTATGTAGTGGTGTAATGGGTTTGAGCTTCAGTCATAGTCTTACTCGCGTAGTGGATAGGCTGAAAATGCTTGGTTTTACGTTGCCCCAGGACTGCACCTATAGCAAAATCACTTGCATCGCACATGAGTTCAAAGGGTAAATCCCAGTCGGGGGCAACTAGAATGGGTGCTTCCGTAAGCTTTTTATTTAATGTTTCAAAAGCTTCGATGCACTCAGGTGAGAAGATAAAAGGAGCATCCTTCTCAAGGAGATGAGTCATAGGCCGAGCGATTTTAGAAAAATCTTGTATGAATTTGCGATAAAACCTGGCATGACCTAGAAAACTCCTAATACCTTTGACGGTAGTAGGATGAGGCAATTTGGCAATAACATCGACTTTCGCTCTATCGACCTCGATCCCGTTTTTTGAAATCTTATGGCCAAGGACTATGCCTTCTTTGACCATAAAGTGGCTCTTCTCCCAATTTAGACAAAGATTGGTGTCTTCACACCGTTTTAGCATTTTTTCTAAATGGGAGATACATGTTTGAAATGAGTCCCCAATGACCAAGAAGTCATCCATAAACACCTCCATTGTTTCCCCGATCATGTCGTGGAAAATTGCCATCATACATCGTTGGAACGTGCCAGGAGCATTACATAAGCCAAAAGGCATACGTCTGTAGGCAAAGGTTCCGTATGGGCAGGTGAATGTGGTCTTTTCTTGATCCTGTGGATCAATGGGGATCTGAAAATACCCCGAGAAACCATCTAGGAAACAATAGTATTCGTTCCCTGCTAATCTCTCAAGCATTTGGTCCATGAAGGGTAGAGGAAAATGGTCTTTACGGGTGGCGTCATTCAACTTACGATAGTCAATGCAAACACGCCATCCCGTCACCAATCGAGTTGGAATTAACTCGTTTTCTTCATTTGTGACAACAGTTATGCCACCCTTTTTTGGAACACAGTGGATGGGACTGACCCAAGGACTATCAGAGATCGGGTAAATTAAACCGGCATCAAGAAGTTTGATAACCTCCTGTTTGATAACCTCATGGATTTTTGGATTTACTCGTCTTTGTTGTTGAACTGCTGGCTTGAAGTCATCCTCCATCAAGATTTTGTGAGTACAAAACTCAGGGTTGATACCCTTAATGTCGGAGAGTTTCCAAGCAATTGCTTGCTTGTGTGACTTCAAGACCTTTATCAGAGCAGTCTTTTCATCTTTACTCAAATCTCGAGCAATAATGACGGGTAATTTATCATCAAACTCAAGAAATGCATACTCGAGATGAGGTGGTAAGTCCTTAAGTTCAACCTCAGGAAATTCTTCAGTTTTCTCAACTGACTTAACTTCCTTGTTATGAAGCTCATCGGGAGGGAGTGGAGGAGAAGTGTCCTGATTTAACAATTTCTCAAGAAGAAGAATATCTCCCTCAAGGTCAATTGGAGTGTGATCAATTTCCCATGAAACCGAATCACTAGACAAGTATGCTTCAATTTCTTCCAAGATGAAGTCACTTCCCTCAAACGGAGTGAGAGAAGGAGTAGAATTGGCAATGATGGGTTGAGATGAATGAGTGAGATTATCACTCGAAGAATTATGAACATAACCGAGAACTTCTTGAGAGTACTCTTCAGAAGCAACATCAATGATATCTATTCGGTTAACCGACTCAGAATCATAGTTTGCGGAGTACCTCGAAGTTTGATCAAGGTTAAAGGTGACAGCTTCATTACCCACACGTAATGTGATTTCTTGCTCAAATACATCAATGAGAGCACGGCCCGTTCTCAGGAATCCTCGTCCAACAATGAGGGGAACCCGATGATCAGCATCGAAGTCAACAACCACAAAGTCAGCTGGAAAATGGAACTTTCCTACTTTCACGAATACATCCTCGGCGATGCCACGAGGACGCGATATGGAACGATCTGCAAGCTCAAGAGTCATGCAGGTAGGAATAAGTTTTGGAAGAGAAAGTTTCTTCCATACTGAATAAGGCATCAGATTGATGCTTGCACCAAGATCGGCGAGGGCAAAGCATTCAATCATTCCTGGAAAAACACAAGGTAGAAGAAATTTTCCAGGATCTCCAAGCTTTTCGGGAAGCTTCTTTAACAGAACTGCTGAGCAGTTCTCGTTCAGAGGAGTTTTAGCCATTTCAAACAGTTTTTCCTTGTTGCTTAACATGTGTTTGAGAGTTGATGCAAACTTGGGCATCAGCATGATAGCATCCGCAAAGCTTATGTCAAAATGTAGTTCTTGGAAAATTTGAAAAAATTTGTCCATTTGATGACTGGCTTTTTCGCGGAGCTTTTGCTCATTTAAACGTGATGGGTAAGGAATAGAAGTTTTGGATTTGGGGTTTTCAACGGGAGCTACAGGAGGTTCAAAAACAACTCCTGGTTTGGATTTGGGTTTCGGGACAACTTGAGGATGGACATGTGCTATGCTCTGAGAGCTAGTGGGTTGCACTTGGTCCTTTGTCGCCTCAGGTTCACTTTCCACTACCTTCGGGAGAGAAGAAGAAGAGGTAGAAGGAATAGCGGGTCCATCATATGAAGCACCACTTCTGGTTGTGATCGCCTTTGCATCGCCCCTCGGATTAGCGATCGTGTTGCTAGGTAAAGTACCTGAGCCCGAGGGTCGATCATTTAAAGACTTCTTAATGTCAGAAATCTGGCTAACCAACAACCTATTCATTTCCTCTTGGGATTTCATGAATTGCTTCAACAACTCATCAGATGATGGTCGAGTTGGAACAATGGCTTGATTTTCTGTAGGAAAATTCTGGCCTCTATTGTTTGGATTAGGGCCTTGATTTTGGAAATTTCCTTGATTATTGCCATGAAAATACCCTGGGTTGAAATTTCCCTGATTCTGGTTTCTATTAAAATTTCCTTGGTTTTGGAAATTTTGACTTTGATTTTGAAAACCGTTATTTTGACTAAAATTACCTTGGTTTTGAAAACCTTGGTTCGTTCTATTCTGATTTTGATTACGGTTTTGGTTTTGGTTGAAACCGGGTGGTCCAGGGTAGTGGTTAGGACGGTGGTTCGGGTCCATAGGAGCACGGTATTGGTTGCCTCCTGAATTGGAAACCCCGCCCACAGCGTTTGCTCAAAAGGGTTACCATCGGTGGCCATACAGTTGTAATAGGCATGGGGGCCACCGCAAGTAACACATACTTCCACTTTCTTAACTTCAGCAGGTGGTGAAGTTTGTGGAAAAGAAACTTTCTTTTGGTTGGAGAGAACCAAAGCTTGAATTGCTTCCGTGAGTTTGTCAATGTTGGCATCGGTGCTAGATTGACTCACGGGCGATGAAGCAGAAGGACCAACACTGACTTGGGAAACAACCGGTTTGCTTCGTGTAGTGCGGACTTTAGACTTGTTTTCAATGATCGCTAAAGCTTCTTTTACAGTTTTGCTCAAGAAATTTCCTTCAGCGGAGGAATTGAGAGAATCTTGATCAGATTGACTCACTCCATTATAGAAAGTATCGAGTTGCATCAACTCGGAGAAACCATGGTGAGGACATTTGTGGAGCAACTCCTTAAAACGATCCCACGATTCACTGAAGGGTTCATCAAACTTTTGTGTGAACTTGATGATTTCGTTTTTAAGACTCGTGGTTTTAGAAGGTGGATAGAACTCGTTCCCAAATTTTTTCACCAAATCCTCCCATGTTTCAATCGATTTAGGGGGTTGTTTTTCAAGCCAAATCTGGGCTTGTCCCTCGAGGGAAAAGGGGAAGAGAAGAAGTTTGACAGCATCGGTAGGGACATTCTTGTATTTGATGGTAGATGCAATCTTGTTAAACCATCGAATATGAGCATGAGGATCATCCCTCTCAAAGCCATAGAATTGACTTGAGGTTACAAGATTTAGTAACCCGGTTTTGAGTTCAAAATTTTCAGCCACAATGGCTGGGATAACAATAGCATCTCCATACCCATCGATGGGTGCCTGGAGAAGCTCGCACATAGGACGTTCTTCTGCCATGATAACGGAAGTAGTGCGAGCAGTCCGGATCTCAAATCCGACTGATGGGGCAGAACGTCTACGGATACGCCTTCTTGGAATCCTGACAAGCTCACGAAATGGGCTCACAGATCTAGAAGAGCGAGTGCGCATACACTAGAGTTAACTCTAAGAAATCTCAGAGTTAAGGGAATTATGAAAATGGGGAAAGAAGAATCTTTTTGGGTTTTATGGTTTTATATATATGTAGAAACAAAAGAAAAATTTTTTTGTGTTTTATATGTTTTAAGATGTTTTTGGATTTTTGGATTTTTATAAGAAAATATAAATATATATAGATGGTACGAACAAGGAGTGAATATTCAAATCACTAATCTGCTAAACGTAAGATTATTAGCACAGCTCCCCGGCAGCGGCGCCAAAATTTGATCCGGTCCCAAACGGTCAGGTTTATTACACAAGTCAACCACTTGTGAATGGTCAACCGTAATAAAAGTCAGACAGCTTGAGAACGCAATACAATTAAGTCCAGGAGAGTTTAGTGTTTCCCCAGGTCGTTAAGTCCCAACGAGTTGTGCGATTGAATAACTAAACGTGTAGTGATCGGGTGATATTGAACAGGAAAGGGATTAATGATAATACTAGATGACAAAGGAAAAATCTGAGAAAGAAAACTAAAAAGCTAAATTATATTAAATAAACGCTATCACTATTTTTAAAATTGGATTTTCTTGATTTCTTTTATAAATTTGAATTAAAAACTAATTTTAAACTTTAAAACTAAATTAAAATACTAAAAATTATGAAATTAAAGAGGAAAATTGTGAAACTATTTTTCAAAAATCTAAAATAACTAAACAAACTTTTGAAAATTGAATTTGTATTTTTCTGATTTATATTCTAATTTCTATGATTTAAAAACTATTTTAAACTAATTAAATTGCTAAAAATTACTATTTAAACTAGGAAAATTATGGAAAAATATTTTTTTTGGTTTTTTATATTTATCTTAATCTAGGAAAATTGAAAACTTATTTTTTTGAAGATTTTCTTATTTATTTGTATTAAAAGCTATTTAAAAAGTCCTAAAAACTGATTTAAATTAGGAAAAAATAGCAAACAGTGATGAAAAATTATGAAAAATTCAGGAAAAGTCTAAAATATAATTCTAAATCTATGAAAAATATAAAAACTAGGGCTTATGTGTAAGATTATGAAGCTGAAGTGCAAACTGTTTGAGAATAAGCACTTAAAATAAGCTAATAAGCACTAGAAAGCACAAAATGAACACAGAAGCTAGGTTAAGCTATAATTCAGTGAAAAGAACCTAAATCAACTAGTCTACACCTCTAGATTACCAGCTACAAGCTTATGAGTACAAAATCAAACTAGTGAATTCAGTCCCTAGGAGCTGATTTCAAGCTTAAAAATAAGTTGTCTACCCTAGTTGGAACCCAAAACCAAATACCACGATCTCAAGTAGACCTGGCAAGGAGTTCATAAACAAAGAATTAGCCCAAGACAAGCTCCCATGAGCTTGTTGTGAGCTCTACACAAACCTGTGCACACTCAGTTAACACTGATTGTGTGCACAGGGCACTTTCAGCTTAATTGACAAGCTGATTTGAAGCTTATAAAAAATTACAAAACTTCTACAAAAAGCAGATTTCAACAAAAGACCAATTGAACTAGAAAATCCCAAAGTATCAATTATTTTAACTCAAAACTGAGTTCATGAAAAATCAGCAAAGTTTGGGCAAAAACTAGTTATGCAACTTTTGACTTATTACACCGAAATGGATCTTTGACTTTATCGAACTTGTGAGCTTATGAAATGAAATGTAAATGATGTATAATGACAAAATGATCCTAGAATAAGCTAGCTTAACCACTTCTAAACCTATATGCGAGATATGGACCACTGATTCAAACAGATGTGGACATGAGAACTGATTTAATGCAATTTCGACTTAGAGTGTTCTAGGATTCAAACCAACAGCTGAGTTAAGTCTAATAATCCTAAATGAGACTAATGAAAACGATTTTAAGCAAAAGCCAAACATCAAGCTTAATATAACTATCCAATCCAAACACTAGTTTACTTAGTCTTAACCACAATTTATCTTATTCTAACCTTAAAACTAATGACAGTAAATAACTAAGATCAAATAACACTTATTAAAGCTAAATGAAATCAAATTTAAACAATCACAACTAGCCAATATCAACTGATACAATTATGCAAATTCAAACAGTTAAATGGAGAGGGAATTTAGAACTCACAACTGGTCCAGCTATTGTTTAGCTTTGAAACAGAACCCAATTAACACTACCTAATCTATTTTAACCCACTCCAGCACTGCATCAACCCAATTCCATAACTATGTCCATATTGAGCTTTTCAGTTGACTTTTGTTGACTGAGGTATAATATTGCTTGAAACTGAGTTATAAGCTTACTAAAAGCTATGGGCAGCTTTAGTAAGCTTATTTGAGTTATAATGAAGCTTATTGAAGCTTGAATTTAAGAACATGTAAACTGAATTTATAACAGGAAACATAAAAACATGAAACTATGATAAAACCTTGAATTGATACTTGAAAGTAAATTACAATGATTAAACAACTTAAGTTTAGTACATAGAAACTGGAAATTACAATTTTAGACTTACACTAAGACATTGATAATAAAAACGATTTTACAAGAAATTCTAAAAATCAACTACTACTTTCTCTAGCTTCTCTTGCCTCTATTTATCAACAAAAGTCTTCCCACTTGTGTTCTGAGCATTTCCCACTTCTAATCTGGGCCATTGGATTATTAGAGTGAATTTAAGCCGTCTGATGAATTTTGGCGGGAAAACAATTTTTGCCAGTTGGGTTCGATTGAGTGCAAGGAGGGGGAAGCATTAATTGTTATTTGGATTGTTAGGTGAGGTGGAGTGATAAGGGTGGTGTATGTGAGCTGGAGATATGGTGATGGAGTTGGTGTTGCAGAGCAGGTGAAGAAGGAGGGAAAAAGGAGGGAAAAGGGGAGTGGGTTGTTTAACCCTTTGACCGGGTATAAGATGAAACGGGTTGGGCTTGGGTAGTTTTGGGCTTTAGGATAGTTATTGGATTTGGACTAAGATTTAGGATTAGTGTTAAACCCAATAAGTAGCTTAGGGACCAATTTAGCCAAAACTGAAAATTTAGGGACCATTCATGTACATCCTGAAAAATGATCCAAGGGTTGGTTTTGCCAATATTCAAAAATATAAGGACCAAAACTGCCAATCCTGAAACTCCAGGGACTAAACTTGTAATTTCTCAAAACTTTTGAAATTTTTCACCAAAGGACTAATTATGACAACTTATGATTTCAAAAGGACCTTTGGTGACTTTTCTTTTAAAATAAGTGCTCAGAGACTATTTCTGCCAATTTTTTGAAAGTCGGGGGACTGAAACTGCCAATTATGCAAACTTTGTTCGTTTTTTATTTGTTTTCAATAATTTTGCATCTGAAACATATAAAACATAATTTTGGGATATTTACAGTATTTAGATGCATTTCTGAATGTTTTTAAATGTTTTGCAGTTCAGATTTGACCAAAAATGATGAGTTTTTACACACTCATCAACGGTATTGATTACCTCCCTGATGTGAAGTACCGGCTACAGTATTGGCTTCAAAAGGACTACCATCGGTGGCAGTACAGTTGTAGTATGCATGAGGGCCACCACAAGTAACACAGACCTCGACTTTCTTCACTTCACCATGTGATGGTGTCTGTGTGAAGGTGACTTTCTTTTGGTTAGCAAGAACCAAAGCCTGAACAGCATCAGTGAGTTTGTCAAGCTTAGCATCGGTGCTAGATGTACTTACGTGAGATGAAGTAGAAGGTCCTGCATTAGACTGAGATTGATATGTCTTTGTTCGGAAAGGGCGGACCTGGGACTTGTTTTCTATGATTTGCAAGGCTTCTTTTGTGGTCTTGCTCAGGAAATTACCTCCCGCGGAGGCATTTAAAGAGTCTTGGTTAGCTTGGTTCAGACCATTGTAGAAAGTATCCATTTGCATTAACTCGGTGAAACCATGATGCGGACACTTTCGGAGCAACTCTTTGTAACGATCCCATGCCTCACCGAATGATTCATCAAATCTTTGAGAGAAATTCATTATCTCATTCTTAAGACTTGTAGTTCGGGATGGAGGATAGAATTCGTTAACAAACTTAGTGACTAAATCCTCCCATGTCTCAATGGAACGAGGGGTTGTTTCTCAAGCCAATTTCGGGCTTGTCCCTCTAGAGAGAATGGGAACAGAAGAAGCTTAATTGCTTCATGTGGGACATTCTTGTATTTGATGGTCGATGCAATCTTGTTGAACCATCGAATGTGTGCATGAGGGTCGTCCCGCTCAAAACCATAAAATTGGCTTTGGGTTACCAGATTAAGCAACCCGGTTTTGAGCTCAAAGGTATCAGCCACGATGGCTGGGACAACAATGGCATCTCCGTAACCCTCGATGGGTGCTTGGAGAAGCTCATTCATAGGCTTATCTTCTGCCATTACGACAGGGGGTGGTGGTGCTAGACGTTCCTCAGTCACGGCTGAAGGAGCAGAACGTCCTCTAGGTTTACGTGGAATACTTGCAAGCTCTGAAAGTGGACTTGTAGAGCTGGAAGAACGAGTGCGCATGCACTAAGTATAAAAATCAGTTTTCAAAAACAAATGCGAGGCAAAACGACAAGTGAACTTAAACCATTAATCACAAATGAAATGGCTTCTTTGAAAAAGGTACACCAAATCACAAGAACACAAAGGTAAGTTTTGATCTTTAAGATTGGGAACTTATTAATGTTCACACCCCCAGTTGGTAGGTGTTCTGCCTTGGTTTGCGGTGGTTGATTTTTATGTATTTAAGTACCACTGAAAAGACGTAGGTATGGATTTGTGCTAAGGGTTTAAATACTTTTGGACAATATTTTTGGTATCGTCTCGTTTAACCAAATCGTACTACTTTAAGAATCACCTTAAAGAAAATACAAGATAGAAAATGTTACGATTGTTTTGTTGTTTTATATATATATATATATTTTTTTTTTTGTTAACACTTTAGGAAAAGTGTTAATGAACTTTTTGATTTTGATAACTTTACAAAAAAAACTGTTTACAAAAGGTGGTATATGTGCAAGTATGGGTCTGAAAATGTTTAGAACACGCTAAAGCCTCCCCGGCTGCGGCGCCAAAATTTGGTTCGCTTCCAAACTGTCAGGTTTATTACACAAGTCAACCACTTGTGAATGGTCAACCGTAATAAAATTCAAACAGTCTAAAACCAATTCAATTAAGTCCAGAGGAGTATAGTGTTTCCTCAGGTCGTTAAGTCCCACGGAGGATTAATGGTGCTTAAAAACGTTCAGACGTCGAATGATCACTAAGGATAATGATCTGTAAGGATTTTGGTTTATAATTACACTACTGATTGATTGGAATTGTATTCTGATACAGAATTGTAAAGCACAACAATCAGATTGAACAAATGTTAACACGTACGTTTATTAAATTACGTAAACGTACAAAATAAAACGTGAATTTAAAATAATAAAACACCTATGGATATGAAAATGATATTTTTACAATCCTAATAATAAAAGAAAATTATTGGAAAATTAAAATTATTTTTATGACTATTTATTTAATTATTATTAATTAAAAACTATTTTTAACTATTTAATAATACCCTAAAATGTAATAAAATATGAAATAAAGCTAGAAAAATAAAATTATGACTTAGATAAATCTAAAATATTATAAAACTTATTTTAAAACTGAAAATATATTTTTTATGTTTTTTATTTATTTATTATTAATTATTTAATACTTTTTAACTATTTTAAATTCTAATAAATACTAAACAAACCAGGAAAATTCTGAAATTTTTTCTATAAATATCCTTTGGTGACAGAAAGCTAAGAAAATTATAAAAACTGAAAGAGCTTAATAATAAGCTGAAAAGAAAAATTAAAAAGCTAAATTCTATTAAATAAACGCTATCACTATTTTAAAAAATGATGTTTTTTTTTATTTTTCTTTTTGAAAACTATTTAACTACTGAAAATAAGCAACTTTAATAAAGACAAAAATTTTACAACTTAAAAATAAGCAGTTTAAGAGCTTATGATCTCAACAGTGGAGCTTATGGCTTATTTTGATGTTTTAAGCTCAAACAAGCTTACAAACTGGAACCAAAGATAAAATAAGGTATGAATAAGCTAAAGGAACTTAGATTAAACTAGAAAACACAAAGAAACACACTGATAAGCTATGATAAGCTAATAAGCAATTACAAAATACCCTTTGTACCAAACAGGCCTGCAGTCAAATCTAAGAGCAAATTAAGCTCATGAAATAAGCTGAAAAGCTCAAAATAAGGACTGAGGTATTGAGAATGGTTGGTGAGCTTTCTAAAAAGTCCAAGCTCACACACTGGGGTTGACTAATGAGCTTATGACAAGCTTGTGAAAAGCTTGTAAATCACTGAGTACTTAGTTAACACAGAAATGGGACAAAATAAAAGCTACAAGCAGCCCTATCAAATAAGCTAGAAAGGTGAAAATAAGCACTGGACTAGATAGACAGCTAGGTTAGCTTTCCAATAAGCTAAGATACATAAGCTAAGGTTCACTAATAAGCTCTGTGTGAGCTTGTGAAAAAGCTTGTAAAACTGTGCACAAGGCACTTTTTCAAACAAGGTGTTAAAAGAAGCTAAGAAATAAGCTGTTAAATAAGCTAACTAGAAATTATAAAAAATACTATGATTAAGATGAGCAACTGAAGTTTATAAACCTAAAAGCTCAAATCCTAAATCCTAACAGTAAGATCACAAGAAAATTACAAAGTTTATTCAAAAACTGCTAAACTAAAAATTTTGACTTTTTATATTACACTAATAGGTTGACCAATATGAACTTTGGATTGATCCTACTCACTGATTATGTTATATTAACCTAAGATAAGATGAAATTAGGCTATATTAACTAGTTATGAACCACTGAGATGGATTTTATATTCTAAATCCTAACAGTTAACAACCTAGGTGAGATTAAAAGAGATTTTGACTTTTTTAACAAGTGAGCACTGATTTTTCTTGTATATCTGAGCTATATTGACCTAATGGAACATATATCAACCAAGAATAATAACATGAACAACCTCTAACACAGTTAACCAAGCAAATCCAAACAACACTTTAATAAACTGATTTGAAGATTTTCAAATGATTTCAAAGATTAAGACCATACTACTGATTCAAGAACTTATATTATCATATAATGAGACTAAATGAGCATTAAACAACAACAATAACAACATAGAACTTAGTAATGACACTTATGCTAATTTGACTGTCAAACTAAAATTTTTAACAACTACAAATTAAAAAGAACAAGCAAACTGTTTTGTTGTTTAATTCTACTTAAATACAACCCATAAACATAGAAACACAAAGCTTTAAGCTAATTAATGACTTAAACAGTTAAATGCTAAAATGGAACAAAAGGCTTACAAAATGGTTTCCAAGTGAAAACTGAGAACCAAGGACTGAGAACACACCTATAGCTTCCCAAGAAGCTCTAAACCAAAGGGCAATCCAATATTCACCCTGCTCCAGTTGTGATCTCCATTTCCATTGATTTTTGATTTTTAACTAATTTTTTTTTTATTTTTGGTAATTTTTGAGTTTTACTTCTAAACTGAGTTTTATGGTTTCTAAAAGCTTAGAAAAGCTTTCTAGGAGCTTAAGTGAGCTTATGAGTCCATAATAACAACTGATAACAACATTAAGCTTAACATGAGATTTTTGAACTTGAAATTTTACATAAACTGAAATTGAAACTGAAAATGAAAATTGCTTATTGAAAAAGTTTCACAATACACTGAAATGGATAGAAACAGTACTTGAAAGCTTAAAATTACACTGGAATTTGAAAATTAATTAAAACGACATACATTAACTAAATAAAAACTATATACTTCTATACATTGCTTCATCTCTTCTTTATAATGATCTTTTTAGACTTCTTGTCGACCTCTGAGACTTTCCCACTTCATCTTAGCCATTGGATCCATCAAACTCATCATATTCGTCCATTTGGAAATTTGGCGCCAAAATTCGTTGAGCAGATTTTCTCAATTAAGAGATTTTGGACGTTTGTGGAGGTGGAAGGAGTGGTTAAACAGGTGGTGTAATGAGGTGGAAAGGTGGTTTATGAAAACCATGGTGGTTTGATGGGGTGTCTGGTTTTGGCGCGTTAATGTGAGGGAGATGAACAGTGTATCTGGTATTTGACTTTTGTTGACCGAGTTTTATTAATACGCTGGGGGTTCAAAATGGGATAATGGCAGGGTCAAAAATGATTTGGACTGGCTCAAGGGTTAAGGGTCAAGGTTCAAGTATTTGCACACTCATCAAAGGTTTTAAAAGGTACCTTTTTGAGGGGTCGTTTAAGCCCTTATTTGATCACTTTTGTATCCGTTATTGCTTAATATCGTTCCTTTTCACTTTTTAGGTCTCTTGAAGTCAAAATGCTGGAATGGCACTTATTTGGACGAAAAGGCGCGAATATACGAAGAAAATGGCCAAAGTCATAATCGAGACACTCAAGCTGTTGAAATACAAGGGGACGGCGTCAGGTGTTATTTGCGACGCCGTCGGAGCACTTTTGTGACGGCTCAGTAGCCAAATTGCTTTTTTACACTTGACGATGTCAGAAAGCCGACGGCGTCACAACCACAAGGTGACGCCGTCACAAGCTGATCAAGACTATCACAGCATGCGCGCTAAGTAGTTGATATTGTTTTGGCCATAACTTTTGCATCCGAACTCGGATTTAGGTGGTTCAAAAGCCCACGCGACCGGAACGAGAAAATCTACAATTTGGTGAAAAAATGGTTGTGACGCCGTCATTCTATAAGTGTGACGCCGTCACTCTTTGCCGACAGAAAATCTGCCTATAAATATAACATTATAACTTCACTTTTTGAAAGCCCTAAACCCTAAGTCCGATTCCAAGGTTTAGGTAGGTGTTTTTCCAGCAACTTAAAGGGTTTCAAACACTCCATAAACATCGTGTAATGATTTGTTTGTTAATCCAATCCTATGGTATGTCTTCAATTATCATAATTGTTGCTTGCTCTTTATTAATTATACTTGGCTAATTCACCTTGTGTTTGCTTATGATTGTATGAAACTTGTATATAATTAATTAGATCTTATTGATTTCTTAGTGATGCTTGTGTTTATCTTCATCATTAGGGGTGTGACAATTTCAATGAGTCTAATTGGTTTAGTTTATAATTCTTGCACCCTACTGTCTCTTGTTTGATTGGTTGTCTCTTATCTTTATTGTAATTAGCTTAGGAGTGCGACTAGGCTATCGTTGTGTTTAATACTTGATAAATCTTTGATAGTTTATGAATGACTTGGTGAATTTCGTTTACTAAACCAAAGATAACCTTAAAGTTAGTTTATGAATGACTTAGTGGATTTTGTTTACTACACTTAAAGGTGACTTTAAAGAGTTAGGGAATGCACACCTTACGACCTTAGAAAACACAACTCGTTAAGAATAAGGACGTGACAATTCAACCATCAATAGGACGTGACAATTCAGTAGGTAGAATTGGATAGCTAGCAAGGAGTAATACATCATAAGTAGATATGCTTCACGTTACTGGTAGACCCCTAATTTAGTTAGTACATTTTGGGATAGTTGACTAGCAACTAATTCCACCCTCCCCTCCAAAACCGAGATTCATAAAATATAAAAATACGAAAATAATCATCCCTCATCTTTAGACTTAAATCGACATATACTTCAGCCTAACGACACTATTCCCCAACAGAACGATATCAATACCCGTGGCTTACCCCTAATACTACACTACAACGATTAGGTTCACTGCCTAGGGTGTTGAAAAACTTGCTCGACGAAAAGGAAGTTCCTTTGACCCCGAACGATGCGTGTAGCGTTATCAGTTTACAAATGCATCAGTCCCCTCGTGGAATTTTTATTAATCAAGCTAAATACACAACTGAGATTTTGAAAAATCATGGTATGGATAATTGTGACTCTGTCGGAACACCAATGGTAACTTCACCAAAAATTGGAGCCGATTTGTTTGAGAAACCTATTGATCCGAAGAAATATCGGAGCATGATTGGTTCTCTCATGTACCTCACTGCTAGTCGACCAGATATTCATTTTGCTGTTTGCTTATTAGCACGGTTTCAGGCAAAGCCTACCGAACTGCACCTCAAAGAGGTTAAAATGATCTTTCGGTACCTGAAGACATCCATTCACATGGGACTTTGGTATCCGAAGGAATCCGGATTTGATCTAACTGCCTTTTCAGATGCAGACCACGCAGGTGATCAAGTTACAGCAAAAAGTACATCAGGAGGAGCACAATTTTTGGGTGAAAAGTTAGTAAGTTGGTCTTCAAAGAAACAAGATTGCATTGCACTTTCAACCGCTGAAGCAGAGTATGTGTCTCTATCTGCGTGGTGTGCTCAAGTTCTATGGATGAGAACACAACTCACAGATTATGGCTTTACTTTCGATAAAATACCTATGTATTGTGACTCGAAAAGTGCCATAGCCATATCATGCAATCCTGTTCATCACTCAAAGACTAAGCATATCAGAGTCCACTATCACTTCATCAAAGAGTACGTCGAAAATGGTATTGTTGAATTATTTTTCGTGAAGACTGATTACCAACTCGCCGATATATTTACTAAAGCCCTTCTAAAAGAAAGGTTTGACGATTTAGTTCGACGACTTGGAATGCGAAGCCTAACCCCTGAGGAGTTAGAACGTCTTCTCGAATCTTCTTGAAAATGATTTTCCAAAAAGCTTCGCTGTAAATATTTTAGAAAAACAAAATACAAAATTTGAAAAACCAACAAAAGCAAAATATAAAAATATAAAATTTTCAAAAATACAAAAACAATATAAAATCAAAAATCCAAAAATATTCTTCTCACGACATGTCTCTCGTATAATCGATATTCTGTACGTTTCTAGAAATGTCATTCAACAATGATACGGGTATGTACAGATGCTTGAGCGAGAGTTCTTTTATATGTTTTCTAAAACATGTCGTTCCTCAAAATTTCTCAAAATAATGGCTTTCGTAAACTTCAGTACGAAACCCGGACGAAAATGATGACTTTTGATTATTTTCAAATCAAAACTCGTGGTTTTAATGAAAAATCATGTGTACGCTTCAGTGCACTATATTTAAAAATGGTGAGAAATCATCATAATCTTGAGCACCTTTTCAAGATTGTTCAAAAAGATTTTTTTCAAAATCTTTCAAAATTTTTTGTGCTCAAGATAACTCCCTCTAAAACCCTTTAGTTGATTATGCTTTATTAAAGGGGGAGTATAAAACAAAATGTTCCAAATTCATGCTTAAAACATATCCGTTTGTCTCCCTAAAAGATTCTAAAAATGTTGTTTAATTCGTTGATATCAAAAATATCACGAATATGCTATTTTTGAGGGGGAGGAGACGTGATTAAAATGTGATCAAAAATGTTTAATGATCGGTGTTTGAATCTCATAATGAGCTTGACTCAGACGGAACCAATGAATTGACGGGAATCAATGTTAGTAAATGTACCATCTCGAGAAACTTGTGATAGATATGCACTTTCATGGGTCTAACCTCCTTTTCAAGGAGCGTTTACAACTTCAAGTTAGTTATTAGAGCTAGTTGTCACCTAAAAACTGACAATGGAACTCTTTAACTAGGCAACGTAACCGTGTCTCGTGGGGAATTGTCTATCATAAGCCGATCAATTCAAAAAGTGCGAACTCTACTCTCACTGTGCAGATTTCTGTCAAAACTTATAAGCACATGTGAAGGGGGAGTGTTTCTGAAAATATAAAACTCTCGGAGTGTTTCAAACATGTTTTCAATCATAAACACTCTGAGAGATTTTCAAGAAAAATGGTTTTATGGCAACAATAGGACAATCATGGAGTTATAAGGTGACTAAGGATAGGAATATTCGTCCTATGATCTGCCAGAGCCGGAGGGATCTACCCAAGGACAATACCAATAGATAGTATTAGAAGTCCTTAGGAATGATTGAAAAAAGGAGTAATGTGAGAAAGGAGAAAGAAGGGGTTGAAGAATTAAAAAGAAATGTAATGAGAAAGGGTGAAAAGAAATAGCCCTCCATATTCAACCTTAGGGCAGAAACCGGGTTCAATTCATTTGCTACTGGTTGTCACTGAGTTGACACTGGTATTGAAGACAAAGACGTCATGGACCCAGTGAAGCACTGCACTAAACCTTCTAGCCACTTAATTCCTCTCAAAAAGGATTTTTTAAATTCATACTGGGAACCCTACATAATCTATCGACTTTCTCTTAGAGATTGTTGATATTGAAGAAGGAGACCCTCTCCCTAGTCTCCGCTTAGAAAACCAAAATGCACTAATTGAGTCTAGAGCCACGAGATTCATCAAAAGATCTCATAGGAACACATGACATGACATCACTTATTTTTCATCAATAAGGACACAAGTGATATATTCTAGAGTCCTACGCAGATCTTAGCAATCTGCTAGAACATTTATGAGAGGTTTAACAATTGTGATTCTTCAGTGATTGAATGGAAACTCCTGTCAGGGTCAACATCAAGTAGCCCGGACAGCAGGTCACTTCGGTAACTCCCCGTGGATTACGCTTAGTGTGTCTCAAACGGTCTACAGTCGTGAGGTGATGCTTCGGTGTACCTCAGCGACTCATCTGAACTGTAGATGTACTTCGGTATATCGCGTTATCTCACTTGTGGGACTCCAGTTCAGGAACGGCCTTTGTGAGAATTAGAGACGTGTTTTCACACTATGTTGTTAACACCCTCGAAATTCAAACTTGTAAGTGCTGGAATCCGCTTATTACTAACCTGTTTTTATGTTTTCTTCTTATGAAAGCTCCGGAGCGGATTGATCGTGCAGACTCGACACATGCTCATACCAACAACATATGAATGTTCTCATCAAAATCAAAGGCTATTGAAAGTTAAAGATGATTCTTCGTCTATGTCAAATAATCTACAAAGTTGAAAGACTCGAGAACTACATCATTGGTAACCAAAAGACAAATAGAAGTGTGAGCATGGTGGAGAAAGACGTGGAGACACCAAACCAACGAAGTTGACAATGACAGACAACCACATTATCTGATCACAAAGCATGAAGGAACAAAGAATCAAGACTATTCTATATCTACGCACAAAGTTCAAGCTCAAGAAAAGTAAAGACCTAATCAAGTGGAGCCTCTTTTGAATGACCACCCCTTAGGGGGAGATTGTTAGCCTTAATAGTTTTATTAGAAGTGATGGTCATTCACGATTAGGAACTTTGTAACGTGTGTTAGATATCGTGATAGAATAGTCAACGGGATTGTGGATTGGACTAAGCTAAATGTCTAGGCGTTATGATAAGCTTACCTTGTATAAGTCCAAGTAACCCAATCCAATCCAAGTCCATATCCACGGCCCATAGAAAGCCTTTTAGGGCAACATGTATTCCAACTATATAAACCCCTCAAAGTCTCATTTGAGGGGTGTGCTTGAAAGTGTGTGTGTGTGTGTGTGTTCTTTATTTGGAATATACAACTTATTGTGTTTATCTTTTCTCTCCACATACACGGTTTGTATAAACATCAAGTCACCAACATCTTTATCGTTTCTTCTTCATCTTGTACGCTTTATGTTTGTGCTTGGGTTGAACGTGTTCTACGCGTAGCGTGGTTTCACGTGGTGATACTTGTGTTTGTTAAGTGGGTTTGTGATAAGGTTGATATTTGTAAGGTCCTACAGGGTAGATGGTGGTGGTGCAGTGGTTGTTTGAGCATTTTGTGGATTGGGTGGTGCAATGTTTGAGGTAAAAAGTAAGGCTTGTTGAAAATGCATAGCCTCTTGAATGTGAGAGTCCACCATATTTGAGAAAGTATAGAGACCATTCATTTTATGAAGGATTTCACGACATTCTTGCATGTTTGGAGGTTTAATCCAAATCGAATCATCAATTTCCCTATAAGTTGGAAGAAAAGGTTGAGGTTGAGATTGAGATTGGTGTTGAAGTTGATCAAGAAGCATTTCATCAGGAATGAATGAAGGATGTAGTGGTTCATGAGCAATACAGTCAATGGATGCAAAGGATGGCATTGGCAATGGATTGTTGGATCTTGGTGGTAGGTATTCTAGAGAATCCATAAAATTATGAGGAGATGTTGGTGGAGTGTGAAGAGTTCAGGTGGTGCAAGGTTAGTTGTTATTGGTGAAGGTGATCTAGGTGGTTGAGACGGAGCAAGAGGTGGAGTTGTTGCTACTAGAGTTGTGGAGTTGTTGCCACAGGAATTGTTGATATTGGTTGAGTTGTAGGAGTGTTTAAGTTTATGACCATATCATCATGGATAGGTGATGAGATGTTGATTGGTAATGAGTCTGATGAAAAATTAAGGTTCACAAAGCAACATGGACGAACACTTATTCTTGCGGTCCTTCAGCATGTTCTACTAGATGGTGAAGAGTGTGTGGATTTTTTCATTTGTGAAGATACTTAGAAGTTACTAAGATTCATTGAGTTTGAAAGAGAGGTGTGGTGAAAAGTGAAGAACAGGACCCCCAATTTTTAATGTTGAATGATTTATAGTAAATTGTGCATGAATTAAATGAGAATCCACTTAGGAAGTTGTCATGTCATTTGGGAAGTCAAACTAATGGAATGAGGTTGAGTAAAAGGGTTAAGATTTGCAGTAAATGTTTGTAATGATTGCTAAATATCTCTACCTCAGAGACCCATGGATCATTGATGCAGGTTGATAAGGTTTTAAAATGTACATTTTTGAGGGGTCGTTTAAGCCCTTATTTGATCACTTTTGTATCCGTTATTACTTAATATCGTTCTTTTTCACCTTTTAGGTCTCTTGAAGGCAAATTGCTGTAATGGCACTTATTTGGACGAAAAGGCGCGGATATACGAAGAAAATGGCCAAAGTCAAGAATCGAGACACTCAAGCTGCTGAAATACAAGGTGACGGCATCACTGCTTAACTGCGACGCCGTCGGAGCATTTTGTGACAGCACATAATCCAAATCTCTTATTTTCAAGTGACGGTGTCAGGATTTAAAAGAGTAGGCCTTCGCAACTCAGACGGCCTAGATTTGATCCAGACGGCGTCAGAGACTGAAGGGGACGGCGTCACAAGACTAACGTGGCCAAGACGAAACCCTAATGACGGCGACACGACGGCGTCACAAAACATAAGGTGACGCCGTCGCACATGTAATCTTATATATAGAATCCGAATTTTTCAGTTTTAGTGTGTAGTCTTTTGGAGTAAAAACCTAAACCAAACCAAGGCTGTCTTGTACAGTATTTTAGGGTTCCAAACCCTATCTTACATCAAGATAAGTGTTTTACTTCATTAATTCAATTATATCTTTGATTATTTGTGTGTATGCTTGCATGTTCTCCATGTCCGGCTAATTTACTTGTGTGTTTGCTTAGGAAATATGAAACTTAATTATTAAATATTGATTGGTTGTCTCTTATCTTAATTGATTAATGATCTAGTAATGCGATAGGTCATTCGTTGTGTAATTAATGCTTGATTAATCTTTGTGAACCTTAGGCTATAGCACTTAGAGCGGTTGTAGGCTAAACCATCCAAAGAGGCCTTAGAGTTAGAGTTTATAATCCCTAGAGGGGTTTTGTAGACAAGACCCTTTGGTAAGTTCAAAAAGTTAGGGATAAACGCACACCCTACAACTTTAGACACACAACACGATTAAAAATAAGGACGTGACAATTCAACCATCAATAGGAGATAATTAAGGAGTAATAAAACCTAAGTGAACATATCTTTAAACTATCATACGAGCACACAATAATTAGACATAGACTACATACACCTTAGATTAGATAATTAGATAAGTAGAATAATCGATAGAAATACCAACCCCCAAATCCAAACCCCGAGATTCGTACCTTTCTATTTCCTAAAAAACATAAAAAATATAAAAAAATAATCTTCCTCCACCCCAACCTTCACTGCCTAGGGTGTTATAAAACTTGCTCGAAGAAAAGGAAGTTCCTTTGACCCCGAACGACGCGTGTAGCGTTATCAAGTTTTTGGCGCCGCTGCCGGGGAATAGAATAGCTAGTTAGTAGTCCACCTCATTTAGGTTTCTTTGCTTGATTCCTATCAAGTAAATTTTTCTCATTTTTTAGCTTTCTCGTAGTCTATCCCCCTTCTTCGTGACCTTTGTTCGTAACCCCATCACTTTTCATCATGGAAGGTGATAACCAACCACCATTCATCAACCTACCACCAAATGACCCTCCAAGAGCCCGTACTCTTGGTGAATACTCAAGACCAAGACACCTAGGCTATAGGAACACCATTGAGCTTCCCGACCGAGCCCAAACTACAGCCCTGCGATCCGACACCATCCGGTTGGTGCAAAACGGATGTGCAATCCATGGACTTCGTTCCGAATATCCTAATCAACATCTAAGGGATTTCCTTAAAATTGTCGATTCCATCGACCTTGATGCTACTACTCGGGAGACCACGCGCCTGCGTCTCTTCCAATTCTCTCTACGGGACCAAGCTAGTAATTGGCTTGAGCGACTTCCCGCCGGCTCCATCTCAAGTTGGGATGATCTCACCTCTCGCTTCCTTGCTCAATTTTTCCCACCAGGGAGAACTACTAAACTTAGGCTAGATATCTTAACGTTCCAACAACTTCAAGGCGAATCTCTCTACGAAGCATGGACTCGATTCAAGGACTTACTTCATAAAGTCCCTCATCACGGCATTGATCTTTGGCTTCAAGTCCAAATCTTTTATGATCATGTCAACTTCCCCACCAAATGATCCATTGACCAAGCGGCCGGTGGCAAACTTAGTGATCTCACCGCGGAAGAATCATGGGGTATAATAGAGGACCTTGCTCTCTATGACAACGAAAGTTGGAATGACCCCCATGAGTTGCCCAAAACCGTTAAGGCAATCTCCTTGCCTCCTATTAACTCACAATCTTCCGACCATAGGATGATCAAACTTGAAGATCAAGTAAAATTCCTAATGAGTTCCTACGAAAATCCTAAGTCTTCACATCAAGTGAATAAAATCACTATTCCTTGTGAGTTATGTAATGGTCCCCATGAAACTCGTGATTGCACAAGACTCCCCGAACAAGCTTTTGCGGATTACGCCTCCATGCGTACCGACGGAGCAGGAGAGAAGTGGTACACTTTCAAGCCCGAACAAAACAACTTAGGAAACTCTTACAACCCCTCATGGAGAAATCATCCTAACCTTAAGTGGAACCAAAACTCAAGCACACCCCAAAGCTCATCTACTCCACCTAATAGGTTCAATTCTCTAAACACCAGGAACCCCACTAATCTTGAGGCAATTACATCTAGATTCATGTCATCTCAATAGACTCGATTGACTAAGCTTGAAGCCGATTTTAAGCGAAGACAAAGCGAGATGACAAATAAGATTGATGCCCTCTTAAAAGCCTTTAATGAACGGGAAATTGGAGCACTCCCAAGTGATACTATAAAGAACCCAAAAGTGAATTCGATTTCTTCGACTTCATATTCTTGTTCACCATGGGAGAGTTGATAAGGTTTTAAAATGTACCTTTTTGAGGGGTCGTTTAAGCCCTTATTTGATCACTTTTGTATCCGTTATTGCTTAATATCGTTCCTTTTCACTTTTTAGGTCTCTTGAAGGCAAACTGCTGTAATGGCACTTATTTAGACGAAAAGGTGTGGATATATGAAGAAAATGGCCAAAGTCAAGAATCGAGACACTCAAGCTGCTAAATTACAAGGGGACGGCGTCACTGCTTAATCTGCGACGCCGTCGGAGGAATTTGTGACGGCTCAGAAG
Source organism: Chrysanthemum seticuspe (assembly GCA_019973895.1). Taxonomy (NCBI): domain Eukaryota; kingdom Viridiplantae; phylum Streptophyta; class Magnoliopsida; order Asterales; family Asteraceae; genus Chrysanthemum; species Chrysanthemum seticuspe. The sequence goes on along the minus strand of BPTQ01000008.1, from coordinate 61,398,603 downwards.
AGAAATTGCTAGTTTTTGAAGGACGGCGTCGGGCTTTAAAAGAGTAGGCCGTCGCAACTCAGACGACCAAGATTTGGAACTCGAAGGCGTCACAGATAAAGGGCGATGCCGTCGCCCTAGTTGTGACGGCTCAGTAGTGTTTTACACCTGACGCCGTCACTATTTAGACGCGATGCCGTCACTCTTTAAATGCGATGCCGTCGCTCTAATTGCGACGGTTCAGTAGCGATTTTGCGATTTTTCTATTTTGCACCTGACGCCGTCGCTCTTTGCCGACAGAAAATCTGCCTATAAATATAACATTATAACTTCACTTTTTGTAGGCTATAAACCCTAACTCCGATTCTAGGGTTTAGATAGGTGTTTTTCCAGTAACTTTGAAGGTTTCAATCACTCCAAAAACATCTTGTGATGGTTTGTTGATTATATCTTAATCCATATATTCAATTTATCATTATGTCTATCCTATGTTTAATTGATTGTGTGTATGCTTGCATGTTCTCCATGTCCGGCTAATTTACTTGTGTGTTTGCTTAGGGAATATGAAACTTAATTATTGAATATTGATTGGTTGTCTCTTATCTTAGTTGATTAATGATCTAGTAATGCGATAGGTCATTCGTTGTGTATTTAATGCTTGATTAAATCTTTGTGAACCTTAGAATATCACTCCTTGAGTAGTTGTAAGCTAAATCATCCAAAGAGTGCCTTAGAGTAAGAGTTTATTATCCCTAGTGGGTTTTGTAGACGAGACCCTTTAGTAAGTTCAAAGAGTTAGGGAACATACGCATACCCTACGACTTTAGACACACAACGCAATTAAGAATAAGGACGTGACAATTCAACCATCAATAGAAGATAATTAAGGAGTAGTAAAACCTAAGTGAACACATCTTTAAACTATCATACGAGCACACAACAATAGACATACACTATCCTTAGCTTAGTTAATTAGATAAGTAGAGTAATCGGTAGAAATACCAACCCCCAAATCCAAACCCCGAGATTCGTACCTTTCCATTTCATAAAATATAAAAAATACAAAAATAATCATCCCTCACCTTTAGACTTAAATCGACATACACTTCAACCTAACGACACTATTCCCCTAGAGAACGATATCAATTCCCGTGGCTTACCCTAATACTACACTACAACGATTAGGTTCACTGCCTAGGGTGTTGAAAAACTTGCTCGACGAAAAGGAAGTTCCTTTGACCCCGAACGCGCTGTGTAAGTGTATCAAGAGTGCACATCCATGCCCCTCACACCCAACGGTTCACTCGGTAAATGCTATCAAAAAGGGTTCCAAACCATCCAAAATGAGGTACCAAGGCCCAGCACCATTGGTAGAACCTACTCTTGAGAAACCTGTCAACCAAGAACCCAAACCTAGTCTAGAGGAGGAGTACAAGGAACTCCATCAAGAAAAACTGGTTCTTGAAGTCTTAGCTCATGCACCTTATTATAATGCTTTAAAAGAAAAATATGAGTTGGAACTTAAACTTGGAAAACATGGGTCCGCTTTTATGCGAAATAATCTACCTAAAAAGTTAGACGATCCTGGGCTATTTACTCTTCCATGTAGGCTTGGAACTTCCAAACCTCTCGATGCTCTAGCCGACTTAGGATCATGCATCAATCTTGTTCCGTTGTCCCGCCATAGAAGCCTTAACTTAGGTAAGATAGAACCAACGGAAACAATCTTAGGTCTAGCGGATGGTAGTGTTGCACATCCAGTAGGAATAATAAAAGACACGGTAGTACACGTAGGAGAGTTGACTCTTTTGGCCGACTTTCATGTGCTAGACATGAATAAGGACCCGACATGCCCATTACTTGTAGGAAGAGGATTCTTAGCTACCGCTAGTGCTATCATTGATTGTAAGATGTCCAAGATATTGGTAGGAGAGGGAAGTGCTAGGTCAATCTACGATGTCAAAAAGCATACATACTACAAAGAAGAGGAAATCCCACATGAGATTAGGTTGGTGACACGCTTACGCAGCGCATTCGGGGTCAAAGGAACTTCCTTTTCGTCGAGCAAGTTTTTCAACACCCTAGGCAGTGAACCTAATCGTTGTAGTGTAGTATTAGGGTAAGCCACGGGAATTGATATCGTTCTCTAGGGGAATAGAAATGCTAGTGAGAAGTTACTACGCTAAGGTTGGGGTTGAGGAAGATTATTTTTTTATCTTTTTATGTTTTTTTAGAAAAGGAAAAGTACGAATCTCGGGGTTTGGATTTGGGGGTTTGGTATTTCTACCGATTACTATACTATTATCTAATTATCTAAACTAAGGTGGTGGTAGTCTATGTCTAATTATTGTGTGCTCGTATGATAGTTTAAGGATGTGTTTACTTAGGTTTTACTACTCCTTAATTATCTCCTATTGGTGGTTGAATTGTCACGTCCTTATTCCTAATTGCGTTGTGTGTCTAAAGTTGTAGGGTATGCGTTTCTCCCTAACTTTTTGAAGTTACCAAAGGGTCTCGTCTACAAAACCCACTAGGGATGATAAACTCTAACTCTAAGGCCTCTTTGGATAGTTTAGCTTACAACAACTCAAAGTGCTATAACCTAAGGTTCACAAAGATTAATCAAGCATTAAGTACACAACGAATGACCTATCGCATTACTAGATCATTAATCAACTAAGATAAGAAACAACCAATCAATATTCAATAATTAAGTTTCATATTCCCTAAGCAAACACACAAGTAAATTAGCCGGACATGGAGAACATGCAAGCATACACACAAACAATTGAAGACATAATTAAATTAGTGAAGTAAACAACTTATCTTGGTGTAAGATAGGATTTAGAACCCTAAAATACGACCTTGGTTCGGTTTAGGTTTTACTCCAAAAGTTTACCCAAAAGACTACTCAATTAAAACTGAAAAATTCGGATTCTATATATAAGATTACATGTGCAACGGCGTCACCTTATGATTTATGACGCCGTCGTGTCGCCATCATTAGGGTTTCATCTTGGCCAAGTTAATCTTGCGACGGCATCACCTTATGCTTGTGACGCCATCCTCTTTAGCTTCTGACGCCGTCTGGATTGAATCTAGGCCGTCTGAGTTGCGACGGCCTACTCTTTTAAAGCCCGCCGCCGTCCTTCAAAACTAGCAATTTCTCTTCTGAGCCGTCACAAATTCCTCCGACGGCATCGCAGATTAAGCAGTGACGCCGTCCCCTTGTAATTTAGCAGCTTGAGTGTCTCGATTCTTGACTTTGGCCATTTTCTTCATATATCCGCGCCTTTTCGTCCAAATAAGTGCCATTACAGCAGTTTGCCTTCAAGAGACCTAAAAAGTGAAAAGGAACGATATTAAGCAATAACGGATACAAAAGTGATCAAATAAGGGCTTAAACGACCCCTCAAAAAGGTACATTTTAAAACCTTATCAGTTGGATAGAGCGCCCTCTAGATATGGACCTTGGATAGATAAGAACCTCATAGGTCCCCAACGACCTTTCTACTTAGATGAAGCTTTTGCTAGTAAAGCAACTTTCCATGAAAAAAAGATTGCTAGGGACATGGAAGTGAACCCGTTCGAGGACGCCTTCGTATTTAGGAAGATGACCGAGTTCCTAGGAAGTTTACCCGTCAACCTTGTCACGAATAGGTGGAAAATTGAAAAGCATAAACATAAGTGGGATTGGAATAGACCACCTAGTAATGGTAATGGAGAATGGCACATTAGGATAACCATCTATGATCCCGATGGAGAGAAGTTTGAAAAGGCATATCTTACCGAACGTACTACTAGGAACTTAAATGATAAGTTTGATCCTTATGAGATTGTTAAGGATAGGCTTACTTATATCGGTACGTAAGGGCACGACTACGAGTCTAGTTACAAGACTCTTAAATAAAGAAAAGCGCTTCGTGGGAGGCAACCCATGCTTAATTGTTTGCTTGTTAGTGTCATATATCTTTTATTGATTGCTTATTCTCATGTTTGAATTTGTAAAAATACTTTATTTTGTTTTTAACCTCGTCTTAATTGCATATAAAGGTATTTTACATAAAGGATAAGTGTAGGGAGGATTACACACGTTTTCAAAAGAAACGTAAACATGAGAATAGCAATTCATTAAAAGATATATATGTGGATTTGTTCGAGTCAAATGTTTGTATCGAGTCATAATGGATGTTTTGCAGAAATTTTTCCAGATTCTACAGATGTAAATTTTCCAGAATTTTTTTCAGAAAATCGCAGACCAATTTTTGTCAGGATAACCTTACGGCGTCAGGATCGTAACCTTACGGCGTCAGGAAGGAGTAAAAACAACAGATTACTTTTTTCTCGTTTTCTGAGCTACTTATAAATTTTTGGAATTTTCCAGGTCTTAATTTTCCAGAAATTCTGTAAACATCCAATCCACAAGCATTATATCCTAGTTTAGTAGAGTCTTATATATATTATTTGTGGAGTTTGTTAGACTCCTTGGACCGTTTAGATCACTAGGGTTTAACAATAACGATGATAATAACATGTACACGCAGCGGAATAAAAACAAATCAACGTTATTGACACAAGGTTTTTCATTATAATCACTCCAAGCCCCAAATATTATTTGATCGGAATAATACGGTTACACTAAACTTGTAACAGGGATCAAAGATCCTTGAGGCTAAACTAAACAAACTCTAACCCTAGACGTTTATAGGAACACGTCTAGGTTACACACACACACCTTTAGACTACATTATGGAAGACTTAATTAATAAAACCTACACCCCATGTCCTCTTTATATGTAGAGGATTAGGGTTTACAAAATACTACGAAGGACTAATAAGTAAATCTTCTTTTGCAAGCAGGTCCTTCCATCTTTTTGTAGGTTTCATCTCTTTCTCTTTAAGCCCTTGATGTTTCATTCTTTTATTTATTTTGTCTCATCAAATCTAAGGAACCTAAAACCCAACAATCTTCCCCTATTTGATGATGACAAAACAAACAAAGTCGTGTACGAACTTCCCTAGACGAAGTAGCAGAAGTTGAGATGTAAACATCTCCCTAAATGAAACAAATCTTGTCTTCCCCTTAATCCATGCCACGCCACTCCAATATATCTTCCCCTTTTTGTTATCAACAAATAGAGAATTTAAGCAGTAGAAACTTCCCCTTGAGTGGTGCATGAAAATGATTCTTCAAATCAGTAAGCTCCATGTAATGATCACTTGTGAAGAAAACCAAATATAACGAACTTGATGAAGAAGTAAAATCACCCAAACTTGTATCTTATGTCTTGTTTATCCACATGACTCTGAACGTATACTAACCAATGTATAAGGAGACCGCAATCTCTTGACAATAATCATTGAGCACAATAACGTCACTCCTTTAAGTGTTTGTCAATTCTTCGTCACAATCATTGAAGCATGAACAAGTTACTTTTAAACGATTCCGCCGTTTAAAAATATAATAAGAACACGCATCCAAGAAACTCCACTTCATCTTCAAATAAGTGATAAATAATTGTCTTCGTAATCAATTAATCCAATCAACAAAATACGAGCTTTTTAACACTTTTAAGAACGTATCCGAAAACCAAACTCCTTATGTGTGTTAACCAATAACCTCATGTGTGTCGTCCAACATCGTCCAAAAATCCAAAACCGAATCCCTTGCTTCCATCTTAAACCAAACGGAGATAAACGACTTCTCCTTCTTTATCCACTGACATGCTCACTCGATTTATCAATATTAACGTACTGCTGTTGTGATTGAATTTGTACCCATGACAAGTAACAAACCAAAACACATGCAATATTAACATGATCTGTGTTATCATTCAAAGCACCAATCAGAAAGAAGATAGGATCATGCAATCAGTAGTACTATCCAATGACCAGTAGTACTATCCAAAGTTTCCATCAACTTAGTCAAAACTGCCCTTTAATCGAACAGTAACACAAACTGCTTAAATTCATGATAGCAACATTAATAAGTAACAGGCAGTTCTAATCATCAAGTAGCAGTAGAAATCATAACTCGAGCAGTGATATGTAAAAGCTTATAGCAGTGGTTTCGATATAACTATCAGTGGTTTTGAGAAGCTTGTCAGTGGTTTCGATAGAACTATCAGTGGTTTTGAGAAGCTTGTCAGTGGTTTCGAGTAAAGCATCAGTTGTTCACCTCGAGCAGTAGTAATGAGTATCGATATCAAGAGCAGCATAAACCATGAACTGAATAAGCAACATTAATAACTCCTTACTAACAAACCAATAGCGTCAGTAGTTCAGTAGTGCCATCAGTAACCATATATCCACGTTATGATCATTAAATCAGCTCCATTGCCCTTGTCACTATTCAATAGCGTGTCACAATAGTTTGAAAACCGATCACCATGAAGATTTCATCCAAAGTAACAACTCCAAGTATACTCTTATTCTTCTTTGTACCTTGTAAACTCTCGACAAAAATCAACAAACTTGTTTTTATGTGAATCAACCAATCAATATACTACAATCTGATGAGTTGGTTTACATGCAAATACCACAAACGATAATATAATATTCAAACCCCATAAACCTTTCGAGCACTATCATCAAACCGACCAATTAAATACTCTTTTCCAATTACTGAATTCACCAACGCACCATCCAATTAAAGCAGTACAAAGATTCTTAATATGTCATGACAGCAGACTAAGATTCTTGTATCCCTGTGATGTCACTGTCCCACGCCATACATAGTTAAAATAAAGTGAATTTACACCAACCCATGAGAAGAATAATGGACCATACTGAAGTGTAAAGCTAGCACTAATCCATGTGACACCATCAGCCAAGTTGTGGAACCATGCACAAACGATGAAAAATCAACTCAAAGAACGTTATAATAGATTTGTTTTTAGTGTCTCCAAAACGTTTAAAGCAACAATTAGCCACAACCAATATAGCAACAGCCAATCATGATCAAAACAAGTAAAAGGAAACCCTAAAATTCAACTTTTAGAAAAACATCACCTTCCTCAGCAGCCAGTTTCGACAGCCTATAACTTTTTACTGGAAGCTCAGATCGAAAATTCCTTCGGTGAAAAGTTAGATGAATATATAGAGAACGTCCACCTAAAATTTCGTCACGATCCAACGGTTAACGAAAAAGTTATGATCGTTACAAAACAGTGCTGCAGAAACATATACGAAAATTTTCAGCTTCGAATTTTTTCTTCTTTTCGCCATTCTTCAACCAATAAAACCTTGTCAATCCCTAGGTAACGAGCTCCCCAATCTCTGATACCAATTGAGCAAACGATCTAATATAGAAACTGACTTGAACAAAGAACTTATTAAGTATCACGCGGAATTTAATACTTAATCTTAAGAAGAAGAACAATTAACATTCAACACCTCAATATTATTTATTAATACGAATACTCTTACAGTATTAGGGTTTTTCAACCTTGAAGTGTATCGACCTTAGATATAAAACATACGTATATCTAGCCTATCCTAGGACCTCCTTTTATAGGCTAAGGAGTCCTATACAATATACAATACGTAACCTACAAGATAAATATCTTTTCCATATTTATCTAATACAATAAACTAACCGACTATAGAAAACTAGCAGTGCTTACTACATACTATCAGCAGTTACATAATACTACTAGCCGCGGTTATCTTCATCCGTGGTTACACTCTTCAGTCCGTGGTTACATCAAGCTTGTCCGTGGTTCCAGTACTTAGAGTAATTCATTATCCAAGGAACCTAAAACCCAACAATCCTCCCCTAAACTTGATAAATTCCAACAGAATTCTTCAAGTTTTCTTTAAGCTCAAAACATCTGAATTGGAGGATGTAGCCAAACACTTACTAGCTTTAAGTATCTTCTCATACTTCTTCAACAAATCATAAGCTTGACCATCATTGGATACTAACATCTTGAAACAACCAGGCTTCAACATCTGAGCAATTATTCCTGGATGCTTATTCAATTTTGGATAATCACCTTCTACAAGCATATGAATAACCTTACCAGAAATAGTTAATACATGAACTCCACAGGTTTGATATAAAAACCATCTAGTAACTTGACCATTGTAGAGTCCTTGCCATTCAGGTTCATCATGAATAGGCTCAAATAGAATCTTCAAATTATGATACATCAACCTCTCATGGTAATCATCTGGATGTACTTCACCAAATTTATTCTTGTAAAGTATCCAAAGATTCAACAAATCATCTCTCTCAAAATACTGAAGCATTTGTGAAAATTTATTATACTCAGAAACTTCATTGTTTAGTCTTAGAATTTTCCAAACCCCTTCACTTCCATCTAAAAGCTTAAACTCATAAGAAATGATTTGATTTACATCTTCAACAACTTTCAATCTTTTAGAATCAGATGTCACCTGAACCTCAGATTTTCTTTTTCTTTTACTTTGCATCCATTCATCATGTTCTTTAATCCACTCTTCTTCCTTTTTAGAATTCATTGGACAAAATTCATCATTGTTAATCCTCATACATCTCTCATATCTCAAAAATTATTTTAAATGAACAACTACTGAGATTATCAGAAACATATATTCATGAATTCTTGATAATCTTCATCAATACATTCCTCAGCTGAGCAATAGTAGGAGGTTTCCTTCTTACAACTCGCTTCTTTTCTGTACTAACCTTCCTTGCCAGTATACCCAAAAGTCTAGCTTTTTCTTCATCATCAAACAAAGCCCATTCTTTTACAGTATACTCATCATTTATTAATTCAGAAGCTTCAAGATAATTTTGTGATTCATACCATGTAGCTAACAATTTCTGACTAGCTTCTTCTTCATCTTGCTTTCTCTTCATCAAAATTGCTTTATCCTCAGCTTCCATATTTTTAGCATACTCTGCATCATAAGCTTCTTGTTCTGCTTTATTTTTAAACTTCAGCACTACCTCTTTACCTTTTCCAACATTAGATTTAACCACTTTCTTCTTCAAAGGTTCACCAATAACCAAACTTTTACCTCTTGGTTTAGTAGCAGTAGACTGAACAGATAAAACAGGTGCAATGGTTGATGTAGGTATAGATGATGTTTTGCTCAGATTAATCAATGTACTCGCAGCCTCTTTCTCTACTTCTTTAGGCTTAGATGGTAATTCAGAAAGAGTTGTAACAACAGTAGAAGTAGTTGTGATAGCAATGGGTATGACAGTAGTAGAAACAATAGCCAAGTCTGAAACTACATCAGTGGTTACAAAAGTACTAACCATGGTTTCAGATATACTATCAGTTGTTGTGTTCTGCACTGCATCAACATTCTTCAATTCTTCAAGAACAACCGCATTCCCATCTTTATCAGAAACCAAAAAATCTTGATCTCCACTGTCAACATCTTCCTCCATAGTTACACAAACAGATACATCCACAGCCTCCCCTGAATTCATGCCATCACTCCTCCCCTGTTTGGATACATCTTTCATATTCAGAGCAGTAGAGGAGACCACCTTCTTTTTCTTACGCCGCATAGCTTTCAAAATAGCAATTCCAGGTCTTTTCACTTTCTCCAAAACCAAGACCCTATGCTTCAACCTTCGAATATCCTTACCCTGAAGCACAGATAACTCCTGTAAACCAGAAATGGTACCTTCCATTTTAGCACACTTAACCGTCAATTCATTTAAACGTTCAAGAATATCCTCCCCACTTCGACCTGTGTGAACTGGTCCGAGAGGTGGTTCATTGGAAAAGTCATCATGTACAAAGTCATTAACCGTCAATTCAATGTCAGGTTCCAATCTATCCTCATCACTTCGAGCTGTGTTAACTGCTCCGAGCGGTGAATCCTTGGATATAGAAGACATAGCACCAGGCCGAGCCTGATCATCTATGCACCCTGTAACAGCCAGTTGGCTAGGGATACCTCCACCTGTGTTAAGCTCCAAAGAACTTTCCACATTAGGAGTTGCCAAAGGTTGGGTCTTATTGATGTTTCCACTATCCTGACCAGCATCTAAGCATGAGACAGTAGTGGAAGCCCTTCCAATCATGTCACCTCCACTCCATGTGACAGCCTCATTAACCATACCACTAGCACTAGCCTGAGGAAGCTGAGTGCCCTGTGTACGCCTAGTCCATGATGCAAGACCTTCATTAAACTCAGAATCAGTAGGCAAAGTAAGCATGTGAGGAAATAAAGGAACATCTCTAATGACAACATTCTGTGGCTGATTCCTCATATGTGCAAACACTCTAGGAAGCATACGATGTACCTCATACTCTCGAATATGTTCAATAGGATCCTGTATCTGATGTTCCACAAGCAATTGAACAAACCTAGGATACAAATAATATTTACCCTTCTTCCTAATATTCTGCACTAACCCCTCATATATCATCCTAGACCAGTTAAATTTCCTTCCATCAGACAAACAAATAATAGCAGTAGCAATTTTTGAAGGAAAATCATTAAAGCCTGTGGTCTTATTGCTCATACACATCAACAAAGTGTGAATCAAAAACTTCCATTGTTGGGAAAACAAACTCTTAAAAAATTGTACCTTTTCACCTCTGTATGTGTAACCTAATCTCTCTAAACCAGCAACAATCTCAACATCTGGAAGATTATCAACACCATCAGCATCATCAAGCCTCAAAACTTCTCTAATAAGCTCCTCAGAAACCAAAATAGCATTCTCATCCACCCTAGTACTAAAAACCTCCAACCCATTAACCTCTTCAAGTTTAGCATTCTTCCAAAACTGACGTATGTAGGCTTTAAGAATGGTAGGTTCAACCGTTAAAGCAAAGTGAATGGGACTATGAACAAGAAAATCAATCATTTGATGAAACCCTTCAGAGCGAGCATCTTTGGTGAGAATAGCAACAAGATTATGTGAAGTGGAGTACGTCTCAGCCATTGTGATTAATGATGTAAATGAAGTGGGTTTGTGAAGAAATCAACAAAAGTGATTAGGGTTTAAGGATTTTGACAATTGTAAGTGGTTAGAAGATTAAAGAAAGTGATCCATCCGTGATTTTGGTAAGTGATATATACTTTTGCCAAAGTGTCAAAACAACCCCTGTAGTATCCATAACAGAGAATCATACTATCCGCTGTTCCACAACAACTGTCCGCAGTTGTAACACACCATCAGTGGATACAGATAATCACTCCTCCCAACTGGTCCAAATTAGAGCAAGCAAATCCATGCCACTTGAAAAGTGATCTCACAAGATATGAAGGATTACACAAAAACCATCTATTACTTAAAATTTTTTTTTTTTTTTTTTTTTTTTACACAAACATAAGCAGCAAACACACTAGCTCCTTATGCACACACATCATTCTTTCCTGCAAGACAACACAAAACAAACACAGAGACAAAGATTATAGGTGTCTGTGGTTAGTAATAGCCAGAAGGGGTTACAAACGACCTATCCGGGGTTAGAACAGGAAAGTCAACATAGTCAACTTCTAGAATATATCTCAGTCCAATCCCCAAGAACCTCATTAACTCTCCAACCACATTTAACCTGCCCCATATTAACTTCAATAACCCTAAACTTCACTTATAAAAAGCACCCAAATATCATATAACGCCCAAACCAATCAAGAGGTAAAAACCCTAATTGCTCCAAAATCCCCAATCAATCAAAATGTGGAACCCTAGTTGGAACAAACCAGAAGTGGTTGATCTAACCTCCTCCTCATCCTCTTCATCATCTTCATCATCAAGTGAAGATGGAAACCCATGGCTGACCTATTTGCCTCCATTAGAACCAAGACCAAGAAAATCTCCATTTCTCCCATCATCTAAAGATGATAGTGTGGTGAATCCAAGTGATGCCTCTGAAGACTCTGATGACTCTTCTAAGAAGAGGACTTCAAACCCCAAACCTTCATCATCTAACCCCCAACCAAGACCACGAGCAAGAAACCCACCACTCCCTAATGACAGAGAGGTGGTTCTTGGTCTTAGTGCACCAAGTCATGGTGCTTCTTCACACATCATAACCAGGAAGGGAAAATGGAAGATGGAGTAAGTTGTTGAATGGTGGTAAGAGAAGATGGAGCACAAGAAGAATATCATATCATCCATCTATCTGCCACAATCAGCTTCAGCTTCTTCGTTTGCATCAATCCATCCTTTCCATTTTGATCCTTAGCTGCTTTGTTTGCATATGATAAATGCATATCCAGCATTCAAACGATATCAGCAAGGATAGTAGTAGTAGAAATATTAGGAGAAAATCATGTATAGATGTAGTCTTTAATTAGCATTTGAAGTTTCATTGTAAGCTGTAAGCTATAAACTGCTTTGTTGAATGAACAATGTAACTTCAGTACTTCTTGCATCTCTATAATGATTTAGAATTTTCCTGCACAGTGGTTAGTGGAAACACAGAACAACTAGCAGTGGATAGATCAACTCTATCAGTGGTTAGAAGCAACACTATCAGTGGATATAAAAAGAAATAGCAATACTAAGATTACATAATAACAGTCCAATACTTTTACAAACTTATACAAAACAATTTGAGAATTTTAGAGATTAATCATTCCAATACTAACAACAAGATACTGAAACCTCCCCACATCAAAAGCTTTGGTGAGAAGATCAGCAACATTGAAATCAGTATGGATTTTTACCATTTGAATCAACCTTTTCTCATTACAATCTCTAATAAAATGATGTCTTATCTCAATATGTTTAGTTCTAGAATGTAAAACAGGATTTTTGATAATGCAAATTGTACTGTTATTATCAATGTAAATCTTAGTATGCATAAAATTGTACCCAAAATCCAGCAATTGATTCTGAATCCATAGAACTTGACCACAGCAACTAGCAGCAGCCACATATTCAGCTTCAGTTGTAGAATTAGCCACAATAGTTTGCTTCTTACACTGCCAAGAAATTAATCTGCTTCCCAAGAACTGACATCCTCCAGTGGTAGACTTCCTATCCAGACTAGCTCTAGCATAGTCACTGTCAGTGTAGGCTACCAAATCAAAAGGAGAATCCTTAGAGTACCAAAGGCCCAATTTAGGATGACCTTTCAAATACCTAAAGATCCTCTTAACAGCATTCATGTGTGAGGTATTGGGTGTTACTTGAAATCTTGCACACACACATACTGAGAACATAATGTCTGGCCTAGATGCAGTCAGATACATCAAAGATCCAATCATGGATCTGTACAACTTCAAATCAACTTTGGGACTTCCATCATCTGGTAGCATAGGTTTCCGAGTCTCCATAGGTGTACTTGCACTTTTTACATCTTGAAACCCAAATTTCTTCAACACATCTGCTACATACTTGTCTTGACTAATGAAAATACCATCAGTCCTTTGTTGAACCTGTAGCCCCAAAAAGAAAGTGAGTTCTCCCATAGAACTCATCTGAAACTTATCATGCATAAGTTTCTCAAAATCTCTGCATAGCTCCTTGTTAGTAGACCCAAAGATGATGTCATCTACATAAACCTGAACCAGTAAAATATCATCTTTGTGCTTTCTAATGAACAAAGTTTTATCAATCAGTCCTCTTTTAAACCCATTGTCCATCAAATAAGTAGATAGGCATTCATACCATGCCCTAGGAGCCTGATGCAGTCCATACATAGCCTTCCTCACCCTGTAAACCTTGTCAGGATGATCAGGATCTTTAAAACCAGGAGGTTGACAAACATATACCTCCTCATCAATAGTGCCATATAAAAATGCACTTTTAACATCCATCTGATACACAACAAAATTCTTGAATGAAGCATAAGCCAAAAACAATATAATAGCCTCTATCCTTGCAACTGGTGCAAATACTTCATCATAGTCCAAACCTTCAGTTTGTGTATATCCTTGAGCAACCAACCTTGACTTATTCCTCACTACAATTCCTCTTTCATCCCTTTTGTTTCTGAACACCCATTTAGTCCCAATAGCCCTCTTCCCATTTGGAAGATCAACCAATGTCCAAACCTCTTGAAGTTTGAACTGAAGAAGCTCCTCTTGCATTGATTCTACCCATCCTTCTTCTGTTATAGCTTCTTCTACTCTCTTGGGCTCCTTTTGAGACAGAAAACAAGCAAACAAGCAATTTTGCAGATCTTTATGAATGTTTCTTTTGTGAAGAGATCTTGCAAAGAACCCATGTTCAGGAAAGGGTTCTGAGTTCTTTACCCTGCTTCTTGTTTGAACTGGAGTATTCAAATTTCCAAGAATCTGTTCCTTGGGATGAATCTTGTGAATTCTGGTAGAAGTAATTGGACTTTCATTAATAACAGTGTCCAAATTAGTCAAATTAGCATTGAAGAATTCATCCATGTCTTCATCATCAGTAAGAGTATCAATCTCTATTAATTCAGGCATATCAGGATCATGTGGATACTCCTCATCACCAAATAGTGGCTTTGGATTAGGTCCAAAGAAAGTACTATCACCAGTACTTGTAGCCGGAATTACACTTGAACTATCAGTGGTAGAAGATGGCTTGTCAGCGTTTACAGATGGCCTATCAGCACTTTCAGTAGGCTTAGCAGTGTTTGCAGACTGCTTTTTCTTCTTTTCAATTTCTTCTACCGATACTGAGTTATCTTGCAACAACTCATCCTTATCTTGATGATGATCAACTTTGACTCCAGTATTCTGTACATCATCATCAGAGGGACCTTGCTTGTGTATGATGGAAGGAACAGTACCAGCTTTCCACTTTTCAACCAAATAGAACTCTGTTGGAGAATCAGCTTCCTTTGAAGATTTATCTACTTCAGAATCCTTTTGTATACCTGTATCAGTATTAGTGGAAGTTCCTACAATGATAGGCTCATAATTCATAGATTTGGTTAGCATATCAATGTTAAACAGCCAGTCTGGTCCTTTGGTCTCAACACTAGGAGTCTTTTCACTGAATTGAACATGTAGGTTCTCTTCAACAATTCTAGTCCTCTTATTGTAAACTCTAAAGGCTTTACTATTTGTAGAATAGCCTAAAAAGTATCCATCATCTGCTTTTTCTTGAAACTTGCCTAGGTAGTCTATGGTATTCAAAATGGTAACAGGACACCCAAAAGGTTTTAGGAATGCAATCATTGGCTTCCTATCATGTAACAGCTCATAGGGGGTCTTGTTATGAGGCTTCACTACCTTACTTCTGTTTTGCACATAACATGCAATTCCTACAGCTTCAGCCCAAAAGGTAGTTGGTAACTTAGATTCTGACAACATTGTCCTAGCAGCCTCAATTAGTGTTCTATTTTTCCTTTCAGCTGCACCATTCTGTTGTGGTGTTCTAGCAACACTAAACTGTCTTTCAATACCTTTAGCTACACAGAACTGATTCATCACATCATTCTTAAACTCAGTTCCATTATCACATCTGATTACTTTGACCTTATGACTTACTAGATTTTCTATCTTAGTAATGAAACTCTTAAGAATCTCACTAGTCTCACTCTTAGTAGCCAAAAAGTATACCCAAGAAAATCTACTATAATCATCAGTGATAACTAGGCAATACTGCTTATGGTTCAAGCTTCTAACAAAGGTTGGTCCAAATAAGTCCATATGAAGCATAAACAGTGGTTGTGTTATGGTGTTTACAGTTTTGGTCTTACAAGAAGCTCTATGTTGTTTTCCTTTTTGACAGGCCACACACAGTTCCTTACACTCAAAAACCTTTGAAGGTAACCCTCTCATCAACAGATGCTTTAGCAAACAAACATAAGGACCTATTAGGAAGAACATTTTTAAGATCAAAACAATATATATTTTCCTTCCTAGGTACCCTAAGTTGTATAAACTTCTCATCAGGCATCTTAAACTCAGGAGATAACACCACAAACTCAGTTTCCCCAAAAAGTACCCAGTTTTTCTTATCACACATTTGAGAAACACTGAATAAATTGTACTTAAGTCCCTGTACCAAATAGACCTTTTCAAAGTCTAGCTTCCCTGTTCTGATTGTGCCTCTGCCAAGTATCTTTCCTCTCTTTGGATCATTGCCAAATGCCACATATCCTCCATCATAAGCTTCAAAATCTTCCAAATTGCTTCCATCCCAAGTCATGTGCCCAGAGCAACCACTATCAAAAACTCCTTTATCTTTTAGCTCAGTTTGAAGATTGCCCTGCACATAAGATTACACAAGTTAGTTCCTTTTGTGGACCCAAGTCAGTACTGACTTGGGTCGGCCCTGTGCATCAAAATATTCAAATTTCGTTAGGTCCATTGATGCACAGTTGACATATGGTAAAACCTTTGTCTTAGGCTTCCATTGCCAACTTGCTGAGGCCTTAACAGCATAAAAATGATTTCCAACCACTGTATCAGTTATCACCTTTGGAATTTTTAAAACTTCTTTTGAATCAGTGGTGATATTTTGCTTATCAGTGGTTTGACACTGCTTAGCCGTGTTTACATTTTGCTTAGCAGTGGTTGGAAACCATTTAGGTGAAGCAGTGACAATTGATTTTGTATTCCCATTTCTCATCAGCACTGCTCTTGGAATCATGTTACTGTTAGGATGAGGGTTTGTTTTTCTTGAAAAGTTTTTATGATTTACCCTCCTCCAATGATTCCAAACTTGTGGTCTGTTTTTATGACAATTTCTCGGTAAGTGTTCAAAACTACCACACACAAAACAAGCCTTATTAACACATTGAAACTCATCACCTAATCTGTTAGAAATTAGACCATTTAAGCTTCTTTGATTACCCCTAGGTTTATATTGTTTCATCTGTTCCCTAGGAATTTCCCTGTACTCTACTACTTTCTTGGTAACTTTAGCTCCAAATCTAGGTACATGGTTGACTTGCTTAGAATCAACTTTCTTAACTGTCTCTATCTTTTCAGACTTAGTTGATTCAGTTCTATCATCCTCAGAATCTGATTCCCAATCTTTAATTATGGGAGCACCAGATAGCTTATCAGAACTTATCTTAGGTGTTTCAGTCTTTTCAACAGGTTTGTTAAAACTGAATTCACTACTAAATGACAGTTCTTTAGCAGGTGGTGCATGTTTCATCAAAGGGGGTGGTGGCATATCATTGTATCCTAAACCAGTACCATCTTTGAACAGTTTTTGACCTATTGGTTTCCTAACTAGATCAGAAGCATATTGTGTTTTAGCAACCCTAACAACATGTTTTTCTTTTTCATCTAGGGCATGTATTTTAACACTTTCTGCCTCAGCTAGTTTATCTTAAGCATTTTAATCTCTCTGTTCTTAAGATCAATTTCACCACCTAGAATATTGATCTTTTCTACATACTCAAACTCACATTTAATACAGAATTTTAGCTTCTCTTCCACACCCTCTAAACCAACTCTATATCCTAAGTTATCTAGAGTCAATCTCTCTACTTCTTTTCTCATACTCTCAGTGATAGCCTTTTGAGACTCTAAGTTATCAGAACATGATTTAAAAGAACAAGTAGATGCTTTAGAATCATTAGATACCTCAGAATCTGAACCAGAAGATGAAGCATAGGCCATTAGAGCAAAGTTATGCTCTTTTGAAGCTTCACTAGCAAGAAAAGCTGCATTTGGACCTTCTTCAATCTGATCACTCCAATCATAATCACCAAGTCCATCCTGAGCAACCAAAGCTGAAGAAGTAGCAGGCTCTTCTGTTGTCTTCTTAATGCCTTCAAGTCTTTTAGGAGCTCGACATTCCCTAGCAAAGTGACCTTTCTTCTTGCAGTTAAAGCACTCCATCTTGCTTTTGTCAAATCCAGCTCTCCTTTGACCATCATACTTAACCTGTCTTCCAGTCCTCCTCGGAAACTTCCTTGCTTGGGAACATTGCCATTTGCCATTGAAGATTAATCTCTTCAAGATCATCAGGATCAATTTGATCCAGATCTTGATTCAGCACAGTAACACTGGTAGTTAAATCAGCCAGAAAAGCACAGATTGCACCATCACTGACATTATCACTAACAGTGGTATTGTTTGCAATAGCCGTGGTTATACCATAGGCAGCAGTGGATACATCGTGTGAGCTTTTGTGATTTGTGGATACAAAAGCAATGTTTTGATTTGTAGAAGACGAGTTAGAAAAGGTATTATCAGACTCATAAACCTTCAAGTTATTGAAGAGATTGTCTAGAGTCATTGTAGCAAAGTCCGTCTTATTTCTCCACACTATGGTATGAATAGCCCAATCAGATGATAAGCTCCTTATGAACTTCAAATTAATATCTTCTTGAAGGAACTTGTAACCCACTGCCTTCAGTTGACTGATGAGTTTTTGAAGCCTATTGTATGTGCCATCAATCTTTTCTCCACTTTGAGCAGTGAAGGTTTCAAACTGATGCTTAAGCATGTTCATCCTTGACTTCTTGGTAGCTTCATTACCAGCAAACCTTAATTCAAGAGCATCCAATAGTTCTTTAGCCGACTCATACTGATCAAAGTCTAATGCAAACTCATTAGGTATTCCCATGGAGAGAAGACTGTGAGCTTTGATCTCCATCTTCCTCTTAGCTTTATCAGGTTCACTAACAATGGTAATCTCCTTACCATCCTCACCCTTCAAAGGAAGTGTATCTCCTTTTTCAACAACATCCCATAGAGCATAATCAATCATGCGAATGTATTGCCTCATTCGCATCCTCCAAATTTGATATTCACCATGTTTGAGCATGGGCACCTTTGAAGCAGTCACCATATGAGTTTCTTCAGACATCTTAACTTACTTGAGTACAGATTAACAGACTTCTTCTTGATAACAGTTTCTAGATCACAAGCTCTGATACCACTTGTTGATCCCAGTTGAGCAAACGATCTAATATAGAAACTGACTTGAACAAAGAACTTATTAAGTATCACGCGGAATTTAATACTTAATCTTAATAAGAAGAACAATTAACATTCAACACCTCAATATTATTTATTAATACGAATACTCTTACAGTATTAGGGTTTTTCAACCTTGAAGTGTATCGACCTTAGATATAAAACATACGCATATCTAACCTATCCTAGGACCTCCTTTTATAGGCTAAGGAGTCCTATACAATATACAATACGTAACCTACAAGATAAATATCTTTTCCATATTTATCTAATACAATAAACTAACCGACTATAGAAAACTAGCAGTGCTTACTACATACTATCAGCAGTTACATAATACTACTAGCCGCGGTTATCTTCATCCGTGGTTACACTCTTCAGTCCGTGGTTACATCAAGCTTGTCCGTGGTTCCAGTACTTAGAGTAATTCATTATCCAAGGAACCTAAAACCCAACATTATTACCGCCGATTTTACGCGAAGGTTTCGTTTGTTTTCTTCAAGTGTGCAGGTTTAATTTATCAAGAAGAAGTTACATAAGATTGGAAGGAGCTTTTCACGCACACATTCTTCTTGGAAAGGATTTAACCACTACTTCACACACGGATCCTACCGATCTAATCAGGGGAGTATTAGTTTCTTTCGTTTTTCATTACCTTCTATTATCATAACTTTGATACTTTCGGGGAACATTGGGGACAATGTTCAGTTTAAGTGTATGGAGGGAAAATAAAACGGGAACTTTGAAATTATGGTTATCCTTGATTATTTGCTTTCTCCAATTGTATTTGTGTAATAAACCATGAGAAAATGTCGGTTAGGGTAATTTTGGCACCAAATTTAAAAATTTTCATGACATATAGGAGTGGGCCATTAGTCTTAACAAAAGCGTCTCACGGATAGGAAGTTGCATGACTAGCACAAAAACCCTTTATCACCTAAATTCCACCCAAAATGTGAGGATCGCCCTTAGATTAGTAGGAATTAAAAGCATTCATCTTCAATGCTTAGAGTGTGAACCGGTAGTATAATAGATTCTAGAACTTGTTTTGTGATGCATTCCGAGATTGCTAGTAAGACTACACTTGTGTAGTTAGGAATAACTAAATGATAAGAGGCATTAGGATAACCCTTGTTTGATACCCGTAATATAATTACTTCTTCCACATTGGTTGAGTAATTCCCCCACACCCTTTGCGTTGTACTCATCTTTAGTACACGATACCCTAGTTAACCCCTCAGAGCCTATCCTTTTCGCTGTTCTCGTGATGTTTCGGTTTTTCCGGAATATCAATGAAGAGCATTGTTTACACCCCACCCCCATATATACACCCAAATCGCCTTAGCCTACCATGTATGCACTCACTTTTAGTGCATTATTGTTATCACGTTAAAATTCCCTTATTGGCGTAATAACATACCCCAAGTGTTTTGATCTTTTCAATTCGGGTCAAATTAGTGTTAGAGTAATAAAAACTCAAGTGTAGGGATGTGCCTATAAATCTCTATCATTTTGATGTTACCGTAGAGGATGGTAGAGTAAAAGTGTATGAAAAAAAAAAAAAAAAAAAAAAAAAAAAAAAAAAAAAAAAACGGGCTACCATCCTACATCTTTCCTTTAAATTTATGTTTGTTTGTTTCAGTTATCTAGAGTTTAGAGTGTCGAGTCTTGGCTTCGCAACGCCATTCTTTGTATACTTGTAACATAAAAGATTTTTGACTTGCCACCACTAAATAGCCTATCCCACCAAACCATTTGTTTCCCTACCGTAAGCCTAACATTACAACCCTTTAAAGACCTCTTTGATAGTCTTTCCTAGGTGTTTACGCCAAAGCGATGGAGGTTTTATCTATTCTCAAGCCTATGGTAATCTATGTACTAGGACCGGTTAATGAGTGTTTATCTTCCATTTTCAACTTGCTATATTTCATATACACCCGAGAGAGATGTGAGTATCCAAACACCCCACGTGAGGTGCTAGTATGTAATTTTCGTGCTTGTTATGACTTTTGCGGGGCTTATATGTGTTGTGGACTGTTTTAAACCAATGTTTCATGACCCCTAACTTATAAATTAATTGGCTAAAAGCACATTTGCTTGAGGACAAGCAAATACCAAGTGTAGGGATATTTGATAAGGTTTTAAAATGTACCTTTTTGAGGGGTCGTTTAAGCCCTTATTTGATCACTTTTGTATCCGTTATTACTTAATATTGTTCCTTTTCGCTTTTTAAGTCTCTTGAAGGCAAATTGCTGTAATGGCACTTATTTGGACGAAAAGGCGCGGATATACGAAGAAAATGGCCAAAGTCAAGAATCGAGACACTCAAGCTGCTAAAATACAAGGTGATGGCGTCACTGCTTAACTGCGACGCCGTCGGAGCATTTTGTGACGGCACAGAATCCAAATCTCTTATTTTCAAGTGACGGTGTCAGGCTTTAAAAGAGTAGGCCGTCGCAACTCAGACGGCCTAGATTTGATCCAGACGGCGTCAGAGACTGAAGGGGACGGCGTCACAAGCATAAGGTGACGCCGTCACAAGACTAAAGTGGCCAAGACGAAACCCTAATGATGGCGACACGACGGCGTCACAAAACATAAGGTGACGCCGTCGCAAATGTAATCTTATATATAGAATCCGAATTTTTCAGTTTTAGTGTGTAGTCTTTTGGAGTAAAAACCTAAACCAAACCAAGGCTGTCTTGTACAGTATTTTAGGGTTCCAAACCCTATCTTACATCAAGATAAGTGTTTTACTTCATTAATTCAATTATGTCTTTGATTATTTGTGTGTATGCTTGCATGTTCTCCATGTCCGGCTAATTTACTTGTGTGTTTGCTTAGGGAATATGAAACTTAATTATTAAATATTGATTGGTTGTCTCTTATCTTAATTGATTAATGATCTAGTAATGCGATAGGTCATTCGTTGTGTAATTAATGCTTGATTAATCTTTGTGAACCTTAGGCTATAGCACTTAGAGCGGTTGTAGGCTAAACCATCCAAAGAGGCCTTAGAGTTCGAGTTTATAATCCCTAGAGGGGTTTTGTAGACGAGACCCTTTGGTAAGTTCAAAGAGTTAGGGATAAACGCATACCCTACAACTTTAGACACACAACGCGATTAAGAATAAGGACGTGACAATTCAACCATCAATAGGAGATAATTAAGGAGTAATAAAACCTAAGTGAACGTATCTTTAAACTATCATACGAGCACACAATAATTAGACATAGACTACATACACCTTAGATTAGATAATTAGATAAGTAGAATAATCGGTAGAAATACCAACCCCCAAATCCAAACCCCGAGATTCGTACCTTTCTATTTCCTAAAAAACATAAAAAAGATAAAAAAAAATAATCTTCCTCCACCCCAACCTTAGCGTAGTAACTTCTCACTAGCATTCCTATTCCCCTAGAGAACGATATCAATACCCGTGGCTTACCCTAATACTACACTACAACGATTAGGTTCACTGCCTAGGGTGTTATAAAACTTGCTCGAAGAAAAGGAAGTTCCTTTGACCCCGAACGACGCGTGTAGCGTTATCACAGGTATTCCAACCATGATTTAATATATATAATTCTCGACTACCTAAGGTCTACCTAATGCACTAACGAGCCGTGAACCCTAACGTACATAATATAGAGAGTGGCAAAGCCGCGGTCGTTCCCAAGAGCTATGTTGATGAGGATCCTATTAAGTCTAAGTATCACTTGTTTTAATTGGTTTTAAGGTTGAAATGATTTATTAAACTAAAGACAAGAAATAAATAACGAAAAGTAAATTAAAGTTGTGAACAATTGTGAGAAAGTGTGCCAACCTAATTAATCATCCTATCATGTAATGTCTATGTTTTCTAAATTACTTCCAATTGATTCAAGTGGAGGTTTAAGTCGCTAGGACAGCATTTGGTCAATTCGTCCTAACCTATCAACAAAGGCTCCTACCCGACGTCAAAGGCCAACCCTTTGGGGAGTCGAGGGTCTTAAGCAACCTAAGCCAAGTCATTAAGTACCCTACATGCAAGATTCGAAACAATGAGTGCCCGGGCGCTAGCATCTTAGACACTCATCCCTAACTTCTTAAGTTCGTCCTTACAAACGATGATCATTTGGTTAGTTCGCACAAGAGGGAAATGTCGTCAATTGGTCAATTCTTACCAATCCCTTCTCTACCTACTTACTTAGGGTCAGTTGGTCAATTCTCCTAAGCAACTAGATACGACCGCATTTCAAAACTACTGAAGCTAGGGTAACTACCGTCGAACTATGCATGCATACATTAGAAACAATTTATGGAAGCATGAAAACACAACCAATACAATCAAGGAATCATAACTAGGCTAGCACCAAAGGTGCTTAGCCGATCATATTAAAAGATACAATATATTCAATGTTTAACATAATGAAAGACATGAATTAAAGTAAAAGATAGAAATGATTGCTAAAGCTTATCGATATGGTGTGATTCCTCCCTTGGAGATGGCTCCGTATGCTCCGTGTGATCTGCCTTTGGAACCCTCTTTACGTTCTCTGCCTTTGAGCTTTGAGTGAATGATGTGAAATGCAGATTTTAGGGCTTGTATTTATAGGCCTGATCATAGTTACGGTGTAACTTAAACTGCGAGTTACGCCGTAACTTAATTATCTTCAAAACATCAGCTTCGTTAAGGAGACTACGGCGTAACAATAAGGAATGGTTATGCCGTAGTTTGCAACTCCGTCGTAGTGTTGATGTGAGTTACGCAGTAACCTCTTAACAGCAGGTTGTTACGTCGTAATGCTTTTGAGGATATTACGACGTAGTTATGGAAGCGTGAAATACTTCATGACCTAGATGATAATGGCGTAACCTTAGTTGAGAGTTACGCCGTAACTGCAGTTGAGTTGGTCTTCGGTGATAAAACACTAGCTACGGCGTAATTGAGAACATGACTTACGCCGTAGCTTCTTCATAAATAGCATACTATCATAATACCGTTAGGAAAATCTTCAAATCCGCGTCTCTACGCTCCAATGCTCATATTTTACCTAGAAGTGAAATATAAAGGAATGCATGCATAAATCCATATAAATGACATAAAATACGAGCATAATCGGGGGAAATTGACACAAAAAAGTCAGAACTATTTGATGTTATCATTCATGAAGACCCCTTTTTAGGGGTCCTTGAGTCCTTTTTATGAAATTTCAAATTTTGATGAAAAATTGCTATTCTATTGTTTCAAACTAGGTCATATGATCCTAAAGTTTGTTTTTTTTTTTTTTTTTTTTTTTTTTTTTTTTTTTTTTTTTGAGTTACTAAGGTCAAGAAATGGATGTTCTAAAGTGCGGATTTTTTTTAAAAAATGTGTGTTTTTGTTGTCAGCCCAGCGGACCCCTAAAACGGGTCCTTGTGAACCGCGCTCCTCTGAAGTGTTTTTTACCACAGAGGACATTTTTTCCATCTCGGCCTGTTCTAATCCGGTAAAACTAATTTATAAGTGCGTGAAATATGTTTGTAGGATAGGATCATGCTTTATAACGGGTATTTACATATGTATAGATTATCTAATAATGAAAAATATAGAAAATTCAAACCAAGCGAATAAGTGAAAATTGATAACATAATGATGTTATCTACCTGCAAGTTAAGAGGTTAGTTCACATAATAGTTTTAGTATCAAGTTAACATACTAATACTTCATACATCATTGTTTTAAACATGTACCAAACATTCATAAAGATTTTAAAGCTTGTCGAGTTTCTTGTTGTTTTTGGTAAGGTATCTTCCAAAGCACTTTCATATTCACTTTGATTGTTTGAATTCTTCCGCCGTTTGTTCAAGTCTCGGGAGTTCCTTAAGGTATTCAAGTTGAGGAAGCTTTGAGTTTGGGAATTCCTTCTTTCGAACTATTGGATGATGATGAGGAAGTTGGAAGATGTGGACGCTTTCCTTTAGACTTGGTTTAGACACCCTTTTGTCACTCAAAGGCACCATGGTATGATCAACGAAAGAGTAGTCAAGACAAACTCCCTTAGCATTAGGTGGAATTAGTGCAAATGTCCTATAGAGACGAGTGAGAAGCATGCCATACGGAAGAGCCGTAGTCCCAAGAATGGGTATGTCCGCCATTATTTTTGCGACATAGTAGGCAAGATTAAAGGGTTGACGAGTTGACAAGCAAGAGCATGTATGAAAGACAAACATTGTCATGATCATGATTTTCAATGGTGCACAACACATTTTCCCTAAAAATTTCTTCCCATTTCTTATATTGAGGGCGAAGTTGATTTAGTTCCATGGCAAATGGATCTCTATTGATTTCCTCACCCGAAAGTTTTCTTCAAGTATTTTGTACTCGTAGAAAGAACAAATGATCTCAAATGATTTCCTTGTCAACCAAGGGAGTTTGGTAATGAGTACCATGTGCAATGGCAGAGTCGATAGAAGAAAGAGACCATCCATCTGTGTAGATGCATGCTCTTTTACAAAGAAGTCCGAGGACATTAGCAAAGTCAGGAGAGTTAAATGAAATTGGTGTTTGTTTGCTTTGAAGTAAATGGAAAAAAAGCCATCATCATTACTTGAGAGTACTAAGCTAGCATATATATCGAGGACAAAACTAGGAATAATTAGTTCATCAATGTTTAGAAGACAATCAAAGTTGATTGTCTCAAATTCTTGGGTAATGTTGTTTTTTCTCTAAAGGATGGGTGTATGGTTCTACCCTCATGTAAGTATCGGTTTTTAGTGTATTAAATATTTCAACTTTTTCTTTTGAGAGTCCCTTAGTCCTATGGTAAAGATGCATGTAAGCTACTGTGTCTTTATGATCATAAGTGTTGGCGAGTGGCATTTTCGTTCATAGACAAAAATAATCAAGGCTTTAATCAAAAAAAAATTAGATATTGATATAACGTTCTAGTGTGTGCCTATATGGAGACGATGTGGAGGTGCAGCTATCTCAACTCTTTTGATGCACAAAATTTTTACAGATTAGTGATAATACGAGAGATAACCCAAACGCTCCTAATTCAATGTAGCTCGGTTGAATGTACCCGAAAATATATATTGATTGTGTATTCCCTTTAGAATTCAAGAGACATGTGCAAGTGATGTTTAAAGAACGTTTTTATTTGTATAAAGTATAAACAATGTGAAAAAAATTGTATGTCCTAATCATGAGAAGTTTTTACAAAAATTTGACTTGGGGTGTTTAGCAAATCAATTTTATTTACTACATGATGCAATTCCTAACTAAAAGAAATATGATTAGTTATCTAATTAGCAAATGTACTTCATACTTTATCTAAAGTGATAAAGAATCCCCAAGTTTGGTTTTGTACTTAAATGAGAACCTTAGACTCAGAATCGAGAGAAGAAGGTTATGAAAGTACTTACAATGTCATTAAGAACATAGATTTGTTAGAGAAATTGCCCAAATTGTGAGTTGAATGGAGTTAGGAGTGAACTTGAGTCGTTTGTGTTTTAATTTTATAAGAAATGTGTTTGTTTTATGCGACTGTTATAACTGACTCAAGCATCCACGGATCAGGCGGACCCCCTTTTAGGGGTCTGGCCTTGTTGTCGAAGGGGTCCTTGGGGCTAGAAGCCAACTTGGTCAATTTTGGTCGTAGTGATTAAACGAGGGTTGTAGTGATTAAACGAGGGTTCAAGCTAAGGTTTTAATTATTCAAAACTACGAATTAGGTTCCATTAGTTCTAGTCCAAGTCTAAGAAGACTAAATGGTTCTCGCTTAAGAGGTTTGGTTAGGATATCCGCAATGTTGTCCTATGAGAAGACTTTCTCAATTAAGATGTTTCTTTTTTGAGCATTGTCGCGAAGAAAGTGATGACGAATTTCAACGGAAGAACTAATACACATAACTAACAGAACTAACACAACATATTTATGATTACAATGTAATGTATCAAATAAAAGAAGCAACTCAGTGATCTTGCAGTGATGATGAAGCCTAACAACACTTCTTTTTGAAGTTTGGAAGACTTGTATGCAAAGAACGTGATCTCCTCTTTTAAGAAGACTTGAAAAACACAAGAAGATAACTAAACAAATGATCATTAGATATGAGGTTAGAGAGATATAAGAATGAGAGAAGATATATACAAGAATGGGTGAAGAAAAATGAAGAAATGACTCACTATTTATAGGTCAACTAGTCACTGTTCTTCCGGATCCGGCGGATCCTTTGGAAAAGGGACCGGCCAGTGTAATCTAAGAGATCCGACAACTGGGTAAGCCAGTCCGGATTTTTGGTTACAATTTCGGGTTTTGGGTCATGGGTTATGGACTATGGGTCATGGGTACCCAACATGATGTAATGCATACTTTGGGTCATGTGTTATGGATTTTGGATCATAGGTCATGGACTTTGGGTCATGGGTATCCAACTTGATGTGATGCTTGATGTCATTTCTAGTTTAATAATGAATCCTATGTTATGCAAAACTGGTAGTTCGGGCGTGTTAGGTAACGGGCTCTCTGGTTGAATTATTTTTATTAGTAATTTCAGATTTTCACATCAAGTATGATTACCAAAATCTTATCATCAGACTAGCCATCTAACCTTTTTTTATTAGAATATAAAAATTTTAATACAAATTTCGGCACATGTAACCCTATTCGACCCTTTTTAGCAGCTTATAAATATCTATTCATTTGACTCATTATTAAAGGGACAAAACCTAGACTGACCCGAAACTCTTCTAAGGGGACATTTGGTACGTTGGAATGGAACGCTGAGAAACAAAATGGAAAAGCATTCTCGTGTTTGTTTGTGTTGAGAATGGAATCGGTGA
This sequence comes from Chrysanthemum seticuspe, assembly GCA_019973895.1. Taxonomy (NCBI): domain Eukaryota; kingdom Viridiplantae; phylum Streptophyta; class Magnoliopsida; order Asterales; family Asteraceae; genus Chrysanthemum; species Chrysanthemum seticuspe. Next base: position 61,371,029 of record BPTQ01000008.1, on the reverse strand, counting down.
ATCAATATTTGATTCTCTTTCCATTCTCCGCATTCTCTTAAAATAGTGAAGAAATGAGAGAATTGTTGAACATAAGTCAAGGCATTATATGGTTGATTCTTCCGTATAATACATAAATTGATTTTAATCATCCTATTTATATATTTTGTTTCTTTGATTTAATTATGCTCCTTTTTCTTTTTCTTTTTTTTTTTCTATTTTTTCTTTTTTTGATTATTTGAAATACAAAAATGAATAGGTTGATATCAAATCTTCATGTCAACTTTTATATGTTAACCTTTTCTTATAAAACCAGTTATTCAAATGCTAATATTATTTTTTTATGTTTGGGTTTCTACAAAATTCACCACAACTATTATAAATAAAGATTATGAGAATTAATTTTCAGTTGTGCAAATTATTACGAATTGCACCCAACAAAAGATCCTCCAATATTGCTTTTGCGATAGAAGGTTAGCATATATTCGATGTATTTAAGCTAGCAATTTAAATAATCATATCATTTTAATGTTGATTTAGGTAATCGAGTGTTTAAAAGAAAATTTTAAATGATAAAGTTCATTTTTATTCATGTATATATACAATAACAAAACAAAAGAATGCTCTATATCACACGCATTCTTTATTTGTACGAAACAGTAAAATCTTTATTCTTTTTCAAACATGATTCACTTTCTCTACAATTCCATTCTCTATTACGATTCTATTCTACCGCATTCTCTCGTACCGCGATAACAGATGCAAGATTCTCTAATAGAATTCACATGCAAAAACGAAAAAAAAAAGTCATACTTAATATGAGGATGTATGACCAGGTCATCAAACGTATATTACATGTAGTAACTTTCATGGAATTTGAGAGCCATACATCATGGTCTTCAAAGTCCAAAATTTGACTAACTTGGTTTGAACGATGAGAAATCCATACCTGTATTTTTCTTGGTAAACTGAGCAGGGACGGAACGAGGGGGTGTCCCGGGACACCCATGGATATTGATGTCGTAGTGTTAATTTTGTTAAAAAATTTTGATTTCTCTTAAATGCACCCGATCTCTAAAAATTCTGTTTGCATTATTGTTTAGTTTGTTCCAAGTGCACCTGGTCACACCACGTCCTGGTTCCGTCCGTGCTTTGATGGGATACTCAAACTTGAACTTGGGTCCTGCCTTAGATATGAAATCTGATAATAAAACCAGTGAAGAATCAAGAAAGTGAAACCATTGTTTCTTATGTTTGATTATTCCTTAAAACAAGTGAGAAATGGTCATCAAAGAATGCCAAATAGCCTGGTAAGCAAAGACTTCCATTTAGTTTGACTTTGACCGCTAAAAAAATTAGTTATTTATCTATTTGCATCTTATCAAACGTGTGTTTTCATGTTACTAAGAGTGAAAAATACGCCATAAGATCATTGCACTGAATCCACAATGAATGACCATTCCATACCTGTATTCTTATTCATTGCTTTCATCTTCATCCAATCAGATTGTACCGCACAAGATACCCTATCCACAGATCAAGAAATCAAAGATGGTGAAACCATTATTTCAAACGGGAAGATGTTTGAAATGGGATTTTTTAGCCCGGGAAACTCTGAGAATCGGTATTTAGGAATATGGTACAAGAAGATATCAACGGGTACTGTCGTATGGGTTGCCAACAGGGAGACACCACTCACTGATAAATCAGGAATGTTCAAAGTTAGCAAACAGGGAAACCTGCTGGTTCTCAAGGGTGACAACACCACAGTCTGGTCATCCAATTCGATGGTATTGCTGAAGAGTAATAATCCAGTGTTGGTGCAGCTTCTGGATACTGGAAATCTTGTTGTGTGGGGTCAAAATAGCACCAATGATAGAAATATGATTTGGCAAAGTTTTGATTATCCTGGTGACACATTACTAGCAGGAATGAAGATGGGGAAGGATTTTGTGACCGGTTTAGAGAAGAATGTGACATCTTGGAAAAGTCTTGATGATCCTTCTATAGGTTTATATAAAAAGTGGATAGACACAAATGGGTATCCACAGATATTCGAGGAGCAAGGTCATGTTTTAATAGCGAGGCTTGGACCATGGAATGGTCTTGGCTTTAGCGGCTTTGCTAGTGACATACCAAATTCAATCTACTCACTTGAATTTGCTGTTAATCAGGAGGAAATATATATGAAATTTGAACTTGAAAGTTCAGTTGTTCAAAGGATAGTTTTGACATGGGAAGGAAACACTGTGTTTTTGCAATGGATTGAGAGAATTCAAGAGTGGATCGCATATGCAGATAGTGTAGTAGATAGTTGTGGCCGTTTCGAACTCTGTGGTCCATATGGAATCTGTAACATGAACAAGCATCCACCTTGTACGTGTATGAAAGGTTTTGAACCAAGATTCCCACAAGAATGGAAAGCATCAGACTGGTCGAGCGGGTGTCAAAGAAAAAACCCTTTAAATTGTGGGAGTGATTATGGGTTTCAAACAATATCAGGAGTGAAACTTCCAGACACACGGAGGTCTTGGTATAATTATAGCATGACACTAGGAGAATGTGAGATGGCCTGCAGAATGAATTGCTCTTGTACGGCTTATGCAAATTTAGATATCAGAAATGGTGGAAGTGGATGTTTGCTATGGTTTGATGAGCTGATAGATATTAAAGTATATGATGAAGATCACCATATTTATGTAAGAATGGCTGCCCCTGAATTAGCAGGTACATATAAATGTTAGCAAGTTATTATTATTAGTGAGTTATTAGTCTAGGCCCATAGTATTTTATTGGGAGGCCTAGCCGCCTAGCCCAGCTTATTACTGTATTATTTATATTCTAATCTTCGATCTGCTGTTCTTATCCATACCCACTTCCTCTAATGTTCATTTGAACATTAGAGGTAATGTTGTGCTTGTGATAATTGTACATTGCTATTAGTACAAAATATTTATTTTATTTTATCTCAAGTGTACAATTATCACAAGCACAACATTACCTCTCATGTTCAAATGAACATGAGAGGATCCTCATCCGCCAATAAATTACTCACAGTCCATAATATCACTACCGTTCCAGTAAAATTATTTGCATGAAACCTTTAACTGCAATATCTCTCTGTTTTTAGCTTATGTACTAAAACTTACCTACTATTATCATTTGTTTATGAAAGGTCATTTGTTCAGCAAAAGGAAAGTACTCGCTGTGGTCCTACCAATTTTGTCAGCCGCACTGATTCTGGCTGCTGTAGTGTGTTCCTCCAGAAAAAGAAAGAAGATGCTACTCATGAAAAAGAGAGGTAACAAAAACGAGCAGCTTCAAAAAAGGAAACAAGGTTGGAGTTTGTTCTTTTATAAATGTATTAATTGAATAATCTATTTTGCAGGACACGCGGAAGACGCACATTATAAAAAGAATACACGTTTACAGATGGAACATCTCGATGAAATACAATTTTTTAGCCTGTATGAAGTAGCAAAGGCTACAAATAACTTCAGCGTCTCAAATAAGATTGGAGAAGGTGGCTTTGGTCCCGTTTACAGGGTAAACTAGAGATACCTGTGTGTAACGCAAAATTTACAGAAATTATATTTATTTATACTTTTATTGTTGCTCTTTTAGGGTGTGTTGGAAGATGGACAAGACGTAGCTGTGAAACGGCTCTCAGAAACATCAGAACAAGGGCCTGATGAATTTAAAAATGAACTCATTTCAATTGCCAAGCTTCAGCATCGAAACCTTGTGAAGCTTCTTGGATACTGCAATCATGGAAATGAATTGATTTTGATTTATGAGTACATGGCTAACAATAGCTTGGACTCATTTATATTTGGTTCGATTCTCTACAATTTCAGTTTCTTAATTTCAAAGTTTATAAAATTAACTAGTTACCTTTTGACAGATGAATCCAAAAGTTTGATCCTTGACTGGCCTAAGCGTTTTCACATTATTCAAGGGATTGCTCGAGGTATTCTATATCTACATCAAGATTCCCGCCTTCAAATCATCCACAGAGATTTGAAGGCAGGTAATATTTTGTTGGACAGTGACATGAATCCAAAAATATCAGACTTTGGCCTTGCTAGAAAGTTTGTTGGACATGATGCCAATGCAAAGACAAAGAAAGTGGTTGGAACATAGTAAGAATCCACATAATGTGGGGTTCATTAATATATACATTTTATTCTGGGATTAATAAGTCAATTTTTTATGTCATTTGCTGCAGTGGTTACATTTCACCTGAGTATGCAGTACATGGGCGTTTCTCTATAAAGTCGGATGTATTTAGTTTTGGTGTTATGGTGTTAGAGATTGTGAGTGGGAGAAAAAACAGAGAATTCTCTCAAGAAGACTGCAGTGACAACCTTCTTGGACACGTAAGTTAATTTGGTACACTAAAATCCAGATTCTAGACCAGATGTGAGTGCTTATTATCCTTTCGGTACATGCTAATATATGAGTTTTGGTTTGATCTAGGCATGGAGACTCTACAAAGAAAACAAGAGTATTGAACTCATTAGTGAATCTTTGCGCACCTCATATGTTGTCTCTGAAGTAGTAAGATTAGTACAAGTTGCCCTGCTATGTGTGCAACATCATGCTGTAGATAGACCAACTATGTTGTCAGTGGTTCTGATGTTGGTTAGTGAGAGTGCATTGCCTGAACCTAGACAACCTGCTTTTTTCACCGAAGAGTGTTGCCACGAACTTCAGTCTCTTCCATCGGTTAATGAATGCACAGTATCACTATTGTATGCTCGATAGCAAGCAGATGTTCAATAGGCAAAGCTTGGATGAAAGACTTGATGTATACCAAGTCTTTGAACAAAAGCTTTTCAAAAAGCTCTCATTGCAATGCAAAAAACCCCTTCAAAAGACTTTTTAAAATAGTAAAAAGTTTTTAACCATTTGATGCATTGCGGATGCTCAACTATAAAGTATTCCTCATTGTGTCTTTTTGATAGTTGTAAATAGTAATTCCTTTCACATTGTTACATTTTCATTCACCTCTGTATTTCATCAAATTCCACATTAAATATATTTAGCTTGTTACAGTACTTTTTTATCATGTATCAAACTTGTTCTATTATATTAAATTATGTAACTTCTCATTTCCTTTTCTATCCTATCTTTATAGGGCAAGTTATAGGCGCACCATTTTAGCTTTACCCGTATAACATTTCTATAACACAAAACCTCAAAAACCCCCTCCTAGTATAACTCAGCTTATAAGACAGTTAGGTCTCAATTTTTTTATTTTCTTTTTATTATTATTTTTTTCTTTAAACAAACACATTTCATTAACTAAAATAAAATTACATAATATCAAATATAAAAACGTAAAAAGAGAAAAGAAATTACCATTCATATAAAACTTACAATTCATGAACAAAAGAAATCAAAATACTAAAACACACAAACCTCAAAGGACCAATATTGAAAATTTTGCAAAATAAAAAAATATATTTTTTTCATCTTCTTCTTCGTGTGAACCTGCAAAGTGCAAACACAACCCTACAGACACAAACACACTTTAAAAACACACAAACACAAACTCATATAAAAAGTAATTAAAAAAAATAGAAAACACACCGAAAATGACCATTATGGCCACAATGATGTGCCTATAATGCACCATACAGTGCAGTTATAGCATTGTTATAGTAGGCAAGGTGCGCTGCAGCCAGCTTCTCTTTGGTTAAAGTGTGAACACATATAATAATAAAGAGTAGATTACACGGTCATTGTGGTTTGCGTTGACTTTAACGTATGGTCATTTGACTTTTTTTTCAAACTCAAATAGTCCCCAACTCTGAAACTTTTAACACCCGCGGCCCTTTTACCAAACTGACATTAAGTTTCACTGTTAATAAGGGTAAATTGGTATATTTCTTTCTTTTTTGGCCCCACTTCATTATCAGTTTTCAATCTTCTTCGTCACTTTATAGTTTTGTTTATCTTCACTCATTGACCTTAGGCTATACACAGCGGGTAGTTGACTTGGTAGTCGACCGACTTATTATGTAAGTAGTTATATTAATTAATTTAAGATAATTATAATAAAGTTTTAAAATATAAATAGATATTTGGAGTATATTTGTGTTTCCTTATTGGATAAGGATTACAACTAATATAAATATAAATCTAAAAGGTTTTAGAATTTAAGCTTTCATAATAAACGTAAATTGAAAACCTTCCCCTTGGTTCCGTTTGTTCGACCGTCGGCTACACAACACAAAGAACACTTTAGGTTTTGTGTTTTGGGTTTTGACTTGCACGTACTGGATAGTTATTCTGAGCCTAACTACTATAGGTGGACGTTATCAGCGTTAGTGTGGATACTAGATTCGGCATAATCAAATCTTGATCAGTGGTTTTGTTTCTTGAAGTGTTCTTGGGCGTTGGGTCGTGTATCTCCAATAAGAGTTTCATCAGTTCTTGTTGTTGAGCAGTAAAAGGTAAGACTTTATGTTACTATACATGTTTAATTAAAGGTTGGTGTATATGGATCTAAAGGGAGAGTTAAAACTAATGTGTAAAAGGTAATTTTATAAGTCTTTCGCTATTACAGTTTTATATGAGATATTACATGTTTATTGTTTAAGAGTAAATAAATTTCTTAAAATTGTTGCTCGTTACACTATGGTTTTTCATCATTGTTCGCTCCAGATATCCATAAGTCTTGTGACGCAACAACTTCCAGCAAAATGAATGGATTCGGATCATTATCACGTCTACAATATTGCCCTTTGTATGCGTTTGGACAACCAAACTACTCCCAATTTGTACAATTAATGCTTCCTAACATTCCCGGATCTTGTGCTTTTCTTCGTAAAATGCGTATAGCTTTTCAACATCACTATCTTCTCTTATTCCTGAAAACATCTTTAGAGCAGTTATTACAAAAAGACTAGTGATGTGGGTTTTAGCAAAGACTCTGCTCCAAAATTTTCCATAACAAAAGTAAAAAAATGATCAAGAGATAGACGGGAAGTTGCTTCACCCATTTGCAAATATTCCATTTTCGGGGGCTAGCCTCATTCCTTCTTACTTGACTTACAATTCGACTCTTTTTTTCTTGAATTTGAATCATTTCCTCTTTATCGCCATTCTTCTGTTTAAGAACTGCGCCCCTTTGCCTCCGGTGGCTATTTGACTAAGGCTGGAAAGAGGTGCTTGCTTTATGAAACTGAAACCTTCTTTCTTTGATTCTTTGATCGGAATACGGATGAGATCAGAAAGGCCAGCGGGGAAACTGACTTCCGAGAGAGCTGCTTTCGCCTCGGTAATTCCCTGACGAGAACGAGAGAGAGCCGATGCAAAAGTCGCCCTTGACGCGAGGGAACGCCAGACAGACTGACCTATGCTAACTATGTGTTATATAGACTGGAAGCTAGAGAGAGACTAAGGTATAGTGTCGCTACCAGAGAAGGCTCTTTCGTGCTAGGCGTCCAGACCCACTAACGGCGTCACGAACGGTGCCGTGTGCCAATTGACAAATTGTGAAGGTACACTTCATCGATGAGGAAATGTCTTCTCTTCCAGTACAATCAGTATTATCACGAAATTATGCTTAATGAATAGTTACTTCTTCAACTATCCTTGTGAATAACTCTTGACTCATTCAGAACCTATTCCGGAAATGATATGCATCGTACATTGAATTCATACTAAAATAGGCGGCGACTAAACGATCATGAGCACCGTAACGATCTCGACTTATAATGTTTCTCATCGGTCGATTTACTCGTCGTCTATTCTTAATAAACGACAACACTCTTCTCAAAAATTTCAAGTCCTGACAAGTAATTTCTTACATAACACCCGAGTGGCCTTTGGCCTCACCGTTCCTCCTTGTTTTTTCCATATGTCACGTTTGAAGTGACCGTCACACAATGGGGTGGCGCGTGAGCCATACCCTCACGAATAAGGGATCACCCCCACTACCTCCAGCCTCATATTTGATTTCCAAGATGTGGAGTTTGATAGACTCCATGGATCGTTTTGAGCCTTAGGGTTTAACAATAACATAGATAAATCACATGAACAACGGAATTAAACAAACAACTATGTTATTGACACAAGGTTTCTTTCAACATCTCCCCCAATATATTAATACGTGTTATCTGAACTATAACAAGGATCAAAGACTTCTTTGATCTTGGGGGTTAACTAAACTAACTCTAGTCTAGGCGTTTACAAGAACACATGCCCTAGACACACACACACCCCTTTACTAGACGTCTACATATCGGAAGACTTGTATATCAAAACCTACATCCCATGTCCTCTTTATATACTAGAGGATTAGGGTTTACAAATCTCTATGAAGGACTAATAAATAAAACTTCTTTTGCAAGCAAGTCCTTCCATCTTTTTGTAAGTTTCATCTTTGTCATTTTAAGTCCCTTTGTTTCATTCTTCTATTTACTTTGTCTCATAAAATCAAGAATCCCAACAATCTTCCCCTATTTGATGATGACAAAATAAACAAAGTCGTGTACGAACTTTCCTAGACGAAGTAGCAGAAGTTGAGATGTAAACATCACCCTAAATGAAACAAATCTTGTCTTCCTCTGTCTTCCCTTTAGTCCATGCTACGCCACTCCAACATCTGTTCCCCTTTTTGTTATCAACAAATAGGGAACGTATGCAAATAATGATCTTGACCACCACGAACCAATATCATACTTCCAATCTAAGCCTTCCAATGTTTCGAATTGCCCTCCATGAAGAACACCAAGATGCTTACTAAAAATGAATCCAAAACAATAGAAAACTCCAACTAGCAGTAGGAATAATGATCAACAGTAGTAAAAATCAAACACTTCCCCTTGAGTGGTGCATGAACATCAAATCTGTAAGCTCCTTGTAATGATCACTTGTGAAAAAAAACCAAATATAACAAACTTGATAAAGAAGTAGAATAACCCAAACTTGTGTCTTATGTCTTGCACTATAGATGACATCGAACGTATACCCAATCTTGGTGTATAGGGAGACCGCAATCCCTTGACGAAAACCTTCATCTACTATTCGTCAATTCGTTGTCATAATCATTGAAGCACGAACAAGTTATCTCCAAAGTGTAACACCCACTTTGAGATATGATAAGAGCACGAATCTGTGTAACTCTACTACAATATCAAATAGGTTATGATCAATCATCTCCGTAATCACCTATTCAATAAATCCAAAAACGATCTTTCTAAAACCTTTTAAGAACAACTTCCAACCACCTTGTGTGTGAACCAATATCCTTCTATGTGTGTCGCCAAAAACCAAAACAATTATCATGCTCGACTTCCCCTCAAGTCCAAAACCATTCAAGAACCAAAAACCATAATTTATCTGATATCGCACAAAATCTCATTATATTAACAACTCAATCTTGACCTTGAACCTTTAATCTTTACTTTTATTCAAGACCAATCAAAAGCTTTATTCTTTGGATAGTCCACTTTCAAATTCAAGTACTTCAACCACTGACCAAACATATAATATATGCATGCATTTATAGGACATATGAATATCTTCTTTTGAAATTGATAACTCACTGATAATCATATTTAGATTCACACGTGGCCCAATAAGAAATCCAGAATACCATGAGCATATATCATGACTATGAGCAACATTAAATCCACAATAACAATAGGTACGAGCAGCCAAAGAAGCAGATTATAATAGCATAGTACTAACAGCAGAAGTTGACGTCGCAACAGCAGTTACAAATCAGATTGTAGCACGGTAGCAGTAGTTACAACGTACTAACAGTAGTAAAAATACCATTGGCAGTGGTAACGTTATTTGTGCGAGCAGTGGAAACAAGCATTCGAGCAGTGGAATCAAAATAGTATGGCAGTGCATACGAGTATGTAGCAGTGGTTACAAGTGAACACTAGCAGTGGAATCGAGTAAAGTAGCAGTGGTAACGCGAAACACCAACTTTAACAAGTAGTAGAAACAATAACGTTAAACGTAGCAGTATAAACTAATTTACCAGGAACCTTACTCGTTATTACTTCAGTTAGTAGGCCCAAGTTGCAACCAAATCAGTAATACCGTCCAATTCAATAAATCATACCACCGACAATGACATCAAAGTAGTACGAGGTAAGGGTTTATTATATGTAATCATAATAAACAAGAACAAACCAGATTTACCACGTATTAATTCAAACCAGATCAAATTAGGGTTTAGAAACAACTTTAATGCACACTTAATAGAAGGAAAACCCTAAAAATCGTCTTTAAAAATCTCCTTCTGCAGCGAACTTTGACACCTTATAACTTTTGATTGAGAGATCAGATCGACAATCCCACCAGTGAAAATTTAGATGGGTATATAGAGAAGCTCCAGTAAAAATTGTAGCCCGATCCAACGGTTCACGAAAAAGTTATGATCGTTAGAAAACAGTGCTGCAGAAAAGTTGCAAATTTTGCATAACTACGATTTTCTTCTTCCTTTTTCGCCAAGAAACCTTGTGAATCCCTAGGTAACGAGCTCCCTGAGCTCTGATACCAATTTTAGAGTTTGATAGACTCCATGGATCGTTTTTAGCCTTAGGGTTTAACAATAACATAGATAAATAACATGCACAGCGGAATTAAACAAACAACTATGTTATTGACACAAGGTTTCTTTCAACATCTCCCTCAATATATTAATACGTGTTATCTAAACTATAACAAGGATCAAAGACTTCTTTGATCTTGGGGGTTAACTAAACTAACTCTAGTCTAGGCGTTTACAAGAACACACGCCCTAGACACACACACACCCCTTTGCTAGACGTCTACATATCGGAAGACTTGTATATCAAAACCTACATCCCATGTCCTCTTTATATACTAGAGGATTAGGGTTTACAAATCTCTACGAATGACTAATAAATAAAACTTCTTTTGCAAGAAAGTCCTTCCATCTTTTTGTAAGTTTCATCTTTGTCACTTTAAGTCCCTTTATTTCATTCTTCTATTTACTTTGTCTCATCAAATCAAGAATCCCAACACAAGATGGCTACCAGACTATTGTTGCTGGCATTTAACAAGTAACAAATTGCACATAGATAATACATTTTTCATAGACCATTTCTTATTTTGTGGTTTGCAGGCAATTATGACCATTCGTAGATATGGTCGTTATCTAAGCTTGATTTGCCTCTCACGCGATGACCTTATGACGTTATGATGTGAGCCGATTGAGGTTAGCAGAATTCAACATGTAGAAGCTCTCATGGAAAACTCTTAGGGAAGAAAATGCATGCTAAGAAAAATGGTTTTTGAGACCGTGATCAATTTGTACTAGAGGTGGTAATTTGTGCTCAAAATTAAAAAAATGGCTAGTTTGGGAAAATTTGTAAAAGATTTGGGCACATTTAGCTCGTTATTTTTTATAATGGGTATATATTGGCCATGTAAAAGGTAAATTGGCACAAACAGTCACATATTTTATCTCTATTAGAGAATATTACAATTATTTCTAAAGAAAAACTTATAAATATAATATAGAGTAAATTACACGGATGGTCCCTAAGGTTTGTCAAAAGTTTCACTCACAGTCCCTGAAAGTTTAAAGTTGCATGGATAGTCCCTATCTCTGAAAAGAATAACACCTATGGTCCCTTATTTAACTGCTGTTAACTAAGTTCCGTTATAATTTACACTTTTAGCCCTTTTGGTTAACAATTGTTAACTCGTCAGTCCTTTATCATAACAGAAGTTTATAATTTAAAGATTTTCGAATTTAGGCACGTTTTTATACGTTTTCTTACGATTTCATCCGTTTTAATACGTTTTCGTCCGTTTTTATACGTTTTCATCCGTTTTTATACGTTTTCATCCGTTTTTCTTACGTGTTCATCCGTTTTTATACGTTTTCGCCCGTTGCTTACATTTTTTTTATATTTTGGTCCGTTTTTATACGTTTTTCTCATGTTTTATCCGTTTTCGTCTGTTTTTATACGTTTTCATATATTTTTATACGTTTTCATCCATTTTTATTTGTTTTTGTCCGTTTTTATACATTTTCATCCGTATTAATACGTTTTTATCCGTGTTCGTCCATTTTTATTCGTTTTCATATGTTTTTATTAGTTTTCGTCCATTTTAGTACGTTTTCATCTGTATTTATACGTTTTTATCTGTTTTCGTCCGTTTTTATTCGTTTTTGTCATTTTTAATTCGCTTATGTCTGTTTTTATACGTTTTCATCCGTATTTATACGTATTTATCCATTTTCGTTAATTTTTATTCGTTTTCATCTCCTTTTATCCGTTTTTGTACTTTTTCTTACGTTTTCATCCAATTTTATACTTTTTTTTTAAATATTATACGTTTTCGTCCTTTCGATACGTTTTAATTTGCTTTTATCCGTTTTTATACATTTTCCTTTGTTTTTCTTACGTATAAAAAAGTATGAAACATATAAAAACGTAAGAAAATGTTTAAAGACGGATTAAAACGTACGAAAAACGTATAAAAATGGACGAAAACGTATAAAAATGGATGAAAACGTATTAAAACATAAGAAAACGGATAAAAATGGATGAAAACTTATGAGAACATAGAAAACGTATAAAAATGAAAGAAAATGGATAAAAAACGTGTTAGCCTTAATAGTTTTTATTAGAAGGGATGGTCATTCACATTTAGGAACTTTGCAACGTGTGTTAGATATCGTATTAGAATAGTCAACGGGCTCGTGGATTGGGCTAAGCTAATTGGTTAGAAGTTAAGTTAAGCTAGCCTTATATCAATCCATGTCCAACCCAATCCAAGCCCATAGAAAGCCCTTTATGGCATCTTGTATTTAGAGTATAAATACCCCTCAAATGGTCATTTGAGGGGTGTGCTTGAGTGTGTGTGTGTGCGTGTTTTTCTTATGAAATATTGTTTTCATCTTCTATTCTCTATCTCTCTAAACATATACACGATCTATATTCAAGTCACCACCTTTCTATACTTAATCTTTCTTACTTCTTCTCTACGCATAAGGTGGGTTTGTGTAACGTGTTCTTCGTGTGTTACGCGTAAGGTTGGTGTAAAAGTGAGGTCCTACAAAACGTATTACGCGGATGAAATTATATGAAAACGGATAAAAACGTATGAAAATGTATAAAAGCGGATGAATACTTATAATAAAGGACCAAAATGTGAAAAATATAAGCAAACGAGCGAAAACGTATTAAAATGGATGAAAACGTAAGATAAACGGATGAAAACGTATAAAAACAGACGAAAACGTTTAAAAACGGATGAAAACGTATAAAAGCGGACGAAAACGGATAAAAACGTATAAAAACGGACGAAAACGTATAAAAACGGACGAAAACGGATGAAAACGTATAAAAACGTGCCTAAATTCGAAAATCTTTAAATTACAAACGTCCGTTATGATAAAGGACTGACGAGGCAACAATTGTTAACCAAAAGGGCTAAAAGTGTAAATTATAACGAAAATTAGTTAACAGCAGTTAGATAAGGGACGATAGGTGTTATTCTTTTCAGAGATAGGGACTATCCATGCAACTTTAAACTTTCAGGGACTGTGAGTGAAACTTTGGACAAACCTTAGGGACCATCCGTGTAATTTACTCTATAATATATTTAATTTTTTAAAGAGTTAATTACAAGATGGTCTCTGTGGTTTGTGTTAACTTTCACCTTTGGTCATTTGACTTTATTTTTTGCACATAAAGTCACTAACTCGGAAACCTTTAACACTGACGGTCCTTTGACCAAACGACGTCAATTTTGACTGTTAAAAGTTCCTCGTATGCAAGCACATGAGGATACAATTATCTTTTCTAATTAACCCACTTTACAAATATGTACTATAAAAAAATGAAAACTAATATTCCTCAAACACACATCATATTCCTCTCATCCTCACCTACTCCATATCTAAAAGATGAAGGCTGGTCATCCGATGAAGGAATACGGCAGATGTTCCGGTGGTCGTCCGGCGTGTCGATCGCCTCTACCATCTTAAAACCCATTAAACCCATTTTAATCTTATAACCTACTCCATTCCATTTTCTTTTCTTTGGATGACACACCATAATCATAATCCTTAAAACCCACTAAACCCATATCCGATTGCCACATTGTGTGGTTATTGAAAAGTATAAGTGTAATTGATGATATAGAAAAATTAAATAATGGAAGATAGACACGTACGTAAGGAACCAAGTAACAAGAGAAGCAAAACCAAACTAAAACAAGTGGTGATTTGAAGTTCTAACTGCCAAATGGGATTTACTTGTCCAATATATGTCTTGTGGAGGTGTTTCAGAGAAAGAGGTCCAAGTTCTGATTGAGCGGAATATTGCTAACTATGTTTATGAGATTTTAAGATTGCGGGGTAGGTTCACATGCTTTTTAAATGGGTGTTGATACTCGCATCATTTTCTTTGATATATACACCATACTGTACAAGACTGTAATGCACACTGTACAACATTGTAATGCATAAATGTGGTATATGTATCAAAAAAATGTTGTGAGTATCAACACACTTTTTAAATTACTCTACTTTGCTTAGGATTTTAAACAATCTATCTGGTTATTATGCCTTTTTTGCAGATTTAATAGAGGGAAAGGAGTAAAACATAGTTTTGAGTGGTCAAACCCTCTGACCAAAACCAACTTGGCTATTTAAAAAAAATATAAATCGTTGTTTTTAATGTTTATGGTAAATGTTGTTGAAATAATATCTCCTAACCTGGAACAAATGTTAAGGGACTAATTGTGTCATTGTTGTTTTTTGTATTTTAGCCTTGGTTTCTTCTTTGGGTGCGGTTTAGCTGAAGTCTGAAAGTATAAGGGCTAAAGTGGACATGTGCTGGAAGTTGAAGTCAATGAGGAGTCAAGCCTATATAAGCTGAAGATATGCGCTAGGGTTTCATGATCTTCTCTCTGCGTATACACACACGTTTACACACAGTTGTTCTCTTTGTATTCAACCAAAGCTTTCTAGTTTCTGTTCTTGTTATTCATTGTGAGTTTGAGTGATTTGTATGAACTATTGGCAAGTTAGTCGATAGGCTTGCACCTGAGTAGCAGTGGCAAGTTTGTGGGTTCTTGGTTTGATATTGTGATATTGTGATACTGATTGAGATCAGGATCTTTCTTATCGATTGTGGTTTTGGTTGATTAATAAAGAGATACTTGAATTGAGATTCAAGTTTGATTTCTAGTTTTATTGTTAAATTTTACATGGTATCAGAGCCAGGTTTCTTATCTTGCTCTAAAATCGATTTTCTAAACTTTTAGGGTTTCTAAATTTTTTGGGGATTTATCAAATTGGTTTGACTAAAACGCAATTAATCTTGATTAATTGGGTTCTTTTTACTTTAATTGATCAATTCTACAAGTTCTATTAAAACGCCTAATTTTTCAGAAAATTAGGGTTTCGGATTTTTTTGGGGATTTTGGTCTCTGGCTTCGATTGGTGGTTGGTTGGTGTGTTCTTGATTGGTTTACTAGTTTTTCCGGTGAATCTTGGTGGTTTCCCTAAATCTTGAAATTTAGGTTTTGGTGGTTGTGTTTCTGGGTTGATTGAGATCGTGTGGGTTGTGATTCTTGTCTCAAGAATTGTAACCAGGGTTCTAGTTCCGCTGCTTTCTGGATTTTGCGTGCACTGTAACACCTCTCGCACTCTTTATCTTTCTTTATTCTTATTTCTTGTTTAGATTGACGGGGAGTAGGAGTTGGGATTGTTGGAGGTGATTGGGATTGTTGTTGGAGTGTTGATTGTTTTTTTTTTAGTTGTGGTTGCTTGATCTTGAGTGATCTGCCCTTGACCTACCACCTTGAGTGGCAAGGAAGCATGGGAACTACCTTCTTGTCTTTTCTTGTGTGTTTGCTGTGTTTGCTTGTTTCTTTTTCAGTATGTTTGTTCATGGTTATACTGATGATGAATATGAGGCTAATGAGCCTGTTACTTTTATTAGCAAATTGGATCTTAGTAATCCTTTGCATTTGCACCCTAATGACTCTACTACTTTAACTGTTGTGTCTATCAAATTAAAAGGAACTGAGAATTACAATGTGTGGTCTTGTGCTATGTTGTTAGCCTTAGAAGGCAAGAATAAAATTGGTTTTATAGATGGATCTTGTGGAAGATCTCATGTTGATGAAGTCCTAGGTAGACAATGGGATAGGGTGAATGTTGTTGTATTATGGTGGATTTTAAATTCTATATCAGAAGAGTTATTCTTGGGGAAATTTTTTTCAAAAAAGGCTTCTGATGTGTGGACTGAATTAAAAGAAACATTTGATAGAGTTGATGGTTCAGTTACTTTTAATCTGCATCATAAAATTAACTCTTTATCTCAAAATGGGAGTTCTATTGCTGAGTATTTTAATAAATTGAGCACTTTGTGGAAACAATTTGATGCCTTAATTCAGTTACCTAGATGTACTTTTCATGCTGCTGAGGACTTTAAAAAACATAACCAGTTAATGAAACTTATGCAATTCTTGATGGGGTTAGATGATTCTTACATGCAAATAAGAACTAATATTCTTTCTAGGGATCCTCTGCCTGATGTAAAGGGGGCTTTTGCTATTATTTCTAGTGAGGAGTCTCACAGGTCTGTCATAACTGGTTCAGGTGCTGGGACTTCCCAAAGGTCTCAGTCATCTGTGTTCAACTCCAGTGTGCCCAATAGAGGGAACCCTCAGAGGTCTTCTACCTCTGGAGGTCCTTTCAGACCTACTAATGGCCCTAGGAATAATGAGAATAGAAGGACTGCTGGTGGTCTTGTGTTAGTTTGTGAGCACTGTGGTTTTAATGGTCATAATATGGATAGATGCTTTAAGATCATTGGTTACCCTGCTGATTTTGGTAAAAATAAAAGAACTGGTAATAGTCAAGGGGCTCAAAATTTTAATAAAAGATTTGTTAACAATAACAATTCTGTTGGCTCTAGTTCCACTTCTGTTTTTTTTGATGAACAGATCTCAAAGCTTCTTTCCTTGATTAAAGAAACTTCTGTTAATAATGTTGGAAATGGGAAAAATGTTCATGCCAATATGGCAGGTATTATTTTCAACAAAAGTAAACTCTTTAATAAAAACTTTCACAAGTTTTTTTGTAATAATAGTAAAATGAGGACTGCACTTGTTGCAGCTGGTATTATAGTTGATTCTGGAGCTAACCAACACTTGACTTACACTGACAAATTTTTAGTAACTGTTATTGATATTTCCAAACTTGGTATTAAAGTTTCACACCCCAATGGTACTGAAGCTTCAATTACCAAAGTTGTAAATATGATCCTCACTAAACATTTGACTTTGTATGATGTGCTAGTTGTTCCTGAGTATTGTGTTAGTTTGATGTATGTTCATAAAGTGGCTAGAGATAGCAAATTTTTTATTGCTTTTGATGAAGCTAAGTGTTATGTGTTACCTCAGGATTTGAGGGGGATGAGTGTTCTAGGGATTGGTAGACAAGTAGATGGTTAGTACTACTTTGATGGAGATCAAGGTATTGACCTAGGTGCTAAGAATTTTAAGACTGTTTCTGGTTTACCTAAGAAAACATGGCACTGCAGGCTTGGTCATCCCTCTGACCAAGTGCTGGCAGTACTAAAAGGTGAAATCAGTTTTCAAGATAAAAATGACATTGAGCCTTGTGACATTTGTCAAAAGGCAAAACAAACTAGAGAGCCTTTTCCTTTAAGTGATCATAAAACAAAAAACCTTGGTGATCTTGTTCACCTGGATCTTTGGGGTCCTTATAAAATTAAAAGTAAAGAAGGTTACATATATTTTTTAACTATTGTGGATGATTCCACTAGGGCTGTGTGGGTGTATTTACTTAAGAGTAAACATGAGGTGTTTGATTGTATTTTGGTCTTCTATAATCTTGTTAAAACACAGTTTGATAAAAGTGTTAAGATTTTTAGGAGTGATAATGGGACTGAATTTGTTAATAATCAATTTTCTAGCTTTTGTAAAGAAAAAGGTATTATACATCAAACATCTTGTGCTTACGCTCCTCAACAAAATGGGATTGTTGAAAGGAAACATAGGCATCTCTTGAATGTTGCTAGATCCCTTATGTTTCAGGGGGATTGCCTTTGTTTTTATGGTCTGAATGTATTCTAACTGCCACTTACTTGATTAACAGATTGCCTTCTTCAGTGCTAAGTGGAAACTCTCCTTACAATCTTGTTTTTGGTAGAAAACCTGTTTTTAGTCATTTAAGAACTTTTGGTTGTCTTTGTTTTGCTACTATTCTTACCAGCAATGATAAGTTTAGTAGTAGAGCAGAAAAATGTGTTCTTGTTGGCTATTCTAACTTTCAAAAAGGCTACAAACTATACAGTCTTGAAACGAAACAATTTATCTTTTCTAGAGATGTTAAATTTTTTGAAAATGTATTTCCTTTCAAGATAAAACACTCTTCTGATGCTCCTGACCCTCTCACCCAATGATGATAATACTCAGACTGCTAACCCTTTGGGTAACAATAGTCACAATGATCATCATGAGGATGATGATAACAACTCCTTGCATTTAGGCAGCCCAACTATTGACCATGTGCAGGGTGATTTGGGACACTCTGCTGGTTCCAATGAGGTTGCCAGTGCAATTGAGATGGCTGCAACTCCTCTTGGTGTGAACAGTTCTGAGGGTGTCAGCAGTCCCTTACCAGACCAGACAGAAGAGTTGACTTTTGATAACAATGACCAGCCTTCTTTAAGAAGGTCTGATAGAACTTCTTTTTTTCCAAATAAATATAAAGATTTTGTCATTGATTCCAAAGTTAAATATGGTCTTGAAAAATTTGTTAGTTACTCAAAACTTAAGTCTGAAAATTTTTGCTTCACTATTGAGCTAAATAAAGCTGTTGAACCAAAAACTTTTAAAGAAGCTTGTAAGGAACAGCACTGGAGAGATGCAATGGATAAGGAAATGCATGCCCTTTATAGTAATGACACTTTTGAGATTTGTGAGTTACCTGTTGGTAGAAGGGCCATTGGAAATAAATGGGTTTATGAAATTAAATATAAATCCTCAGGGGAAATTGAAAGGTACAAGGGTAGATTGGTTATAAAAGGTTATAGTCAAAAGGAAGGTGTTGACTTTGATGAAACCTTTTCTCCTGTGGTTAAAATTGTTACTGTTAGGTGTGTTATTAATCTTGCTGTTCAAATGTATTGGCCTATATATCAGCTTGATGTTAACAATGCCTTTCTTTATGGTGATTTTAATGAAACTGTTTATATGACACTACCAGAGGGTTATTTTGATGTTAATGATAAAAGAGTTTGTAGATTAAAAAAAATCTTTGTATGAGTTAAAACAAGCACCCAGACAATGGAATGCTAAATTGACCAGTGCTCTTGTTGAGCATGGTTTCAAACAGAGCAAAAGTGACTACTCTCTTTTCACTAAGAGTGACTCAGGTAACTTTGTTGCTTTACTTGTGTATGTGGACGATATAATAATCACTGGGAATAATTTGGAAGACATTGAAAGATTTAAAGCTTTTTTGAAATCTAAATTTCAAATTAAAGATTTAGGAAAGCTTGAATACTTTCTTGGCATTGAAGTGATTGAAACAGAACAGGGTGTTTGCTTGACTCAAAGAAAATATTGTTTGGATTTATTAAATGAGTTTGGCTTACTTGCTTGCAAACCATCTGCTTTTCCTCTTGAACAGCATTTGGTTTTAACTAGTGAACCTACTATAACTGATCCTGTGATAGATAACTTGACTGAATATCAAAAGTTGATTGGTAAACTGATTTATTTGACTCATACTAGGCCTGATATTGCCTATTCTGCTCATTGTTTGAGTCAGTTTATGCATAAACCTCTTAAGTCTCATTTGAAAATTACACTTAAAGTTTTGAGATACCTGAAAGGGTCTCCTGGGATGGGTATTCATATTACCAGGTGCCCAAGTGTTTCTCTTGAAGCATTTGTTGATGCAGACTGGGCAAAATGTGTTGTTACTAGGAAATCTGTCACTGGATTTTGTTTGTTCTTAAATGGTTCTCTAGTTTCCTGGAAAAACAAAAAACAAAACACCATTTCTAAGTCATCTGCAGAAGCAGAGTACAGGGCTATGGCTTCTGCTACTTCTGAAGTTGTTTGGGTTCTTAAAATTTTGGATGATTTAAAATGGGAACATTTTCTGCCTGTTAAAATATTTTGTGATAGTCAAGTTGCTATCAAAATAGCAGCTAATCCAGTGTTCCATGAAAGAACAAAGCATTTGGAAATTGACTTACACTTTGTAAGGGAAAAAATTTTAGATGGTGTCATTAAAACTAAAAAGGTTCATACAGCAGATCAAATTGCTGATGTTTTTACTAAAGGGTTAGGCAAGCTTCAACATAACAAGCTTGTGGGTAAACTGGGCATGATTGATATGTTCCAGGTTGGAGTTAAGGAGGGATGTTGAAATAATATCTCCTAACCTGGAACAAATGTTAAGGGACTAATTGTGTCATTGTTGTTTTTTGTATTTTAGCCTTGGTTTCTTCTTTGGGTGCTGTTTAGCTGAAGTCTGAAAGTATAAGGGCTAAAGTGGACATGTGCTGGAAGTTGAAGTCAATGAGGAGTCAAGCCTATATAAGCTGAAGATATGCGCTAGGGTTTCATGATCTTCTCTCTGCGTATACACACACATTTACACACAGTTGTTCTCTATGTATTCAACCAAAGCTTTCTAGTTTCTGTTCTTGTTATTCATTGTGAGTTTGAGTGATTTGTATGAACTATTGGCAAGTTAGTCGATAGGCTTGCACCTGAGTAGCAGTGGCAAGTTTGTGGGTTCTTGGTTTGATATTGTGATACTGATTGAGATCAGGATCTTTCTGATCGATTGTGGTTTTGGTTGATTAATAAAGAGATACTTGAATTGAGATTCAAGTTTGATTTCCAGTTTTATTGTTAAATTTTACAAATGTTCACTTTTGTTTTTACAGGGTGCAAAAAAGATACTCTTGTCAGCTCATCCCTACAGGTTCTTGATCTCTGTGGCAGAGGAAGCCTTCAAGCAAAGGCTTGTTGTTGGGTTCACGACTTTGGTGGGGTTGGTTTGAGTGAGTCAGGTGACTGGGTGGTGAGTGAAGCCCAAAAAATAGTTTTCAATTTGAAGATAGGAATTTACATAAAGATAGTTTTAGAGGTGAAGTTAATGGTGGCGTTGTGTTGACTAAGAGCATTAGGTACAATGATATCAAAATTTTAGCCATTTGGGCTCCATTAGATACCACATCATTTCAAACACTCAAACTTCAAAATACCTCTTTATAATAACTATCCTTAAAATACACCTTTATAATAATTAAAAACTTTTAAAGTTGAAAAGGTAGTATTTTTTGTCTTTACTCTAGTTGGAGAAATGACTATTTGTGGAGTTTTGTTTTTTTGTGTATGTATGGCTTTAATTAAGTGGTGATGACAACACTTGATCTTGACAGTGGTGACGACGAAATCTGATAAGGGTGTAAAAAGGAGTAAGATTAAAGGATTAAGTGGTGGTAACTCTGGAAAATTAAGTGGTGGTAACTCGCTGCCATCCAGGTAGATTTAATATTTGTTTTTTCAATATCATCATAGTCACTTGTAACATGCAAGATTTGCTTCTTGAAGAGAAAAATCAATGCAGTACTACTATTGTATTGACTGGTTATATCATTAGTTTTGAATTTTTGATGCAATATCAATATTTGTTTCGATATATCTGTTTTGTGACTTTGTCCACTGAAGATTAGGTTGGCTGCAAGAAACTATTAATGTAGATATATTTGCTCAACTTAACCATTTTCTAAAGCTAAAAAATAAAAATCACACAAAGATACCATTTATGACTCACATTTTGTAACATTTTCGAAAATAAAGTTTCAAATATGAATGTTGGCTGGGTCTATTAGGCTGGGCACACTCGTGACCCAGGTCACCAGGTGTCACATCAGCTTTTTCTCTCCGGCGACCAGACACAACCAAATTGCCACAGTCGATGACTAAGTTTTTTTTTTTTTTTTTTTTTTTTTTTTTTTTTTTTTTTTAAATTTCATATTTTGGTGCGTATACTATCGGTCGAAAAAACAACCGATATCCACATTTTGAAGCCACGACCGATTTGATGACCCAAGCCCCACAGTCGAGATGACCTATATTAACATCGGTCGTGGGAGGGATTTTGGGGTGACCGACCGATTTGTTTTTGTCGACTGTGCCCAACCTTATGTTCTTCTAGTGGTGGCAATTTGACTCGGTTACATAGAAAATGTAGCTGACAAGGGAACATGTCAAATGTGTCCATTGGGTTAAGGGTGAGCATCGGTCCGGGACCGGACTGACAAGACCGAAGACCGAAGACCGAAGACCGAATTAAGGTAAAAACCGGGACCGAGACCGAGACCGAGACCGAATGTGGTCGGTCTAGTCCGGTCTCGGTCGGTCCGTCGGTCGGACCGGACCGTTTGGAGTCTATTAAGGCCAAAATAGTCGGTTTGTGGTCCGGACCGGACCGACCAGACTGAGGACCGAATTAGCCCAAATGCATAAACCGAGGATCGGACCGAATGTGGTCGGTCCGGTCTCGGTCGGTCCGATCCGTTCGGGTCGTTTGCTCACCCCTAGGGTTAATCATCTGATCACTACAGTTTATTATTTTTCATGTGTATGAGGTGTTTCCACCTTTGGGTGAACATCTAATTACTACAGTCTATTGTTCATTTTGGGCAGCCATTTTGTAGGCTACATGTTTCATCTTTTCATTTTTTTAACCTGAAGATCTGATTATTTTTTTATATAACCTTGGATATATCTTGTACAAATGAGGATCGATGTGCCTGTGTTCTGCAGGGAGAACTTATCGAGTTCGCGTGGTCAATGTTGGAGTATCAACTTGTTTGATATTCATGATTCAGAATCACAATCTACTTCGGGCCAATGTTTTGAAAACCGAGTTTATAATCGACCCGGTCGAGTCACTGGTCACCGGGTCAACCCTTTTCCATTAATAATTTAAAAAAAATAACCGGGTCAACCGATTCGACCGCCGGGTCAACCGGTTCAACCATCGGGTCAATCCGTGTGAACCCGGTTTTTATTTAAAAAAATTGAAAAAAACCAAACCCGGCTGGGTTTCTAGAACCGGGTTGACCCGGGTCACTCAAAACCCGGCGGGTATAACCGGTTAACCCGGTTTTAGAAACCCGGGTTATTTTGACCCGTTTTTTTTTCCGGAACCGGTCCAACCGGTTAACCCGGCCGGGTCGACTCGGGTTAGTAGAAGCAGAGGGACATCATACATCCCAACAAAACTATAGTAGCTTGGATATCCATGTTGGGCAGTCCTACTCCTTTTTAGTTACAATGGATCGGAATGCAAGTGGTGACTATTATGTTGTTGCATGTGCCAGATTTGTGAATCAATCATAATGGCAGTGAGTTACCACCATAGTGGTGCCAGATTTGCCAGATTTAAGAGATGAAAATGATGGTGGTGTGTGTTGTTAGTGTGTGTTTGGTATGTCTCACTAGTACTTTATGTTAATTGTATTGTAACTTTTACTTTACTAGTTGAAAATAGTGTGAAAAGAAGAAAGAGAAAAGTGAAAATACAATTTTACCCTCACGTGCCTTGCACATGAGAAACATTAACAGTCAAAATTGATGTCGTTTGGTTAAAAGATCGTGAGTGTTAAGGGTTTTTGAGTTAGGAAATGTCTGTGCAAAAAATAAAGACAAAGGACTAAAGGTGAAAGTCAACGTAAACCACATGGACCATCTTTGTAATTTACTCTTTTTTAAATATAAATGAGATATTACGTTTGAGGAATTTATTTCAAATTTTTTTGTCTTTTTTAAAGCGATTCGTATAACATGCATCTATTTGGCCCGTGCCCATTTTAGGCGCTAGCCTGTTTAAACCGTGGCCTGTGCCCGCTCATTTTGCCACCTCTATTTTGTACTAGTGGAAAAGTTACTTAGAAGAATCGAAATACAACTTTCCACAACTATGATTTTAACTTTTTTGGTTAAACTTAGGGCTCGTTTGGTTTGTTGCCAGGAATGACAATGGGTATCGGATTTGGAATGAGGTGGAATGATAATGGGTATGAAAAAGTGTATCATTACGATTGTTTATGTTTGGTTGATAAAATATGGTATGAAAAAGTGTATAGATATTTTAATTTTGTAGTGGAAAAAAGAGGGGTTCACGGGAATGGATTTCATAGACACCAAATTGATGTGTAATGAATCTATGACTATGATATACTCATTTCATTACCGGGCCCACAAAACAAAGTAAAACAAACACCGACTATGACTTTGAAAGTCATAGTCTCATTCCCATTAATGCAAACCAAACGGGCCCTTATACACCACTTTAACCATATCTTTCATTTTTGATAAATGATTATCCTCATTGGACTGACGAATAATATACTACTCCCTCCGTCCTAAAATTATAGTCTCCTATTGATTTTTTCGGTCTTTCTTTTACAACTTTGACTTTAAATATTTTTGTTTGTGTTATATAATACTTGATGCAAATTATATGAATGGATTGTATTTTAAATGTATTTTTCATTAGTATATTTTTCATCAACTATTGTATAACACACACAAAAATAATTAAAGTCAAAGTTAAAAAAGAAAGACCAAAAAAGTCAATAGGAGA
Source organism: Chrysanthemum seticuspe (assembly GCA_019973895.1). Classification (NCBI taxonomy): domain Eukaryota; kingdom Viridiplantae; phylum Streptophyta; class Magnoliopsida; order Asterales; family Asteraceae; genus Chrysanthemum; species Chrysanthemum seticuspe. The sequence continues at coordinate 61,346,377 of BPTQ01000008.1, read as the reverse complement.
CTATAATTTTGGGACGGAGGTAGTAATATGATTATATATGTGGAACACCGAACACCTAAGACTCTAATGATTCATTATATGTGAAAAGAGCAAAACTATTACAATGATTCATTACGAGTTGAAGACTCAAAACCAAAGAGTGACGTTGCCTCAAATAATCACTCAAACGTATATATTTAAAATGTGTTTTATGAGCAAGTGGGGGATGGCATGACTAACACCAAAGTTCATAATCTTAAAAGGCAGCTTTTCATGAGGCAAGTTGTCTTTCATAAGTAACTTTGAAACAAACAACCATAAGGCTGGTCCCAATCGTGAGGTTAACATCGGTTGGGCACCAACAAATTTTGCTCACGACCGATGTTGGAGTCGGGCATCATGGATGTGGAGTTCGGGCGTGACATCGGTCGATGTCCATAATTTTTGGACATCGGTTCAAAAACAACAGACTTTTTTTTTTTTTTTTTTTTTTTTCTTTTTTCTTTTTATTTCTTGAGTTTTATTTTTGGAGAGGGTAAATAATTTGAAGGTGATGTGTTTTATAAAGATTGAAAGGTTCGTAGAGGGGAAAAAAAAACTTGGGTTATCGACTGTGGCATCCGGGTCATGTCTGGTCGCTGGAGAGAGAAAGCTGACGTGACGCTGGTGACCCAAGTCATCTCCGGTCACGATTGGGACCAGCCTAAAGTCACAAACAAACACAAGATTATTGTGCTTCTCATCATTGTAACCTGTTAACTAAACTTTAATGGCAATAATGAATCTAAACATATAGATTAATTGCGATAATTTGAACACATTGGATAAAAACAAGCACATTTGTATCGTAATCAATAACAAATGGGTAAATAAGGAAAAATACTAAAACACGAAACAAGTCCAGCAGACCGAGGTAAAATTCATCTAAAGATATGCGCATTTGGAGCTTTCTAACTTGCTATATCCATAGGAAACAAGACATAATCTAAATTTTGAAAGGTGAAATATCGACGAGTAAATTCAACCAGTTTTGAACAACGCTTAACTCATTAACAGAACTGTCAATTCTTACACTTGATTCAGGTATCTGCAATGAACAACAGTTCGTTTACAGCAAAAACACGAAATGCATTGGTTGGGAAATATCTCCAGGCCCAAAAATCCAACACTTTATTGAAATATTTTTATAAAAAAAAAAAACTTTGATCACTACACAAAAATACTTAGTAATTAACAATATATTATAAGTTCAATGAAGCATCAGCAACATCATCGACGGTTTTTGGTGGAGCTAGGAGGAAGGCTATGCAACGACTTCAGTTGCTTGCTAATAAGCTTACTATTCTGCAAAGCCAAATCGAGTTCCAAATCGTCTGACCACCATTGCTCCAATCCATGTGCTTCCATGAACTTCTGCTTCCCTTTCGACAAGACAAAAAGCTTTGCTGCCACGTGTCCTTTGGTGGCCGATGCTGGCCTTACGTTCTCCTTCTCAGTGGCACCACCACCATTGCTACTGGCTTCACCATCACCTCCGGCTGGATCAGTATAATAACAGCATATATAATCACTGTTATTGACATATAAATGAGGCACCCATTTGGTAAATGCAACCGGATTTCTAGAAGCAGCTTCATCCTCCATAGCAGCAATCGCATTAGAAGAAACCATTGACTTAACTTTCTGCCAAGCAACAACTGCTTTTTCGCCGATATTTTTCAAACTCATTGCAACAGAAACAGATGGTGGATTAAACAAATGAGTCTCAACAAAAAGCCCTTGTTTTGCTAACGATTTTCCTATTTGAAGTGCAAATCCCGCCCCTAAAGAGTGACCAGCAACAGCAACATTATGACTCCCGTATGCATCAGATAGTGATTTCAATGCTTCTAATGCCCCATTATACCTCACTGAACCTCTTAAGCTTTCCCATGCTAGAAACCTGAGATCGTCTTCTATGTCACGTCTAAGGGTTGGGCCTTTTAGAAGTGTCCCTCTTAGTGCTAAAACTGCGCGAGGTGCACAGCTTGGTCTGATGAGAATGAAATCAGATAATGCTGCTGATCTGTCCCACTCGAGTACTGCACCATATATAGATCCATCTCTTTCATCAATTAGAGTTTTAGACAATTTGTACTTAAAGGGTATGAACCATTTTGGAGCTAGAGCGTTTTCTTGAGATCTTTTTTCTTGTCGGTCGAGTTCTAATAAGTAAACCGCTTGGATAAAGCAGGCGATGACAGTCCTCTTGTAGTTTCCATCCTTCCTATAATCATGAAAAGTATTCACATTTCATTATGCTTTGTAAAGACCATAACTTAACTGAAAGTTAAATCACTACTGTAAAAAAAATTCTAGCTATATATGGACACAATCAGAATAACTACATCATTTTATACTAGAAACAAACCACTAACGAAGCTCAAGTATGACAATCTACTTAGTGACCGGCATCAAAACAGAAAAAACATAAGTGAGCTTTATTCACTCAGACAATTCTCATTGTGCTCGCTTTCCTATTTTGGCGTCTGATGCAGCAAATTAAATTGAAAACTTGAAGAAAAACGAATTCAAAAATGGAAGTGCAAATGAGCCATTGTCTTAGTTACTTTACACATATAGAGTAATTACTGTCTCATTTAAGCTAATTCTGGTGACAATCAGGTTTAAAAGAACTTCTCATATATCACAGCCATCTGTTCATAAAACTTGCATAGCATCACCAGTTTACTCACACGATGCTCGAAAATAAAGTGACTAAATCAGTTAGAATATGGAAGTGACTTAAAAATGGTTAACTAAGCTTCTCCCTATATTCCACAAAAGGTCGCTTGATAGTATACCCGAAAATATAAAATACTTGTTTAGCCATAAGCTGGCAAGATAGAATGTTATCGGGTTAAAACCTGAAAGTTACAGTATAACTTAAGAGTACAACACTATTATAAACTGCAAAAAACTTGAAACGCGACATCTAAGGTATTTCCCAATGACATTTCCTAGGCTTAGATTTTATTTGGCAAAATCTTGTTTCTGAGTTTTAATTCGAGATTCAAACCTAGTCCTTCTGATACTGTTATACCATGTTATGTCTTTATAACTCAAAACTGTTCCTAATTATATTGTTTCTTATATCTATAAATTCCAAACACAAAAAGAGTAGTTTATACACATTTTCAAGTTTATAACTCAAAACTGTTCCTAATTAAATTGTTTCCTATACCCAGAAAAGTACGAATACAAAAGTTTTTTAATTTAATAGGAAAAAAACACAGATGCATAAAAAATGGTAAGTTAGGGACATTCTCAGGCAATTATCCAATATTAAACTTTTCCAAAATGGCTATTATACTATTGCTGGTGGCATTTAACAAGTAACAAATTGCATATAAATGATACATTTTTCATAGACCATTTCTTATTTTGTGGTTTGTAGGTAGTTCTGACCAATTGTAGATATGGCCGTTAGCTAAGCTTGATTTGCCTCTCACACGATGACCTTATGATGTTATGGTGTGGGCCGGTTAAAATTTGCAGAGTTCAACATTTAGAAACTCTCATGGAAAACTCTTGGGAAGTAAATGCTAAAGAAAATAGTTCTTGAGACCGTGATCAGTTTGTACTAGTGGAAAAGTTACTTTGTGAAGAATCCAAATACAACTTTCCACAACTATGATTTTAACTTTCTTGGTTAAAGTTATACACCACTTAACCATATCTTTCATTTTTTGATAAATGATTATCCTCATTGGACTGAAGAATAGTATACTAATATGATTATATTTGTGGAACACCGAACACCTAAGCCTCTAAGAGGCATGGAAAGAGCAAAACTATTACAATGGTTTATTACAAGTTGAAGACTCAAAACCAAAGAATGATGTTGCCTCAAATAATCACTAACACCAAAGTTGTCTTTCATAATTAAGTTTGAAATGTGTTTTATGTATGACAATCTACTTAGTGATCGGCATCATAACAAAAAAATAAGTGACTTTATTCACTCAGACAATTTTCATTGTGATCACTTTCCAATTTTGGTGTCTGATGTAGCAAATTAAACTGAAAACTTGAAGAAAAACAGCTACAAAAATGGAAGTGTTGTCTTAGTTACTTTACACTTATAGAGTAATTACTGTCCCGTTTAAGCTAATTCTGGCCCGAATCAGGACTAAAAGAACTTCTCATATATCACAGCCATCTGTTCATAAAACTTGCATAGCATCACCAGTTTACTCACACGATGCTCGAAAATAAAGTGACTAAATCAGTTAAAATATAAAAGTGGTTTCACAAATGGTTCCTTAAGCTTGTACCTATATATTCCAGAAAATTCGGTTGATAGTATACCCGAAAATATAAAATACTTGTTTAGCCATAAGCTGGGCAAGATAGTATGTTATCGGGTTAAAACCTGAAAGTTACAGTATAACTTAAGAGTACAACACTATTATAGTCAGCAAAACTTGTAACGCGACATCTAAGGTACTTCCCAATGACCTTTCCTAGGCTTAAATTATATTTGGCAAAATCTTGTTTCTGAGTTTTAATTCGAGATTCAAACCTAGTCCTGATACTGATGTTATACCATGTTATGACTTTATAACTCAAAATTGTTCCTATTTAAATTGTTTCTTATACCTATAAATTCCAAACTCAAATAGAGCAGTTTCTATACATTTTCAAGTTGATTAGTCCATAAATTGAACACAAAAGTCCTGGGAGGAATAGTTATCAAGTGCTATTAACAGACAGAGTAACAGGGTCTCTTTTCAAATAAAAAATGATCCTAACCAAAACTCGAGAGCTTAAAAATTCAAATCCGACTTCCAAATTCCAACAAAATCAAATTTTAACATTTCCCAATTCCATATGTTAACTGATTTAGTCACTTTTGGGTGCTGACAGGCCCTTCCCCAAGGATCTTGCCCCGGGCAATGAGAGTGACGTTTAGTTAGCAGTTGGAATTGAACTCATGACTTATTTCTCGGTCAACTAGGCGTTAACAGTGGGATAGTGTGGCAATTGAAAAGCACCCAAATCTAACCTTAAATCCCCAATCTAAAAAACCCCAAATCTAAATATTAACAATTAAAAACAGAAACCCTAATTAAACCTTAAAACCCCTAATCTGATAAACCCCACATCTAAATTTTAACAATTAAAAACAAAAACCCTTATTAAACCTTAAAATTCAATAAATCCACAGCAATCAGAAACAAAAACCCAAAATTTCAACATACCGAAACAGAAAATAAGTAAAACTAACCAGCTGGAATTAATTAGATCACGCCAATTAGGCGCATTAACTTTCCGAGGACCAGATACATGAAACGCATACGGATGATGATCATCAACAACACCCCCACCACCATTCTGATCACCATCAATAACAGCAACAGCATCGCCTTCGGATAACGCCCTCTCAATCATCACTTTCTGATTCGACATTATCACCGTCTACAGATTTCAAGATTCAGTTTCTTGATTGTAATTCAAGATATATAAAAAGTGATAAAGGGGGTGAATTGATACGTTTTGTGTTGTGGGTTTTTTGATTGATGCTTATTAGTGAAGCTAATTTAATGGCTCTTTTTATTTGAATAAATTGAATATAAAATAAGACTATTTTCTAACGGTCATATTTTTGTTTTGAGTTTGACTTTTTAATAATGGGTCACTTTTTAATCACTAAGCATCTAATCATATAAGGTGTTTGGCACCAATTTTTTTTTTTTTTTTTTTTTTTTTTTTTTTTTTTTAGCTTTTTGGTTCATCAGAAAGCTTTAACTGAAATATTTTGTATGTTTGGCATAAGTAGCTGTTTCTTAGAGCCGATTTTAATGATACATACTTTTTAGATGTGTTTGACACTTTGACAAGATAGTCGGAGCAAAAGCATATGGATTTAGTTGACAAAAAAAGGATTCAAACAAGTACTAGCTTTGAAGGGTATTAAAGTAATTAGGTATTTCAAAGCTCCTGCTCTTTTAAAAAGCTACTTCAGGTAGCTTTTCAAAAAGCAACTAATAGAATATAAAACTTTTAAATATTTTGTTGACAAACAATTAGAAGTTATCTTATTTTTAAAGTTCAAGCTCAATAAACTCTAAAAGCTCTTCCCCAACACAGCCTAAGCATATGTAATACTAGATAAGTCATCATGAAACGATAAAATGTGACAATGTCATATGAATAGGTATCTGTCATTTACTTCTTTTGTTCCGAAATTAAATGTTCATTTTTTCTATTTGAACATAATTTAAGAAAATTGGTACATATCATTGTACACCAATAAAATATCATCTTTGATTTCTTTTAAACATATTAGTTGGTTTTTATTTGAAAATGAAAAATTAATTTAGGACAACCCAAAAAAGAAAGATAAACATATTTTTTATACAAAAGGATTATCATATTTCTGCTTTTCAGTAAATTTTGCGGTGTCTTTGTGAGTTCACCTACATTGCACTTGTATAATTTCAATTTTAAGAATCGAATGAATACTTTTTAGGGTTTTGCAAATGTCGGCCCATGTTATTGTTGTTAAGAAGAAGAATTTTCTACTACAACTGACTGCGAGAGAATAACTCATCTAATGACGATCCAATATTGGTTGTGTGTTTAGATTTTTAGAATTTATTAACTTTTGAGAAGAATCAGAATAATATATTGATGGATGATTATGCAATAAGAGCGGACGGTGTCGGCTTGTCGTGGGGGCTCGCCGTCCACGGTGGCACCTTTTGCCGTCCCCCGCCGTGACACCGACCCCCTCGCCGTCAGGCGCCGTCGGTTGCCTCTTCGTTCTGACGACGAGCAAGTTTGCTGACAAAAAGTGTATGCAACGGATATATATTAAAAGTTTAATATATATATATTTTTTAAAACCCACCACCCCTATTTATATCATCTTCATCTTCACCATTTTTATCATCTTCATCTCTTACATCTTCCATTCTTACTTAACCAAAAAAAAAAAAAATCTCACAATGTCTCAAAACCCAAATGACGGAGGGTACTTCACAAACTTGCTTAACTCAAACCCACCACAATACGGGGGTTCTTCAAACCCGTCTACCCCCTCGACAAATTCCAACCTGTCTCCACAAGAAATAATGCTTAACCAACAATATCAGTTTCAACAAGGATTCGCAAGTTACCCCGCCCGATTTCAATCACCACAGTTTTTTAACCCGTCACAACCTCCACAATTTTTTAACCCGTCACAGTTGCCCCAAATGGAATCACAACCGTCCGGTTCACAATTCAAAGTTCCAAAAGCACGTGAACCGGCAAAAGCAGAAATCATCCGCAAGAGGCAGGAACGTCTAATCAAGAAATATCAGCAAAGAGATGACTAGGTTTCGTATTATTAGTATGTGTTGTATTTTTTTTTGGATTAATTTCATATATCACCCTACTTTCATGATTAATTTCATATATACCCAAAGTGCAAGTATTGAATGCATAATGTACAATGTTTTTAATGCATATTTGGGTATATATGAAATTTTCAACTAAAATGAGGGGAAATATGAAATTGCCCATTTTTTTTTACCTGTGTCATTTTTTTATTTTTTTTTTCGTATCGTTTTTATTAGTAAGTGTTGTTTTTTTTCTCCTTATTATTAAGTTATGTATTGTATTTTTATTTTGAATAAAATGAATTTAGTTTATTTGGAAATGGAAATTGAATAAAAAAAATAAAGTGGTAGTGGTGGGCCCCAAATGAAGAGGTTGAGGTTTGTTATGAATGAGGAGGGGGTTTGTTGTCGTTAATTGTGGAGAAGTGGGATGCTGATGTGGCGCTGAGGTGACACTGACGAAGAGGTTTGCCTTGTCGTGACACCTTATGCTCCAATAAATCTTTTTTCTAACAATACCCTTTAGGATTGTTATTACCAGAATCACAATATTTTTTAGAACTATGTATGCGAGTGGTCCTTATCAATGCACATAGTTCAGGTTCAATGGACTACCGGTGCAATATAGCAAAAACAACAAATACTGTCTATGCAAATACAAGTGGTTACTCTTACAGATCTTTAAGTATAATGTATATGCAAGTTATAACTAATTTTAAAAAAAATTGTGGAAGTATTCTCTTTTTTCTTGTTTAAGTTATAAAGTAATTGTTGAGCCACTGACGGATAAGTGTGTGCAATTGGTATTAAAATCTTAAACAAACATTTTTACGATAACGCTCACAAGGGTATTCACGTGCATACCTTCTACCTTAAGAATGTCTGCCTTTGTGTTGAGCTAATGTACTATATAGTCCTAGTATTGTGAATATAAATGGTTAAGGTGGAATAGATAAGGAGGTTGTGTATTCCTAAATGTGTGACGGATGAATGTTGCTCTGACTTGAATCTTTTCTGTGTTAGTGAATTTGAGTACATTTTGCATTTTACATTGTGAATATCTATCTTCATGTGTGGTCATCCCTTATACCGTAAGGATCAAATCGGAAGAATATTAGTTACCAAGTATACTAGTTTTGGGGCTAAATTTGTTTTTTGGTACACGGCACAGGGAAATATGGCTATGACCCATATTTAGCAACAAGCATCGAGTATCCATCACCAAAAAGCATTTACATAATTATGATAATATTCAAAATTATTTTGAGACTTTGAGTGTACGTACCTGGATCCAATGTGTGATGCTTAGTGGCGTCAATGTCCATGTACCAAGTAGACTATACGATAACTGTGAATGTTGCACATGCGGTACAAGCATTTGTTGAGGTTGTGGTCGATACCAAATTGAGAACGCTAGGTTACGACTGAGATCTTGGGGCCAAGAAGGCCACATTTGGTATAGGGAGTTTGACAATCCGAATGGCATCATCATAAAACGTGGTACTAGTCGTACATCCTTGAATAGTCGACAACAATTATAAAACAAAGCAATTCAATTGCTATCAACAAAGCAATCCAAAAAATGGCTAGACTTTTCCCGAGTAGTCTGAATAGAGATTTCTCTTCATGTACCCGTTTGCATGAAACAAAGCAATCCAATTACGTGAGTGGCAAGCTACGCACTAAAAAAAGAAGATTGGTGTAAATGTGTAATGAAAGAAGCGTTTAGTGAATAAGAATAGTCGGCTGGTGGTTTAGAGATTACATTAGGAATCGATGTTAGTTAGGGATTGCAAGAGAATACAAATTAATGGGTTTAGCCCAACGTCTAAATAAAGCTAATACAAAAATTCTGGGTGTATATGTGTATCATTCCATATTTGTGTTAAAGCATAATACTAAAGAAATTATTCACTTACCATACAGTTAGCAAATCACGGGTTAATCACGGATATATATAAAAAAAATTTCAACTTTTAGATTAGTATTATTAGATTCACAGAAGAGAGTCTTCAAATAACAATGTGATGAATTTGAATGGGATGTTGCTTTGCTTGAAAAGTAAATCAGTAAATTAAACGTTCACAAACAAACTAAATGATCACACCGTTTGCTTCAATTATTAATAAAGTGACTATGTATTCTATGGGTCATTAAGCACGATTTATTAATTAAGAGAAAATTACCAAAAGAGGCCAATTTTCTAAGGTTGATCAATTTTTAAGATTTTTTTCTCACCTCTTTTCCAAAAGAGCCATGCTCAACTGCTCGACTCCATACATATTACGACACGTGGCATCAGCTTGTACTTTTCCAATTGTACACTAAGTGTCACATCAAATCTCAAAGCAATATCTTATTTTGTTCTTTTATACAAAGTCAACGCTCAACCGACGGCGCTCAACCGTCGGTGCTCAACTGGGGGCGTACTTTTGGCTTAGGAAATGTAAAAAGCAAACCAAAAGATTTCCCAAATCCAAAGTGATGTGACACTTTTTTTTTCTTTTTTTTTTTTCTTTTGCCACTTTAACGTTTGAATATCTTAAAAAAACACACACTAACAGTGCATATGTTAGTATACATGTTAGGGTTTGCTTATTCTAGGTTTGAGAAAACCAACTATGTTAGGGTTTGCTTTTTCTGCACAATAACCCACGTTTGTTTGCTTAACATATCTGAAATGTCTTGATTATCTGAAAACAATATTCTTATTGCTAATATGGGTATGCATCTTTTGTTTTTTTTGTGTATAGGTGTATTCTGCGAAGCTCAGTGCTAGATCAAAGTTGCACTATATCAAAACGATAAGGCAAAAGTTGAGTTTGAATCATGATCGTCTTGAACTTTTTAAAAACACTGTTTTCGGGAAATGGTTAGACATAAAAACATACGAGCTTGATAACCATTTGCTTCATTATTTGCTTCAACATCAACACTTTGTTGAAAACCCTAATATAAATACTCCATTGTATTTTGATATCTGAGGACACAAGTTAGAATTTGGTCGTGAAGATATGTGTCTAGTATTAGGTCTTCGGTTTGGTGATGTTTCTTTAGATCAATTAAAGAAACGGGAATCTGGATTTGGTAAACGTATGCTAAGTTTTCTTAGAGAGAGGCGTAACGAGAGAATCAGTAATATAAAAGCTGAACAACTAGTTAGGGTTCTTAGTGACCAAGTCGAGTTTAATGAACTTTCAAATGATGATGTTGTTCGCCTTTGTCTGGTTCTGATGTTAGAGAACGTTTTTATTGGCAAACAGGAAAGAAATTTGGTTTCCCCTGAGATATTGGTTTTAGTAGATAACATTTATGCATGGAATGCATTTCCATGGGGCGAGTACATTTGGGTTGAGTTTCACACAAAGATTTATAATGCTATCTCAAAGGTTAGAGATAGACATTTGACTGAAAAGGCTACGAAGGGCGATGGTTACATTGCAACTTATACATTGAATGGATTTGTGTTCGCTTTGAAGGTGAGTAAATATTGTTTAAATACTAAGAATTTAAATCAGTATTGTAGCATGAACCTTAGTGTAGTAATTTTTATGCTAATAGTAATAATAATTCCTTCAGATTTGGCTTTTGGAAACCTGCCGCAATTCAACAAATTGGTGGGTTAAAGAAGAGAATGTGATCCCTCGGGGTGTTGCTTGGGAGGATGCACACAGGTTTGAGAAGACCGATTATGATCTTCTTTTTCGTAATGCAGAAATGGTTCGCCTTGTGCCGACAGGTTATCCTCTACTCTTTTTGAAAAAATTGTTTATGATTTTTAATGGTATTTGTGTTAGTGTATAACAATTTTTTTATATGCAGTGACTGAGATGAAAGAACTTTGGTGGACATCTAGTGTAGACTTTTTCAAGAAGTATAACGCAGCAAGGTTTTCCATTCATGATACACCAGCAGTCGATAGATCCCGTCGACCGGAGAAGTTGAGACCACAGAGACGTTGTTCAGTCTCAAATGCAGATACATCATCGGTCATTAGGAAGGCGGATCAAAGCATGCCGTATATGGGGGATTTCATGCCATCTACAGCAACAATTGTTGCTCAAATGGCTAAAATGAAACAACCAATTAATCAATTACATAAATATGTCAAGCATTTGAGGCCTGATGGGGATAACCAGATTCCGGGTATGGATGGAGAATTGCTACCTAGTGCAACAGTTTTAGATCATATGGCTAATATGCAACGGAAAATTGATGAACTTCAGAAATATATCTATACGAATTTGAATCTTGATGGGGTTAGTGAGAAGAATGGGGGTGAATCTGATACTGCACGCGTGTCTGCTGAAAAGGTTATATTTCTTGCAATCCGTTTAATCTGTTTCTATATTTTGTTTTGCTTCTATGCGGACTCATTGAAAGTATTACTTATTCATACGTGTTTTATGTGGTATGATATAATGGATTGTTACGTTTTTACATGTGCATTTGATTATGAGTTTTGGATATGCATTTTAAAAACTTCACCTAAACTACTATAGTTTATTTGGTTAAAATCTATAGCTTTTAAGTAATAAAAAGTTAATTGTAAATTATAAATTTTGAGTTGTTGTAAAAGTTAATAAATTGCTATGCTAGTTTAACATAACTTCACCTAAACTACTATAGTTCATTTATGACACTAGTGTTTTGTATTTAATAACTTCACCTACACTACTAGTTCATTAACTTCACCTAAACTACTTAGTCTATAAATAAGGCTTCTACACTTCTACACATTCATAGTCTTCTACACATTCACAGTCTTTATTTTCCACTGTTTCTAAAAAATGTCCGACGACATTCCCTTCGAAATTCAAATGGAATACATTTCTAAACTTCCTATACATGCTTTACTTCGGTTTATAACTGTTTCAAAGACATGGAAGTCGTTCATCGACAGCTCCAAATTCCTTGTTGGTTTCGGTGTTCGCACGTCTGTGCCTTGTAGTTTTCTTATTCACTATCAGCAAGGATTTGTTGAGTCACAGTTTTTATTTTTTGTTGATGATAATGTCAATTTGTTCCATCAACGTCTCTTTTTTCCAAGTTTTCCTAAAGTCATCTGTAATACAAGTTTCATATTTTTGAATCTTTTGCCAATTGGCACCTCCCATGGTTTGTGGTGTTTTTCTGATTCTTTTAAGATGGTTGTTCTTTGGAACCCGTCAATAAGAAAATCAGTTGCTATAGTTCTCCCTGGTTGGGTAAGTCAGTCTGAATCTGATAAAGTAGTTATCGGTTTTGGTGTTAATCTAGTCACTTTTGACCCTACCATTTTAAGGATTTCATATCCGCTTGATGGACACGGAACATGGAATGTTTCAGTGTTTACATTGAGCTCCCAGCGCTGGAAGAAGTTAGAAAGTGAACATATGCATTGTCAGTCAATCCGACTTAAACGGTCAAGTCAGGCTGTATTAGGTAGTTTTATTTACTGGGTGGCTTCTCAACGGACTTTAGGCTCTTCTCAAAAATCTTATATGATTGCCTATTTTGATTTGGTTAACCACAGCTTTTCGGTATTAGATATACCTTACAGCTTACTTAATCGGATTCCAAGACCTTTCTATATTTCAAAACTAAGAGAGTCTCTTGTCATTTTTGGCAACATGATAGGAGATCAGTGTCACATGGCCTGTTTATGGGAGATAATGTTGGATGGTAACAAAATAAAATCCTTTAAAACACTATTTAACATTTTCACTCCTCATTTACTAAAATTAATTGGATTTACGAAGATCGGGGATCCAGTTTTTGAATCTGATCAGCCTTACCAAATGGATCACACTCTTGAACTCTTCCAAGTTCGGTCACAAGAATTAATTAATCTTTGTGTTGAAGGAGACGCATGGGTCCTTCTTCATGAGCCCTTTCAACGAATCGCTACTTCTGCTTACGCATCCAGATTGTTCAGTTTATTAAGTTGTTTGTATGTTAGAGTTTGTATGTTTTTATCTAGTTGTTTGTATGTTAGTTTGCAAGGTTTTCTGTAGTTGTTTGTATGTTTGAGTTTGTATGGGTTTCTAACTGTTATGTATAATAAAACCATAATTTAACTTTTAATTTTTTCAGACCGGTACTCAAAATGATGGTAGTATCGATGTAGATGATGATTCAAAGGTTTGTTATAACAATGGTTTTTTCTGTATTCGGTACACATCAATTAGTTGACCAAGTACTTAACATAACTATATATTTATTTTTCATACGGGTACTCAAAATGACGGTGATATGGATGTAGATGATGTTGTAAAGGATGTTAATGTTAATGCAAATATGAATGTGCAAGAAGATATATTCAGTTCTAAGAACGATTTATCTTCACAACAAGTGCAAGAAGTAATAAATGACTTTTTTGACTCACCGCAAGATCATACAGATGTTCAGGTAATGTATGATAGGAATTACATATCCATATTATGAGTTAATACATACCTAATATTTTGGCTGTTTACACGTGCATTTGATTAGGATGGGAATGTTTGTGACATTGAGAAAGATGTGCCAAACAAGCAAGAAATGAACGAGCCCCAACAAATAGATTCGCCTTTTTATCCGGTAAGTATATGTTGTCTGCTTAATCTAATGATAGATTCACCTTTTAATCTTATAACATGCACATTTAAAAAGTATCTATGTTTTTATAGGTCGAGACTCGCTGTGAAGTTGAACATGTTCAACATGTGGATCTGATGAGTGAGGACAAAAACTTACATTCTCCTTTATGCATGGTAAATATACTTTGAACATGTTAATATATTATCTCAAATAAAAAAAAAACGAACATGACATTAACACAAACTAAACTTCTTTTCAGGATGATATTGTTCTTAAAGTTGATGAAGATGTGGAAATAAAGGCCGTGATGAGTGACGACAAAAACTTACAGTCTCCTGTATGCATGGTTAGTATACTCGGAACATTATAATATAATAAACAAGATATTGACACAAAGTTTTTTTGTTTTTCAGGTAGAGAATAATGTTAAAGTTGATGAAGATGTGCAAATGAAGGGTGTGGTGAGTGAGGCACAAAACTCACAGTCTCCTGTTTTTCAGGATGAGAATGTCGTGATGAGTGAGGCACACATATCAGACTCTCCTTTTAATCCGGTAAATATTCGTTGAACATGTAAATATAATAAAAAATTTAACCAGTACTCACGCAAGATAAACTGTTTTTCAGGATGTTCTTCTTTTTGACGAGGACCAACATGTTCAAGTGACGCCAGAGTCTGTCTCTAGTCTTGTAATTAGCACTCCTGGTGATGTGAAGTATGTTGACGCTATTGAATGTGATGAAAAGAAGGTAACAAATGTACACGTTCCTTTTGAACGGGAGAGGAAGCAGAGCAAGGTCCTTCAATCCCCATATACGCAGCAACCTTCGACTACACCAAGAAGGTCTCTAAGGCGACATGTGAAACCTGTACTTCCCGCTGTCATTGGACTGGATGGGAAAGAAATCAAACTCAAACCGTTCAAAGAGGTATTTTAGTGATAACATTTTTTATAATGTTAATAACAATGATATAGCTTCTATATTTTTATTATAATCCTTATTTCCATTGGACATTTCAGAATCTATGTCGTACTGGTCTAGGGACAATGTTCAGACCTTTTGTACATCCAGAAGTAAAATTGTTCTTGGATAAACAAAAAAAGAATAAGAACAAGGAGTTGTTTATTTTCCCATGGGGCGGCGGAGGGACGACTGCTAATCCGCAGTTTTGGCTAGGATTATTGGGGAGAGACGAGGGACACAGGGGTTGGCTAAGTGATGTGGTACGTATTTGTTACAAGTATATAGTTCAAAGCTTTATGTGCGGGTGTTTCGTACCTAATAGATGATCTGTTTCAATTTTGAAATTACAACATGTTGGATTGTTTATGGATTTAATGATGCATTTTCGACCTGATGATGCTGATTGGGTCATGGTTAGCCCATTTTGGGCGACAATGATCCTTGACGAGAAAATGCCGCTCTATTATGCAGACGGAGTGACGAACGGCATCCCGTGGTTTCGTGAAGGCGTCAATAAGGTGTCTCTTACTTTAATTATCACATATTATGATATATATTTATCTGCCTGGAAGTAATCTTTGATCACTTAAAATCTGTCCTATAAGAGTAGCTGATAATTTAGTTAGTCAGGCGATGATGAACCTTTTCTGCAAATGGTTTATCGGACTATAATTCAATGACACCCGTATCTTGGCGGGGTAGCCAGACCTTACGGCATGTGGTTGCAGCCATGGCGGGTGTTTTGTACCGATAATACATTTTAAGATCTGAGCCTTACTTTCTCATCTCTTTCCCATTTAGGCCATGCTCAACTGTCAACTGCTCGACTCTATTCATATTATTACATGTGGCATTCTCTAGTACTTTTTTTATGGTCCACTAAGTGTCACATCAAATCTCCAATGTTATGAGAACATAAATGGCAAACAGATTTACTTTTATGTGATTGTTAAGACTATGTGAGAACATAAATGGCAAACAGATTTACTTCTATATAAGCATTGGTATTTAATAATTAATGTACAAAAGATTTCAAAGAACATAAATGGCAAACTATGGCCCCTTAGAGACAGATCCTTGTTGGTTTGGTACATCTTTATAGGCTGACTTACCTTTCTCGTAATGTGGTACCTTAATGTTAATAGTACCACGTGGTTTACCACCTTCTACTTGTTGATCCATGTAAATTTGTTGTCTTAGCTCTTCTAGAATTTTAGCTGGTAATTGGTCCCTTGGTTCAGCATTTGGGCCATATCTCTCTTCAATCTCAGGAAATATGACCTCTCTTAGTGCCTTGATTGACCATTCCATATCATCAGCATCAGCCTTGAATGTAACTTTTTTACCTTTTGACATATTTAGAATAAAGTGAAGTAGGGTTAATGCTGAATTAAGTGTGTCCACTATTAAGTAGGAAAAACCACACCTACTGATGCAGGTTTTACTGACCAGGTCTTAATATTTATAGTGTCTCGCTATACCTATGGTCTACCTTAATGCACTAACGGGCAGTGTACCCGGTCGTGTGTAGTGTAGTAAATGGTAAATCCGAGGTCGTCCCAAGAGCTATGTGTTTCGGATGATTACTAAGTCTAATTGTCCCATAATATAAATGGTTCGATATGGTTTTAATTAATTAAACTACGAATGCAGAATATAAACGCAATTAAATGGTAGAATGGAAATCAATAGAGGAATAGTGGTGCTAACCTAGTTAATCATCCTAACTAGTTATGTCTACGTCTACTTATTTCCAATTACTTCAGGTGGGGTCAAATTCGAGAGGACAACATTTGGTCAATTCGCCCTAACCTATCAGCAAAGATGCCACCACAGGAGAAATCAGGTGCACCGTCATAAGTCCTGTTGTTCCTGGTCCCCTAAGCCGAGTCATTAAGTACCGCTGCATGCTAGATTCTAAATAGTGAGTGCCCGGCCGTTAGGAACTTAGACACTACACCCCCCAATTCTTAAGTTCATCCAAACGATAGGTGATCAGTTGGTCAAATCGCACAAGTAGAAAGGGTCATCAGTTGGTCATATCTTACCCTTCCCGTCTCAGTCCGCTCACCTAGGGTCAGTTGGTCATATCTCCTAGGTAATTGGCCTCTACCGCCATTCAAAACTACCGAACCAGGGGTGACTACCAAAGAACTATGCATGCATACACTTAGAAATAATTGTACGGAAGTAAAGATAAACGTAAACGAAACAATTAAGGAATCATAACTAGGCTAGCACAAAAGGGTGCTTAGCCACTCATATTAATCATGCACATCAATTCAATATTCAAAGGTACGAAATACATGAATTGAAAGTAAAAGAAATAATAAAAGCTAAAGCTTATCGTAATGGTGTGACTTCTCCCTTGGAAACAGCTCCGTATGCTTCCTTAGACCTTCCTTGAGTATTTTCCCACGTTCTCAGAGTATTGTGTGTGGTATGGAATGAATAGAAATGCTGGAATTCGTGGGTATTTATAGGCCAAGTATGGGTTACGGCGTAACCAAAAGATGAATTACGCCGTAACCTCCGTAAATGCACTAGATCTGCTAGTTACGGCGTAACCTTATAAGTGGTTACGCCGTAGTCTTCAATAATCCTGGTTACGTCGCAAGTGATGAAGTAGTTACGGCGTAAGTATCAGCGGCGTGGAACCTCTTTTGACCTAATGGAGTTACATCGTAATCTTTGGAAGGAGTTATGCCGTAACCTCTTGATGAGTTGGACTTCGGGGTCACGCAATAGTTACGGCGTAATGTGAGAGACGAGTTACGCCCGTAACCTCTTCAAAATAGGCATACTGTGATAAATCCTTAGTAATGTTTCTATTTCCGCGTCTCTTTAGCTCCAATGCTTGCAATTTACCTGAAAGTGTAAAACAATGGAAAACAAGCGTAAATCCATATAGATGATATAAATAACGAGCATTAACGGGGGAAATTGACACTTAATAATCAGGACTATTTGATATTATCAAATATCCCCCCACTTGAACTCTACTTGCCCTCAAGTAGACCTTATTAGATAGATTCCTAAAAATATATCTCCCAAAACCTGGAAAATATGAGTTTACAAATCCCTTATGCTAGAATAAAACAAAGCCGAACACCTCGCGAAAGGGGAACAAACACTCAAATCTCTCAACTATTCTAAGTGTCAATTTCGGGGTGATCACTAAATTGCACAGTCATAGCATGTATTCTATCATAAGCTTGGCGGTTACACAAATCTCCACCACTGGAGTTAAGGGCTAAACAATTCTCGAAGGCAATATGGGTAGACACGACAAAGGTTAAGGGGTGACTCGTCATTACTAACATGTCACGACAAAGTGGACAAAATCAATGATACATGACCAAATCCATGGCCAAGACACCAAAGATTGCTCGCTGCATCACTTAGACACACTTCATGACTAAAGGGTTGGATAAGACATGGGATGTATAATTGGTGTAAAATGAAAAACAAGCAGGTAGTCTATATCTATAACTAAGTCATCACCACTTACCGTCCGCCCAAAGTTCAAGTTTAGAAGTCTAGAGACCGGATCATGAAATGCAAGGTAGATGTGTCATTAAAGGACGTCGTGATGGGCACACTACCTTTTCTTCTTCAGTTGGTATTACTTCAACTCCAATCTTCAAATGTGACCGAGGTGGCCTCCTCGATACTAAACAATAAAGCTCATACTATAGTGCTTATAACATTGCACTTTACAAAATCATAACTGAATCAACTATATATATATATTTTTTTTTCTTTTTTTGTTTTTTTTTTCGAATTTTTTTCCCGAACATACATGATAACATAACATCCCCCCACTTGAGATGGGAATTCGGGGGGTCTTCAATGATCTTCATAATTGTTGTCAATGAAAGCGTGATTTCCAAACCTTTCCACTCGAACCTTGAACTCAGGCAAATGATGACTTCCCAATTATAAATAAAGACTACAGGGTAGGCTAAGGTGTAAGGGTTTAATGAAACAATATATTGGGGTGACAAAATGAAAGGAATGGCTCAGAAGGGTGTATATAGGGGTATCTTGCACTAAAGGGGAGTGCAACGAAAGGGTTTCACATGGGGGTCGAAAATTTGAGGGGACTAATCGATAGACTCACAATGGTAGGCTGTTTGGGTGATAATCCTATAATACTGCCTTCTAAAACTGAAAAGTCCAAATACATCGAGCTAACTCAACATACCTCGTCAATGGTCTCGAAATGATGCAAAGTCCAAGTTCTAAAGATTACAAGCTACCGGCACACTCATAATTTGGTGGATTTTGGGTAAAATATAGGAAATGGATAAGGCTAATCTCACCATGTAATATCAAGGGTTGTATGTGCTCGGCTAAGGTCTAATCTAGTTAGGTTCGGAAAAACATGTCAAAATATAAAAAATGGCATAATTTTTTAAAATAAACTAGAAAAATGAGGGCGAAATAAAGTTCAAGATATAATTCTACTACCGTCCCCCCACTTGAATTGTACAAAGTCCCTTTTGTACTAGGCATTAAAATAAAGGTGAAGAGAAAGGTAGAATTAGAGCGAGAACTTCCCTGAAATTTGCTCCAAAAAAGAAGAAGGCTTACGAGAAAGGATCGTGCCTTCGTTAAAGCGTCATGAGCAAACTTCAATCCCTGAAATCACAATACCGAAAGCATAATTCTAAAAAGAAAAAAAAAAATAAAATGAAAAACAAACCTAACTCACTTTCGTAGGAATCACGGTTGCATTTAGCGAATGCAACAAGCCTTTTAAACCACTTGGTGTCCCAAGTGGACGAGTGAAGTCTCGTGAGGGTTTACAGGAAACACACCCACAAAGTTCATTTAAAAACTAATACAAGGTTACTGTGTTTAAAAATAAAGAATTAAAGCAGAGGAGAGTTACGTCGTAACTCCAATAAGAGAGTAACGCCGTAACTTGCAAAACCTGGAATGAGCTGAGAAGTGAATGGTTACGGCGTAACCACTGAGATGGTATTACGCCGTAGTTGGTAATGCGTTAAGAATTCTGCTGCTAAAATGTGGGTTACGGCGTAATCACCAAGATGAGTTACGCCGTAACTTTGTTCAGATCAGCAACTGCAGCAGTAATTACTTCATTGTCTCCTGCAAAAATGTTAGAAAACACAAAACCCAACATAAAGGAAATAAAAACAAAAGAAATGGATAATTCGGGTTGCCTCCCGAAAGAGCACTTTTCTTTATTAACGAGTCTTTAAGTTAGACTCAGAGCCGCTGGGCTCCTATGGGGGTCTTTTAGCTTGCCCCACTTCTTTGATATCCTTCATCAAATTGTGCCTCATCCATGCAACATTAGAGGCAGTTCGGAGGTACTCAATGGTCTCGATCTTTCGGACTTTACAGAATTTCTCCTCCGGACCTAGGTGGTAGCGAGTGAATTCATATTTTTCTACTATAATAGGGGTGGTCTTTTGTAGGGTATCCCCAGGAGCTTGCACCTTTTTTGCTCGTAAGCTTCGTTATCGGGATCAGTGAACTCTTTAAGGTAATCTAGCATCCCTTCGATATCATCGTCATCAGAATCAGTACCCTTGAACCATTCTTCATCGAGCAAATTCTCCACTAGAACGCGCTTGCATTCTTCTTTATCATTACTCACCCGCTCTATATCCACGTCAATTGTTGTTTTACTCGTGTTTTCGCTACATTTGTCGTTAGAATTTTCTTGATCCATGTATTCCTTCCAAATCTTATCTTTTGTTAATGCATCCACATGCCCATACTTAATTTTTACCCAACTATCAAACCCCAGGTTGTCTATCCAAGGTAAACTTGTTCTCTCCTTGTCATTGGTTGAGGACCAAAAGAATTAATCTTTTCCTAATCTTCCAGAGTTGCCTCCACCATCACACATATCGTTATACGGGTTGCATGATGCCCAGAAAATTTCCCTAGGGGATTTTACTTTCTCGCACCAGTGACTGCGTAGTTCAGTTTCATTTACATGCTCTTCCGTGCAGAGTATATCTTTATTAGTCTCGTCTGTTTGAATGTGCTTCACGTAATCAACTTTTAGCTTCACAAGAAGATTTGGATTGATCTTGGCATTCCCAAATAGAATTGCGTACCAATCTTTAAAGGCTAAATTACCGAATTTTATCCCGTGTCTTTCACGCTCATGAGGGCATGTCCATTCCTCCACTCTTTCATTGTCTCCTCCATTGCAATATTCGTGGAAAGGGCTGCATGTAGGCCATGCCCTTGTGGTTTCTTTATCAGTAATAGCGATAGGAGTACACAACAGTGAGTGATAAGTGGCTCTTCTTCATCATCAAGGGAGAGTTCCTCGAGTTTTTCCAAGTCGAGGAATTTTTCTGCCCATGTATCCCAGTTACGCCATAACTGAGATTCTTTGTTACGGCGTAATTCATTAGAGTCGTATTCCTCAGTATTCATCACAACTCCTTTGTCGCAGTCAAACACCAGGTTACGCCGTAACTCATTAGGTATGTTACGGCGTAACTCAGATCTATTGACGGAATCGTCCTCTAAACTCGCATCACTGGCCTGAGCCTTCGAGTTATCATCCGAGAAAATTACCTTACATTCCATAGCTGGTTTAGATCCTTCAGGTTTATCGTTATTCCTTCTTACTTTTTCGCTGAGCTTTATCACCATGGATTCAAGGTTTTTAAGAGTGGAGTCGTGTTTAGAAATGTTTCTATCAGTGTTTTCCTGGAATTCCTTCAACCATTTATCTTGCTCCTTTTGTTTTTGGGCTGAATTTTCCAGAAATTTAGTAATTGTTTCTTCAAGACTGAGCTTTCTTTCTCCATAAGGCCCACGGTTGTAATTACTACGATACCCATTTCGATTGTCACCGTAAAAGGGTCGATTTTCTCCATACTTAGCTTCTTCGAATTCCTCTTCATCCATATGAGGATAATTTTTCGTAAGGTGTCCTCCTCCACAGCTTTCACATCCCACTTAAATGGCATGAACAGTTTCCCTGACTTTTAGCATATCTCGACTGAGGCTTTCAATTTTACTAGCGATTGCTGCAATTCCGTCAAAATTTCCACCTTGGTTTCTTTTACTTCCACCGTCGTGCCATTTTTGAGAATGGTCCGCCATTTTTTGAATGGCTTCAATTGCCGTAGTAGGAGTCATATTTGGGATAGGTCCTTGATAATCCAGCATCTGTCTCGTAGTTACATTTATTCCTTTGTAGAAAATATTGACCTTCTGCTGGTTATTAAGATCATTGGTAGGACACTTGTAAAGAAGATCGTTGTATCTGTCCCAAGCTTGATAAGAGTTTCGTCGTCTTCTTGTTTGAAATTGTGGATCTCCAAGAGTTGATTAGAAATCTTTGATGGTGGGCAATATCTTTGGATAAAGTGTTTCTTAAGTAGTGCCCAAGTATTAACTGCCCCGGCGGGCAATCTTTCGATCCATCTTCTTGCTGCTCCAGTTAGAGTCATAGGGAAGACCCTGAGCATAACAGCATCATGAGACACGCCCGGAATGTTGAAAAGGCTAGCGATGTATAGGACATTTTCAACGTGCTCATATGCTTCTTCGTCCCTGTTTCCTGAAAAAGGGTTAGCGCGAAGCTCCCTCATAAATTGGTCTTTAATCTCAAAATGAACATCCGCTCCGATTGCCGGTCTTACGAGACCCGGCCCTTGATCAGCTCTAGTCAGCGCCAAGTATTCCTCAAGAGTGAGGTCATCGATGTTAACCACTTCCATGGTACCTGAAAACTTGAAATATGATCGTGAGAAAAGTTTAAATATGAAATGAAAGACTTAATATTAATCCTAATATAGCTCCCCGACAGCGGCGCCAAAAACTTGATGCAGGTTTTACTGACCAGGTCTTAATATTTATAGTGTCTCGCTATACCTATGGTCTACCCTAATGCACTAACGGGCAGTGTACCCGGTCGTGTGTAGTGTAGTAAATGGTAAAGCCGAGGTCGTCCCAAGAGCTATGTGTGTCGGATGATTACTAAGTCTAATTGTCACAGAATATAAATGGTTTGATATGGTTTTAATTAATTAAACTACGAATGCAGAATATAAAAGCAATTAAATGGTAGAAAGGAAATCAATAGAGGAATAGTGGTGCTAACCTAGTTAATCATCCTAACTAGTTATGTCTACGTCTACTTACTTCCAATTACTTCAGGTGGGGTCAAATTCAAGATGACAACATTTGGTCAATTCGCCCTAACCTATCAGCAAAGATGCCACCACAGGAGAAATCAGGCGCACCGTCATAAGTCCTGTTGTTCCTGGTCCCCTAAGCCGAGTCATTAAGTACCGCTACATGCTAGATTCTAAATAGTGAGTTCCTGGCCGTTAGGAACTTAGACACTACACCCCCCAATTCTTAAGTTCATCCAAACAATAGGTGATCAGTTGGTCAAATCGCACAAGTAGAAAGGGTCGTCAGTTGGTCATATCTTACCCTTCCCGTCTCAGTCCGCTCACCTAGGGTCATTTGGTCATATCTCCTAGGTAATTGGCCTCTACCGCCATTCAAAACTACCGAACCAGGGGTGACTACCAAAGAACTATGCATGCATACACTTAGAAATAATTGTACGGAAGTAAAGGTAAACGTAAACGAAACAATTAAGGAATCATAACTAGGCTAGCACCAAAGGGTGCTTAGCCGCTCATATTAATCATGCACATCAATTCAATATTCAAAGGTACGAAATACATGAATTGAAAGTAAAAGAAATAATAAACGCTAAAGCTTATTGTAATGGTGTGACTTCTCCTTTGGAAACAGCTCCGTATGCTTCCTTATACCTTCCTTGAGTATTTTCCCACGTTATCAGAGTATTGTGTGTGGTATGGAATGAATAGAAATGCTGGAATTCGTGAGTATTTATAGGCCAGGTCTGGGTTACGGCGTAACCAAAAGATGAGTTACGCCGTAACCTCCGTAAATGCACTAGATCTGCTAGTTACGGCGTAACCTTATAAGTGGTTACGCCGTAGTCTTCAATAATCCTGGTTACATCGCAAGTGATGAAGTAGTTACGGAATAAGTATCAGCGGCGTGGAACCTCTTTTGACCTAATGGAGTTACGTCGTAATCTTTGGAAGGAGTTACGCCGTAACCTCTGATGAGTTGGACTTCGGGGTCATGCAATAGTTACGGCGTAATGTGAGAGACGAGTTACGCTGTAACCTCTTCAAAATAGGCATACTGTGATAAATCCTTAGTAATGTTTCCATTTCCGCGTCTCTTTAGCTCCAATGCTCGCAATTTACCTGAAAGTGTAAAAAAATAGAAAATAAGCGTAAATCCATATAAATGTTATAAATAACGAGCATTAATGGGGGAATTGACACTTAATAATCAGGACTATTTGATGTTATCACCTACCAAAGGCAGAATCAATACTGTTTGGTTTTGATTGACACTTGATTCCTGACCAATATGGATTATTGTCAAAACTGACAGTTGAAAATCTGAAAATCACATGCTAATATTCCTGATCAACAATACATGATATATATTATTGTCAAAACTGTTATCATTTCAAATAGACTA
This sequence comes from Chrysanthemum seticuspe, assembly GCA_019973895.1. Lineage (NCBI taxonomy): Eukaryota > Viridiplantae > Streptophyta > Magnoliopsida > Asterales > Asteraceae > Chrysanthemum > Chrysanthemum seticuspe. The sequence continues at coordinate 61,321,955 of BPTQ01000008.1, read as the reverse complement.
AAAAACAAAAAAAAAACTTTTTGACTGGCAACAGTGATGTGATATGTAAAGAGGCTGTGATGACGATGAATCAAATGATGCGATGTACCATATCTTGGCATGGCAATTTTATAGCATTATTTTGCAGCCATGGGTGGTTACGTCTTGATGTTGTTTTGCTGATTTGAGCCTTGCTGATCTGAGCGTTGTTTTGGTTCAGCCATGGGTGGGTTGTGTGCGTGTTTTTTTGTTGATATGGGAAACGTAAAAGTGGAAAAAGAAAAACTATCAAATCACTTGGACATGGTAAATCTGTTGGTGTATCTTTTTCAATTACCCAAGTAAAAAGTAAGCCTCTGAATGTGCATAAATTATATATGCTTTAGTCAGGCGATGATGAATATTTTCTGCAAATGGTTTATTGGACTACAATTTCATAACCGTATCTTGGCAGGGTAGCCACAGCTTAGAGAATGTGGTTGCAGCAATGGCGGGTGTTTTGTACCGTTAATACATTTTAAGATCTGAGCCTTACCTTTCACTTGCATTAATACAAAAACTGAAGTTTCTAACCGGGGGCTTACAGAATTACTTTTATATGAGCATACATTATATATGCTTAAATTAGGCGATGATGAAACTTTTCTTGAAATTGTTTATCGGAAAAAAAAACCGTATCTTGGCAGGGTAGCCACAGCATAGGCAATGTGGTTGCAGCCATGGCGGGTGTTAATGTCAAACATTACTTATTTGCTTACAGATGCTAAGCAAAGTGTATAGAAAATGGACCAAATTTGGATTTTGGGCCTCTTTTGGTAATTTTCTCTTGTTTTATGCATGTTGCTAGATTCAGTCCCACAATAGGCCCTGATCAGCGGTAGAGTGCATTTCACCAAAGAAAGATGGGACCCTAAAGAGAATGCTGTGGCAAGTATTTTGGTGCAGATTACTTTTTCGCATCATCCTCTTTTGTTTCCCATCTTTCTTTGAGAACTGCAATCTATTATTGATCAGGGCCTTTTGTGGAACTGGAACCGAAAACATGCAAGAATGTATTAATTATCACGGCCTTTGGCATCTTGAGAGATTGCGTAAAGATTTGATGTGACACTTAGTGGACCATAGAAAAAGTACTAGAGAATGACACATGTCATAATATGAATGTAGTTGAGCAGTTGAGCATTGTCGGACTATAATTCAATGACACCTTCATATTCAAGGGTTGTGTTGACAAGAGAGGTTGTTAACAGTTTTAGTTTTAGAAAGGAGATGATGAACCTTTTCTGCAAATGGTTTATCGGACTATAATTCAATGACACCCGTATCTTGGCGGGGTAGCCACACCTTAGGGCATGTGGTTGCAGCCATGGCGGGTGTTTTGTACCGATAATACATTTTAAGATCTAAGCCTTACTTTTAGCAGTCAAAAATATAAAATTGACATTTGTAACCGGGGGCTTACTTTTTCGAAAAGAGGCCAATTTTTCAAGGTTGGTCCATCAAACAGATTTAGTTTTAGTAAGGCGATGATGAACCTTTTCTGCAAATGGCTTATCGAACTATAACTCAATAACACCCGTATCTTGGCAGGGTAGCCACACCTTAGGGCATGTGGTTGCAGCCATGGCGGGTGTTTTGTACCGTTAATACATTTTAAGATCTGAGCCTTACTTTTAGCAGTCTAACAATATAAAATTGACATTTGTAACTGGGGGCTTACATTTTCGAACCCATCAAACAATTTTAGTTTTAGAAAGGCGATGATGAACCTTTTCTGCAAATGGTTTATCGGACTATAATTCAATGACACCCGTATCTTGGCGGGATAGCCACACCTTAGGGAATGTGGTTGCAGCCATGGCGGGTTTTTTGTACCGTTAATACATTTTAAGATCCGAGCCTTACTTTTGACTGTCAAACTTCCATTTCAGATGGAGAATTTTTGTGATTGTAAACATTATAATCATTTGGCTTTCCGATGAATCTGATGCAACTATTTACATCTTTAGGTGTTCTTTCCAATCAATGAACCTGAAACACACTGGTGCCTGGGCGAACTATCCATCAAAATAGGTGTTATAACTTTATATGATAGCCTTGGGAGCCTGAAAGTTGAAACACGTAGGTGGTGGCTAACTTTAAGGGAATTTTTTGCTTGTCAACTACCCATGTATCATGTTGAGAGTGAGGTGCTGATAAAGAAGAAAATAGATGCCAATAACTATCATGTTTCCTTTCAGTATGCACCTGATGTCCCTAAACAAGGTGGTCTTGTAAGATATAACTTTTCACATACACATCAAACCATAACACAAAGTAGCATATAGATGGAATTCTAGAGAGAGAAAGTTAGAGGTTTAGGGAACTTAGTGAGAGAAAGTGAAAGATATTATTATGAGCTCCAACTCTCTACCTTGGAAGGTAGAGAGTATTTATAGTCTTACATAACTCGCCACACTTTGGGCTGTGGATCAGGCATACAGTGGGTAAAGACCCGTCCGTCCTCCACGGTGTTACTTAACTAAATTACTACTTAACTTAAAAGAACTACGACTACGAGCTTTCTAACGATTACATATACTTGAGGTGACCGACACTTTAATACCGGGAATTTCTAATTCCTAACAATCTCCCCCTAAGGGAGGTCACCTCAATCATGTACCAAAATTACATTGAATACAAATAGATATTACATTTAACAATTGATCTTGCATTCTTGATGTAGTCCTTTGCTCCTAAGCTCGTAGTCATTGATTCTTCACATTGCATGTTTGGCTACTTCAAGTGGAGGTCTTTTACTGATCCACGTGATAATCATTTTGAGCCATCTTTTGAGATCATCAGCTATCAACAATCTCTGACTCATCCTTTGTGGTGTTGGTATTATATGATGTTGTGACTTTAGGACCGACATGCTCACATTTTGGATCATGAAATCTTTACATCAGAGTAGCGGAAGCTTTTGTTGAATCATGATATTGGCAGTAGCGTAGCAGAAGCTTGGTGTGAAAATATCAGAGTCATTGATGCACTAATCATGATTTCTTTGAGTTGAATGTGTTAAGTGAGCATGCGGCTATGGATTGACCGCTTCATTCTGATCAGCTGCAAACGTCGGGCGTACCTGCATACAACAGTTAGCAACAAATCGCACGAAAGTGTCTTTGATCACTTTCGTTGAATTGAGGTACACGGCCCACGGTTCCCCGTTGATCAGTACAAGTACTGCCTGTGATCAGGTAGGATTCCTAAGAATCTCCTTGACAGGGTTTCGCAGCTGTTCTAGCTGTTCTCAAACCGGAACATCTCAAAGAAGACAACACGGAGTGAGTGAACCAGCGAATTTTAAGTCCACTGATTGATGAAAAGAGATTTGAAAAACAATCGTGTATTGCTCAATAGAAATTGTTTTTGCAATACAACGAAGGTTTTATTGAAAATCAATTATCAATCATAAAAATACCTTTTGGTTTGAAAAATGAGTACACGGTCGATGTGCTAAAGAAAAGAGTTTATAAGCACAAAGACCGGTTTTTCAAAGGTATCCGTCAATCCCTAGCCTGAACCAGGATTGATTCAAGAAATTGAATCGCCCCATTGTTTCTGTTCAGTTGTCACATGGTTGATCTATATAATAGATCTCACATGCCACCTACCAGGAGCTTGTTTGATGTTGGCTCCAGAAGGCTTTCCATCTTCATTGTGAAAATGTAAACACATCACTCAGATGTTCTGGCAATACCACAAGGATAATGCGTAGGACTCAAGATATAATCTCTCTTTCCACATTGTGTGAAACAGAGAGTCTTCATTGAAAGTGTCCTAATGAGATTTATTGATGATCTCGTGGCTCTAGACTCAATTTGTGCATATTTTGATCCTGTGCCGGAGACTAGGGAGAGGGTCTCCTTCTTCAATATCAACAATCTCTAAGAGAAAGTCGATAGATAATGTCGGTACCCCGTGAGAATGAAACAAGTCCTTTTAAGAGGAACTTGAGTGGTTTGGAAAGTTGAAGTGCAGTGCATCACTGGGTCCATGACGTCTTGTCTTCAATACCGATGTTACCATCAGTAGCATATGAATTGAACCCGGTTTCTGCCCTAAGGTTGAATAAATGGAGGGCTATTTGTTTTCACCCTTTCCTCATTCAATTCTTTTTAATTCTTCAACCCCTTCAGTGCTTACCGAGACTTCATAGCTAGAACCTTGTTGGGTTTATTCCAGTACTAGCTCAGTCTTAGTCTGCACTCTTCCCATATCTCACTTTTCTCCTTTTATCATCATACCTAAGGACTTCTACACTAACTAGTGGATTGTCCCTGGGTAGATCCCTCCGGTTCTGGCGGATCATGGGAACCAATACCTAACCTTATCATCCTTATATCACCGTACATAAAATAAAGTTGGTCGGTCTATTTGGTATTGTTCATCTGCCATTGGATCCAATTGAAAAACCATTTGAAAATCAATTCAGATACTTGTGATATATTATCAAAGCATTTTGTACCTGAATTGTTTTTGATATTTTTAGAACGAGAACTCCCCCTCAACATGTGCAACAAGTTATTTGAAAATGTTTTGCACACGGAGGCAAGAGAAAGCATTAACTTTTTGATTACCTTTTTCTAAAAGATATCAACATCACTTCCCTCAACAAATCAAGTAGATATAGCATTTCCGGGAAGGATGAGGTTTCCATAAATTTGCTCCCCCTCAATATGTGCCTCGAGGTTTGAAAAGAGTTTTGCACATACTAGAGGGAACCTGCACATTAGGATGAATGATCACGTTTAAAATCAAAGGTTTAAGATAGATGCTCCCCCTCAACATGTGCATTGAAAATTTGAAATCGTTTGTCACATGTGGGCAGGATAGCATGTACATCCTTATAAAACCATTTACCTATTTATCAGTTTAAATCCAATTTAAATCACACATTCTCCCCCGATCACAATTATCAAATCATTTGAGATTTGTGATCTCTTATAGATTTAAATTGATTTTGAAAGCTTTTAAGGAGAATTGTGACTTGATTATGAACGCGTTTGAACTGATATGATCTGATTTTAAGACTTTAAACTCCATTGATAAAACATGCGTGTATATCTTTTGAAAAACAATTTAATGTCAAATAACTTTTTAATTTAATTGAAATCATTCTCCCCCTCAATCAATGACGTAGGTTGTTGATTGAGAGATAGATATTTTGACAAATAAGTCCTGATGATTATCAAAAATAGAGATCGAGTTATTTTTCAAAGCATTTAGTTTTCAGCAGATAAATGTTTATAGAATCAGAGCATGGAATTTGAAAACATGTTAAAACATGGCTCTGTTCTTTCTTTTAAAAACCGGGTTATTGCCTGAAGATGACAATAAACCATTTCTCTTTCTCCCAAAAATATTTTTTGATTTATTTATTTTTTATTTTTTATTTTATTTTATTTTTTTTAAGAATTCGAACAACATCTAAAGTCCCGTGTCATTCTTTGAATGACAACACAAAGACCATAGATATTATCGAACCGAGAGAAACAAGACAAAATGACAATATTTTTTTGAAGATTTTTCGAATTTTTCAAATTTTTATGGATTTTGAAAGTTTTATATTTTTCTATTTGATTTTTGAGGATTTTATAATTTTGTATTTTGTTTTTCAAATAACTATTTACAAGAGATAGATAAAGATAGACCTTTACTCCTCGTCTTCCTCCTGAAAACGTTTGAGAGTTTCTGGTTGAAGGCTTTTCAAACCAAGTCGTGGAAGAATAAACTCAAAACGTTCTCTTGGAAGAGCTTTGGTGAAGATGTCTGCTAACTGATATTCAGACCTCACAAAATATAGTTCCACCACACCCTTTTCCACTTGTTCCCTGATGAAATGATGTCGAATGTCGATATGCTTTGCTCTTGAGTGTTGAACGTTGTTGCATGAGAGAGCAATAGCACTTTTATTATCACAGTACAGAGGGATTTTGTTGAATTCAAAGCCATAGTCAGATAATTGAGATCTCATCCATAAGATTTGAGCACAACAAGATGACATGGCTATGTATTCAGCCTCTGTAGAGGAAATAGAAGTACTCATTTGCTTCTTTGAGGACCAGCTCACAAGCTTATCACCCAAAAACTGAGCACCTCCTGACGTACTTCGACGAGTATCTTGACAACCTGCATGATCAGCATCTGCATAGGCCGTTAGTGACATACCGGTGTCCTTCGGGTACCATAGTCCCATATTGATGGTTCCTTGGAGATACCGAAAGACCCGTTTAACTGCTTCAAGGTGCTTTTTAGTAGGCTTAGCCTGGTATCTAGCACACATGCAAACAGCGAACAAGATGTCTGGTCTACTAGCAGTGAGATACATCAGGGATCCAATCATACTTCGATATTTCGTTTGGTCAATCATGATCCCTGAGAGGTCCTCATCTAGTTTGGTTCGGTCAATCATGGGGGTGTCAACAGGGTCACTTGAATCAAATCCAAATTTCTTTAAAATCTCTGTTGCATATTTAGATTGATTAATGAAAATGCCTCCGGGACTTTGAGAAATTTGTAATCCCAAGAAAAATGACATTTGTCCCATCATTGACATTTGAAACTTTGAACTCATTTCATTTGAAAACCGATCACATTCCATTGGGTCAGTCGAGGCAAAAATAATATCATCAACATAAATTTGAACATGAGTCAAATGTTTGCCTGACTTCCTGGTGAACAATGTAGGATCAACTGCTCCTTTGATGAATCCGGTTGATAGAAGAAACTTTGACAGTGTATCATACCATGCCCTTGGAGCTTGCTTTAAACCGTAAAGAGCTTTCTTCAAACGATAAACGTGAGTAGGATGCTCTTGATTCACAAATCCTTCAGGTTGGCTGACGTAGACGACTTCTTTAAGATCTCCGTTTAGAAATGCCGTCTTTACATCCATCTGATAAACTACCATGTTCTTACTAGCAGCATTGGCCAGAAAGATTCTGATTGCCACGATTCGAGCAACTGGAGCAAAAGATTCTTCAAAGTCTATACCCTCCTCTTGACGATATCCTTTAGCAACTAATCGAGCCTTGTTCTTCAACACATCACCATGCTCATCAAGTTTTACTTTGAAGATCCATTTTAGAGCTATAATCGTAGCACAGTCTGGAGCAGGAACTAACTCCCATACATCAAGACGATCAAACTCATGAATTTCATCTTGCATAGCATTGAACCAGCTATCTTCATTCATAGCAGTTTTAACATCTTTTGGTTCGATCTTAGATAGTACGGAGTTGAAGAAGCACCATAAGGCATCGGTTGCGAGTTGCTTCCGGGTTGATACAGGACGAGAGGGATTTCCAATGATGTTGTCTAATGGATGATCGTGAGTCCATTTTCTGAGGTGTTCATGTGGCATTTGTTGAGGAACTGAGGTAGCTGAGTCGATGTCTCCTGAAGAAGATGGTTCTGATGATGATTCAGGAGTAGCAAATATGTTTTCAAATGGAGCATCTTCAGGAGTCGCAAAGGGATTAACTTCATCATTGATGCCAGAAACATTTCCATGATGTACATTTGAAGAATGATGATTTGTTGATGAGACTGAAGGATCAGCAGCAGGTGCTTCTTGAGTTACAGATATTGATACTGATGGATTGACTTCATTCACTGGAATATGAGCATCCTCTGTTGTAGGGATCAGCACCTCATTAGTAGTAGACTCATACAGTTCATCAAACATGGGATCAAACAATTTCTTTACATCATCTTCAGATGGAGGTACATATGGAGTTTCTTGAGAGGAGTTTGGAACAAGGGATGAACCAATAGGACTGTTTTGAAGTGCGGGTCCTGAGCTGGAGTGTCCAGGAGCCATTTGACCGGTCAGCTCATCAAACGTAACGTGAATTGTTTCCATGATATTTCGGGTTCTTTTGTTGTAGATTCGGTATCCCTTTTTGTTTGGTGCATATCCTACAAATACTCCAATGTCAGCTTTAGCCCTAAGTTTGACCAAGTCTTGACCCTCATTAGTTGGATAGCACAAGGCACCAAACACACGAAGGAAAGATAGATTAGGTTTTCTGTTGTGGACAAGTTCATATGGAGTTTTTCCATGAGAGGTGTGAATCAGGGAACGATTTTGTGTGTAGCATGCAGTGGCGATTGCTTCAGACCAGAGAAACATTGGAACCTTTGAGTAGATCAGCATTGTTCTAGCAGCTTCAACAAGGGTACGATTTCGTCTTTCAACTACACCGTTCTGTTGTGGAGTTCGTGGAACACTTCTTTGATGGCTGATTCCAACGCTTTCATAGAATTCACTAAGTTGTTTGTTGACAAACTCAGTTCCATTGTCTGTTCTGATAATTCTGACAGTTTTGTTAAGTCGAACCTGCAGCTGTTTGATGAGTTTGATGATGATATCTGGAGATTCATCCTTTGTCCTTAAGAACTTGACCTAGGTGAATCTAGAGTAATCATCAACCACAACTAACACATATTTCTTCCCAAAGATGTTCTGCACCCTCATTGGTCCACATAAATCCATATGAAGCATATGAAGAACTTCTGTGACAGAGTTAGTAGGTTTGGGTTTATGGGCATACTTCTTGCTTTTTCCCAATTGACATGCTGAACAAAGATGATCCTTTTCATACTTTAGTCTAGGTAAACCTACAACTAAGTCCTTTCTGGAAAGATCGTTGATGGTGCCGAAGTTCAAGTGATTGAGACGACGATGCCATAACCATGACTTTGTTTTTGAAGCCTTAGATAACAAGCAGATTGGAGAGGCCCTCATCATGTCATCGATAGAGATGGTGTAAAGGTTTGAGCCACGAGTTCCTTTTAACAGTTCCTTACCATTAAGATCTCTAACAAAGCAGGTATGTTTTCTGAAGGCTACTTCTAGATCAGAATCACAGAATTGACCAACAGAGAACAGATTATGACCTAAACCTTCCACATAATACACTCTAGAGATGACACTATCACCAACAACATAATCTCCATAACCCATAATAGCACCGAAATGATCATTACCAAATCTAACAGTCCCGATGAATTTGCTCACGAAGTTCATGAGCCGCGACCGGTCTCCAGTCATATGCTTGGAACAGCCTGAGTCCAGGTACCACAGAACGATTTGAACGATCTGCAGTTGAACACAGACAAGAATGGATAACTGGATAGTTGGGATCCCCATGCAAGAATGGGTTCCATTTGGTTAGTAACAATGTTTGGAACACCCACATCAGAAATAGAAGCATTCATATCAGAAAATGAAGTAATGGAATCATTGTGAATAGATGCAATACTAGTGTCTGTATTAGCACTATTAACAGTGTGACCACTTCTTAAGGGAATAGTTCTACCAGTAGGCATCCATTTTCTAGTGGGCATTATCTGATTAGTCTTATGACCAACAGGTATCCAATAAAAGCCTATTCTGCTGAATGTCCTTCCTGTGGGTTTCCATTGTTTTCTGACTCTCTTTCGCTTTTGCCTTTTAGCCTTTTTAGCATGAATTTTAGCATTAACAAAATTAACTGGGCAATTAACATCATTAGGCAGAACATTAACATCACATCCAAGATTAGAAACAGAATTCAAGCAGTCATCAGTAGAAGGTTTGCAAATAGTATCAGAAATCGAATTAATTACAGTACGCCTATGGCTAATACTAGAATCAACACGATTCGTTTTATTCGATTCAAACATAAAGTTCCTAGATTGTTCTTCTACTCTTTTCCAGTGCACATTCTTATCTTGCGAGGTTCTATCATTCCTTGTATTGTCTTGAGACTTTGACCTGCTCCCTTTAGTGTCACTGATTACTCCTGTAGAGGGAATGGGAACATTAGTTTGTTTTACTACTCTTTGCATCACCTGTTTGGATGTGCTGGGATCTGAACTACATGCAGGTGCGCTAAGGTTCACTTTCTTAACACTAGAGGTACTGAGACTAGTACTCCTAGAAGGCACATTTGAGTTCACTTTCCTAGCATTGACAGATCTAGAATCTGAGCTACTCAATGGTACACTACTCCTCACATTCAAGCCATTGGGAATCGAGTGCATGTCATGTTTGGCCTTAGGCATTGAGCATGGAATCAAAGGGTTAACTCTCTCACCTAATGTCTTTGGGCATATTGTGATCAAACATTCTAAGATTTCTTGAGATCGTTTGGCATATAAGCATGCATGTCCAATTGCATTATCATGAGGTTTTTCTAGCTTATCCTCTTCAACAATCTCACGCAGGCATTCTAAGCAATCCTTAAGGGATGAAAAATATGTTTGAATGGCAAGTTTGTTGTTCCTTAGATGAGGGGGGACATATGTCACAGATACAGCATATTTATTACTAGAGTGAACCTTAGATACAGCATTCTCCTCATTGATCATTGGCATTTTCCCTTTTACCTGACTCTTCAGATTCTCAATTTCCTTTTGCAATGAAGTTATTTGTTCGTTGTTTTTGTTACGAGTGACTTTAATTGATTCAAACAACTCATTGAAATGACGTTTAACCTTTTCATTTTCTTCTAGAAAACTTTCGTTTTCCTTTTGTAAAGCATTTACAAGGTTTTGTAGATGAAACGTTTGAGAATTCTGAGAATCTAAAGGAGGAGGCATTTGGGAGCCTGTCATATTGTTCGTTTGACCCTTTAATTGAGAGATTTGGGCTTTCAACTTTCTGATCGTGTTGCACTGAGCTTGAATCTGTTCATCACGTTTGTTAATTTGAAAAACTGCATCAAACTCTGGAGCATCTGAAGATGTCTTGATATTTGAAGTTTTGACATTTTCTTTGAGATGTTGATATTTTAGTTGTAGATTAAAATACTCAACTTCTAGTTTAGAAAAATGTTTAACCAAAGTGTCATGATCATCCAGTTCAATTTTCTCATTTAGTTTAGAATTAGTTTTTTCAAGCTCAATGACACGATCATGGGAGACTTTCAGGGCCACAGATAGTTCATGAAATTTGGAAGCATTAATAGAGCAATTTGAAGCAGTGAAAAAGACATCTTGAGCAACACATTCAGTAATAAGATTCTCATTCAATGTATGCAGGTTCTTCCTCTCAATCTCATTATATTTTAGTGCACGCTCATAGTCAATAATTTCAACTATTATTGCATCAAATTCCTTTTCCATTCCCTTAATATCTGTTTCTATCCCCTTTTTAAGACTCTCAAAGTGATCTTTTAGAAGTTTAAAGAAAGGCATGACCTCAGTTAAATAACATTCTTTCATTTGTTCAAAACCTCTTTCTCCTTCAGTTATGCCAGTGGGTGTGATTCTTTTCTTGCAAGTTTTCTCAAAATCAACAAATAGTTGAAAAATAACGTATTGGCTAATTAAGGTCTTGCTTTTAGTGGCAATTGTTCTAGGAACAAGATGCATTGGTGTGTTAGGAGGATACACAGTTGCTCTAGGCATTTTCCAAAGGGGAGGGTTTGTTACTGCAATATTTTCAGCTTTCAGTTTATCTAAATCCATTTTCCAGAAGACTTGTTCGGGAGTCAACAATGTCTGAGTCTTAAACTTGTTCAAGGAAATCCAGTTTTCCTTCTTGTAGTCATGGGGAGTGATAATTACTTTCTTCTCTTTGCACTTAGGATCATTTAGTTTCTTATTCATCTTCTCCCTAGTGACTTCATCTAATTTCTTGTCATCCTCAGTGCACTCAATGCAACTAGGTTTTTGTCTAGGTTTAAGAATCTCATTTCCATCATAGATAACACTTTGAGCTGCTTTTGCTATCTTTCCATACTCAGGGTTGGGTTTATCTATAATGGGAACACTATGCTTATCGCTTAGAACTCTATGCTTAGTGATCATGTGAGCAGTCTGAATGGTGTTTCCTTGCATGTACAACTTGTTTTCAAGTTTGTTTTTCAAAGTTTTCAGATTAGAAAAATCTCTCAAGAGCTTTGATTCTTTTGCATTAAATTCTTGCTTAAGCATTTTCACATTTTCTTGAAGTTCTTGTTTTTGCTTAGCTGTTTTAGAAAGTTTTTCTTGCAAAGAATTTAATTCTTGTTTCAATACTTCTTCTCTAAAATTACTTTTTCTAATTACTGTACGCACTTGGTCATCCATTTCCTGCTCACGAGTGGTCAACTCAAATTTAGCGCGTTGTTCATAAATAGCAACACGTTCTTTATAGGCATTTAGTTCAGAAATTATGGAATCATCAGGAGCACATGCAGTGTATTCATCAAAGACATAGTCATTGTTGACTGCAGAAGATGCATCACTTGGTACAACTTCACTTTCACTTTGTTTCACGTATTGATCGTATGGGACAATATTGATATTACCCATATTTTCAATATTTGATTCAATAGTTTCAGTTGGTTGTACTTTGTTATGCATCTGTTGCACATCAGCATCATCGTATAGCTTTAATACCTCGGAGATGAGTTTGTCCTTGGATGGGCCAGCTTGTGGTGAAGAAGAGATCTTGGGAGAAACCATTGGAGAGATGCTAGCCATAAAGATTGTGTGTGCAGTAGGTCCATCATCTACATCCGAGACGTATGCATCACAGTCAGCGACTTGAAAGGCGTTTTTATGATTGTGACCTATCTCCTGAATAGGCTGCTCATCCACATCTGCATCATAGGTCTTGGCATTGCCCTCAGCAAGAAACAGCAATTCCTCTTCATCCAACGCAGCACCATTGTCCTGAGCTTGTGCCAGCAACATCTTATCTCTGAAGTAATCAGCATTCTGTGGACACTTTGGAGATGTGCAGTTCCTTGCAATGTGTCCTTCACCACCACAGTTATAGCATTTGATTGGCTTAGGTTGACCTTGGTTACCATTTCTTCCTCGATTCTGGTTTCCAACATAACCTCTCCCAGCTCCACCTCTTCCCTGATCATACTGTCTTTCCTGAACTGGTTGCACCACGATCCTTCCATCTTTAACAGTGGCTTGATTATGTGGGTTAGATGCAGTTCTGAGGTTGTTGTTGGTTTGTGGGAGAGAATTCATGTTTTGACTAATGAGAAGAGCTAGTTGATTGATGATGTTACCCACGTGTGCATCAGCATCAGCTTGTTTGAACATGGGATCAGGAATGAGTTTGTGATTACCATTCCCCAAGGGTATGACTTGTGATGCTTTGGTTGTGATTCCGATGTTTGAGTAGAATGCTGTTGAGTCATTAGACGAGCTTGTCTCTCCCTGGTTGGTTTTGAACTGATTGAGAATCAATTTTTCAAACATGGCATGTCTCTCATTCTGAAGGAGGAAGGCATAGAGTTGCTCATAGTTTGTATTCTTCAATCCTTTAGTGAGCTTCACAGCTGTGACAAACTTGTGCCATTCGGGATTCATGTTGTTCACAAACTTTGAGTTGAGCTGAATGTTAGGCATAGTCATTCTGATGTTCCTCATGTCATTCACTAACTTATGAAATCTCACATAGTACTCATAGACACTCTCATCTGGTTTCATCTTGAAGTGCTCAAATTCGTCATAGAGTTGGGATTCTCTGTCTTCCACAGTTAGTTCTGAACCTGAGAAAAGCATCTTAACATTATCCCAAACTGCCTTTGCTTCAGTGTTATGATTGATCAGCTTATAGATGTCTTTAGGAAGACCTTGAAGAACAATGTTTGAAGCCCTGATATCTGCATCAAATCTCTTTTTCTCCTTATCATCAAGCTCATCATACATCTTAGGTCTGTCCATTCCGTAAATAGGAGTACCATCTTCATTAGTATCAAGTATGTCTCTAGTCGTCTCAACTCGATATGGTCCTTCATCAATGGATTTGAGAATGTTGACACCATTTTCCTTTCCAAGGCAATACAATCTGATTCGTTGAGCCCAAGAGTCGTAGTCAGTTCTGTCAAGCATGGGTGGACGAGTATCTGAGCCAGCTGCTTGAACATCCTCGGCAACAGTGGAGATGACAGTAGGGACGTTGGTAGACATGTTAACAGATTATACGGGATTTTATAACTCAATGATTAAACCGGGAAATAGATTCTTTCACGGGATTTTACTAAATCAAGAGAAAACCGTAAACAATCACTCAAGTCGCTAGATGATAAAGCTCTAAGTCGCTAGAAACTAATCCACTAAGTCGCTACCAATTAATTCGCTAGACAGCCAAGTCGCTAGACTCCCAAGTCGCTAACAGAAAAACAAGTCGCTAAGTAGTAACTCGCTACGGACCAAGTCGCTAACCAAATTTTGGCAGCAATTCGCTACACAAGTCGCTAGAAACACAAGTCGCTAAAGAGCAACTCGCTACTGACCAAGTCGCTACCACAAGTCGCTACCCGTAGTGGAGATTCCACTACTTGTCCTTTAACTCGCTAGATCTAACTCGCTAGCTTGAACACTGTAAGTCGCTACAAAACTGTGAAGCAAGTCGCTACCAAGAAACTATTCCGAGAGCTAAGTCGCTAGCTTGAAAAACCAAATAAACTTCACTTTTCAATCCAAAAACAACCCAACCAAGATGATTCAAGCTTACCAAATGAAAACCTAAACACTTTTGATGATTCTAAACATAAAAGTACCAACAAAATTCAAACTTTAACACAAGAGATCAACCAAATGATGCAAAAACCACTAAACTTTTTCAAACTCAAAAACCACCTAAAAACCACTATAAATCCAAAGATGTGCAAGATATGATCTAACCATGGCTCTTGATACCAATTGTAAGATATAACTTTTCACATACACATCAAACCATAACACAAAGTAGCATATAGATGGAATTCTAGAGAGAGAAAGTTAGAGGTTTAGGGAACTTAGTGAGAGAAAGTGAAAGATATTATTATGAGCTCCAACTCTCTACCTTGGAAGGTAGAGAGTATTTATAGTCTTACATAACTCGCCACACTTTGGGCTGTGGATCAGGCATACAGTGGGTAAAGACCCGTCCGTCCTCCACGGTGTTACTTAACTAAATTACTACTTAACTTAAAAGAACTACGACTACGAGCTTTCTAACGATTACATATACTTGAGGTGACCGACACTTTAATACCGGGAATTTCTAATTCCTAACAGGTCTTTATGGGGATTGTGGTGTTTGGGTGTGTATACTTTTGTACAGGTTGTCTCATAAGCTATCATTGAAGTTGAAGAATCTTGTCCAAGCTTCTTTGGCTTACCGTGAGTATTTGGCTGAATATTTCTGGAAATACAAGATTCCAATTCCGAGCGACATTTGACATTTAAGTTCTGTAAACAATCTAACTTATGTAAACAATATAACTTCTGCTGTTGGATAGGCAATGTGGTATGCTAGTGTATGCTGGTGTATGGTCGTTTGTCATTTACGAATGGCTTATTCTGAACATGGTATGTAAACATTAATATGCTAGAGTATGGTCGTTTTTTGTAAACAGGTTATGCAAACATTAATATGCTAGAGTATGGTCGTTTTTTGTAAACAGGTTATGATGGATCTAGACACACTCGTTGTGTCAATGATATTTTGTATAATATTATTAAGCACGCGGAATTTACTTAGTAATACTTAGAAGATGGATTGTATGATGTATTGTATATAAACACAGATTAAACACAAAACATAAGCTCCAATATTATTGATGAATAATATGAGTGATCTTAGCTTATCACTAGGGTTACACCGTGAAGCTTTTGTGAGTAATACGTAGGTAAATTAACAAGTACCTAAGACAATGACCTAGGACCTCCTTTTATACAACAAGGAGTCCTTTACAAGATAAGTATAAAGCTAACATAATAGAATATACACAAGATCTATTATATACTTATCTAGACGCGTTAAACTACACATAATCTAATAGCAGTGATAATAATGAACTGGCAGTGGGAATACGTTTCCACTGCTAGTGTTAATCCGAGCAGTGTAAACCACATACTATCCGTGGTAACAGATTATTCCCAACAATCCTCCCCTAAACTTATGATTTCTCAGCAAATCAATAAGTTTCTTCAATATGCATTATCTTCAAGGATTTGGGGTTCTGTATAGCTCTTGAACATTGATCTTGAAGTCTTTGTAACAATGCTCTAACCTTTTCATTGTCTTCATTAACTCTTATTGGTAAGGTTAACATCACTGTAAGAGCTCCAGCTCTAAGTGGATATTTTTTCTCAGCAAGCATGAAAAATCTTCTCCATTAGTCGTAGAGACATGATGAACTTCACATGAATCATAGTAAAACCATTTAGTACCAAAACTTGTGAATAAGGTTTTCCAGAAGTCATCATCAACATTTGGTTCATAGAGCCTTCTAAGATTCACCCATAACTGCATCTCCTTTGTATCTTTGAGATCTTGAGCATTAAACCTTTTTTGAACTAATCTCCATAGTGTATTAAGGTCATCTCTGTCAAAAGCTTTAATAAGATCTGCAAATGTCATGAATGATGAAGTTTCACCTCCCAACCTTGTGATCTTCCATGATGAAGCAAAATTGCTAGCAGTGAAAACTTCCCAATCAATAATAGGATGTCTTACTTGCAGTGGATCTGGATAAAAATCTTCTTCAACTATCATCATCATTCCAGTCAGTTGTTCTTCAGTGAACTTCTCAGTAGGAATTTCCTTCTCAGTAGACATTACTTGATCTTCATCAACCTTAGTCTTCTTAACAGTTTGAGAATCACTTACTTTGGCCTTTCTCTTCAATCTAGGAAACCTTTTTGCTTCTTCTTTAGAGTCCATTGGAGTAAAAGCTTTATCTTGTCTTAGAACTCTGTAATAAGCTCTTTCAACTTGATCATCAGGAATTCCTCTAAATTGATGCTTCTTCCAATTACCAACATGACAACAATAAGTCTTCATGTATGCAAGTATTTGTGCCTTGGTTGGTTGTCTTGGTTTCTTCTGGCCCTTTCCCTTTTTGACTGAATTGATCACATCTTCAAGTGCTTGATTGTTCTTCATTTGAATGAAATCCTTCAACTGAGCTGTTCTTTGTTCCTTAGTTAAGGATGCATCAGCTACCAGGTCAATTGCCTTTTTCTTGATTTCTGGATTATTAGCAATCAAGAATTCAATATCATCTTCAGTAGGAACATAACTAAACTCTGGAGTCTTCTCTCTAAGAACTGTAGGTTGAACAGTGGAAAGTGGATCTTCAACAAAATCTTCCATTCTATTCAATCTTTTAGCTTCCAAAAAGCTTGCAACTTCCATTTCTTTCAATATTTTCTTCTCAGCAACTTGTTCTTCTGCTATCTTCTCTGCAAGATCTCTATCAAGAGCAATCTGAGTTTGTCTTTTCTTTGAAATTTTGCTTCCAGTTTGCTCTATATCTTCCATAACTACTTTACCCTTGTCTTTCTTCAAACTATCAAATTCTTCACTTGCAGTGGCAAAATTTGGCTCTGCAGTGGAAATTGAATCAGTGGCAAAATCAGTTGCAGTACAGAAAATGTCTTGATCTTCAAGTTGCTCTCTATGAGTTTCAGCTTCCTTTGCTCCTTTACTTGTATCTCCTTCATCTTCAAAATCAATTTTCCTCCCCTCAGTGTCAGCACCAGTTGTCCTCCCCTGTTTGGAAGAATTTCCCAAATCATGATCAGCTGAATCACCATCAGTATGTGAGGATGAAGATGAAATCACCAACTTTGCAGTCTTTTTGTGCTTTTTCAACCCATTAATCTCTTCCTTCAAGATCTGAATCTCAGTTTTTAAGTGTTGAACATCCTTGGCATGCTGCTTTTTGACATTTGCCAAGTCCTTCTGTAGAGATTCAACCTGCTTAGATAACTTTGTACACAAAACCATCAATTCCAAATGTTGCTCACTGCCCTCATCACTTCCAACTGTATTACCTGTTGGGAGAGGTGAATCATGGGGCAAAGGTGCAGATTCCTCCCTAGTCGGACTAGGTTGAAGTCTAGAACCTCCACTGCTTGTTCCTAGACCAAAAGGTTCAGAAACTTGTTGTCTTGTCATGAGAGGAGTTGGCTGTTTAGACCTTCTCTCATAGGTTTTTGAAACTGGAGGAGTATACTCAATGTTTGGAACATTAATTATGGGTGTATGTTTTTCAGTTGAGATCTTTGCAAGCATGTGAGGAAGGAGAGGTGTAAAAATCATATTGCCATCTTTGTTCAAATTTTGAAAAACTTTAGGCTTAAGGCAACTGATTTGATAAACATTTGTGTGGGATTGCAGTTGAAACTCATTAAGCACTGCTTGCACAAACCTTGGATACATTAAAAATTTTGTTTTACTCTGTACATTGCCTTTCATACTTGTAAAAATATAGTTTGACCAGTTAAAAATCTTATCAGTGACTAGACAAACCAAAGGATAAGCCATGGTTGATCTATATTGCTCATAAAATGTTTTCTTTGGACTGAGACAATGCAACAGAGTATGAATCAAAAATCTCCATTGGGGACAAAAACCACTCTTTTTGAAAGTAGCCTTTTTGTCAGTGGTATCATACCCCATAGATGATAAAGTATCATGAATTTCAGGCATAGGTAATGTGATGAGACCATGGAGATCACCCAATTGGAGTACTCTCTTCAAGGATGCCTCAGTAACATCAATAGTTACCCCATCCGCAGTGGCTCGTAGAGCATCCACTGTTTCATGTGTATCTCCAATCTCAAGTGTTATGGACTGAGCAGAAGTCCAAAACTGTTTGATTTGAGAGATATAAATTGTGGGTTTTAAAAGCAAAGCATACCTTATATGTGTGGTATGTAGAAAGTCCACAATTTGATGATAAACAGGGCCGCTCTTCTCATTAGACTTTTGTAAATAGGCCACGAGGTTGTGCTCATCTGCAAACTTCAAAGATGCCATAGAAACTTTTGATGAAAAACTATATTATGTCAGTAAGACTGAAAAGTAACCAGCCAATTGAGAGAGAAAGATAAATAGGGTTAGGGTTTAGAATTATTGCGCAAGTAAAATTATCTAAAGAAAGTATTAAAATATGGAAAGAAGATAATTCTCTTAAAATTTTAACCCTATATATATGGCAAATAGTGGTTACTTTCAACGGATAGTAAAAATAAGTTACTGACACAATCAGTTGTAACGGCTAGAACAACAGTGGTAAAATAACACTGTCAGTGGTAACTGTGAACTAGCAGTGGTAATTTTTCACAAAAATTTCAAAGAGCAGTGGTAGATAAAATCATATAAAACTAGACTACTCTTATCATAGTTTTCAGCAAACTACAAGCTATCAACGGATTTGATATGTCTTTACCATGAGCCGATTGCTATGGACTAGCCAACTCTTAATCATAAAGAATATGGTGAGTTGATAACCATATGGTTTTTGGTAAACTATCAACCATAAACGGATTTGTTAAGTCTTTACCAGTAGTCGTTTGCTCTGGACTAATTGATTCTTATGTGTATAAGACATGGTGAATCAATAACCATTTGTTGTGTATCTCAGATATACACCTTTTACATTCAACTCCTATCAAACCTTGGTTATGTTTTTGTGAGACATAGAAATAACCAACTTGATATTAACCAAAGTTATCTTTAACCAACTCAAGTAAAATATCTTCCAAAGTCAACTTGATAATATCTATATTTACTCCTTAACCTACCAAAATAGGAAAAAGTAAATATTCTCATTAAATAACCCTTTCAACCGACCTTGTCTATATAAGGAGGCTTGGCTTGTTGAAATCTTCATCAAATCACATTCAAACATCCAAGAACCCTAAAACAATCATGAGTAATCCCTCCAATATCATCAACATCTCTTCAGACTCAGAAGAAGAATATGTAATCGAGTCAGAGTCCTCTTCTGAAGCATTAGGATGGTGTGAATACTTTCCACCAGGGGCTGGCTCTTCATCAAAAAGGTATACCAAAGAAACTGCTAAGCGTATGCCTGCAGCTAAGCCTGCACAATCTCTTGAGTTCTACTCCAGCTCATCTGATGATGATGAGGAGAATGATGAAACTTATTCCATGGCCAAAGATTTGCCAAAAGCTCTTTCAATAGCACTGGAAACAGCTATCTCCAATATGAAACAGATATCCATTCCAACTAAGTCTGCAATGCTACCAAAGCCTCCTCCACAAATTCTTGGTCTTCCATGTCCAAGAATGCAGTCCACCTTTGAGAACAAAAGGAAGAGGGCACAGAAAAACAAGCATGATTATGTGGGTAAAGGCAAGAAGCCAATGGAGTAGCTGAAGTTAGATGTAGGATGTCCTAGGTTGCAGTCTTTTGTGTTTTGATGATAAGTAGTACTCTAACTTTGGTTGTATTGAATCACGTTATATTAATGAAGTTCCTTTGTTTTCCTTTTTCCACTGTAAGCATGTTACCACTGGTTGCAATATAGTTCCCACTGTAAAATAATTTCTTTGTAAATATCAGTGGACAACAAGATAGAATCTAAACAACCTCGAGCATCGATTCATCAAAGAGTAACCATTCAATGTAAACAAAGAATCCTTCAAATCTGCAACTCACAAGCATAAATCAAACGCTGGAATCACTGTTGAGTTTTGGCAATGGTTAGTGTATATACTTGAATGAACATAGCAGTGGCTATACTCAATAAAGTCAACTCATAAACACTGATACACTTTCCTAGGCCACAAGACTCCAATTTACTTCTCAACTACTTACACCTTCCCCTCATTAACTTCTTGAATCCAACTTATTTAACAAACCATTTAACACAAACCACTCAAATCACATACTCCAAAACTTTCACTCTCAAAGATAATTTTTTCAATAACACCATGAGTCAATCAAGTCCAATCAATCTTTCTTCTAGTAGTTCATCTGATAGTTCATGGGATGACTTTGTGTTGAAAAACCCTGGGAGAGATGAAAAAGAAGAGTACGAGAAGGTTATATCCAGGAAGAGAAAACATTCAATTGTTCTTTCAAATCCTTTTCCTGCTGGTCCTTCATCACTACAACCAGAGCCTCAGGATGCATTAAACAAGGAAGATAGCTCAGAGATCAGCTCCTATGTATCACCATATGTGGATACAGATGATGAGACCTCTGGATGATTCCTGAGTGTTCCCCCTCTTGCAGCAATAGCTCCTTCTGAAGAGCTCCAACCATCACCTTCACTACCATTGCTATCAGCACCTCCATCAGCAGGTCCTTCATCATCCTCACCACCAGTCAGAGAAGTGGTAAGGGGGTTAGCATGTCCTAGAGTGTATGAGTGGATTGACATGCGAGGAGCTCCTAAGGTGATGCCAAGCTGGGGCTTTCCCAAGAAGCCATAGATGATAGATGATGGGTAGTAAGGAGATGGGTTAGGAAGCTTGTGTTTGGGGTAGGTTGTTGGTAATTGTTTTTCTGTTTATGTTGTGATGCTTGTAATCTGTACTTCATGGATGTAACTGCTGCACTTAGAGTGCAGTTTTGTGTAATAATAATAATAATCCATGTTTTCCTTTATCATTAGTGTTCTTGCATCACACATTTTGTTCCACTAACTTCATTATCAAAACTAACATACTGTCCATAATAATGCTCAAAATCAGAAAGATAGGACTTGTTGCCAGTCATGTGCCTTGAACACCCACTATCTGTATATCCTTGATCTGATCTTTTTGTCCTTGGATGTTCCTGCACATAAGAGTAAAGAGTTAGTTTCTTTTGGGGACCCAAGCCATGATTGACTTGGATCTGCCTCGTGTATCAATATAGTTAAATCTATCAAAGGTCATTGATACACCATTGGGATTGGTTGTAGAGGTATTTCCTTTAGGTTTCCATTCCCAACGTGCTGAGGCCTTCACATCATTGCCCATGTCCCCCCTTTTCTTGTTTACAACCCTTGCAGTGGTAACTTTTAAATGAGCAGTGGTAACTGCTAGTTTCTTTTTAGGCACCCACTATTGGTTATAATTAACCTTTTTAGCTTTAAAGGTTCCTTTCCCTGTTTGTGCAGATTTTGCAAAAGTTGTTTTGAAGTTTGCACTTTTAATAGGTGACTTAGGATGAGCAGTATTAATAGTTTTAGCAGTGGCAAAAGTTTTGAGGCCACTTCTAAGTTGAACTGCTCTTGGGACCATTTTGCAATGTGTGTTAGGGTGTACATTATGTTGAAACTTGTTAGACTCCACCCTTTATTCCTATATACTTCCCTTCTCCCAAAATGATAATCACAATAAGCATGTAAATGATCAAAACTACCACAGATATAGCATGCCTTATTGTACATTACAAAATCACTACCTAGTTGTTGAGATTTGACATGATTCCAACTCCTCTGATTACCCCTAGGAGCTGTAGGCTTGTTCCTATACATCTCAGCATACTTTACAGTTGGTCTAGGTTTATTAATTGGTTTCCTAGGTTCCTCTGTAACAGTATTAACAACTTTTGGGATAGAAGTCTCTACATTCTTTTTAACATTTTCATCAACGACAGATGAGTCACTAGCACTCTCAAACACATCATTATCAAGCTTAATCTCTTCCTCACTTTTCACCACGGTGTCCTTTAAAGGACCATATTCTCTTTCAAGATCCTTAAAATCCTCTATGCCAGTATGAGCTAGGTCTACACCTAGAGGTGAATGCACTCCCCTTAGTGGTGGAGGCACAGTGTTATAACCCATACCAGACTTAGCTTTATTATATATTTGAGTATTCCAAATTTTATCAATTTACTTAGACTGATGATAACACGTGTCTACAGTTAAATTGACATTTTCAATTTTCTTTTGAAGTTTTTCAAACTCTTTTTGGTATGCTTCATTCACAGCAGTTATATGTTCTACCTCTCTTCTAAGAAGAATCATATCATCATTATATTTTGACTCATTTGCTTGATAGTGCTCTATTTGCTTTTCTAACACTGCCATAGCTCTGATACCACTTGATGGATCTAGACACAGTATAATTAGCAGTATATAACTCTTGTCTTTCATTAGAATATAGATCATTAAGCCTTTCAACTTCTTTAGCAGCCCTACATGTTTTATAACAACTATCAAAGTTTTGTACCTCAGAGTCAGAGAAAGCCATGAGAGCAAATTCAGTAGCAACAAGAGCAGCATCTGAATGTTCTTCTTCTTGTTCATCAGCCATGAAACTCCAATCATAGCTCATACCATCAATAGCCAGCATTGCCTTTGGTTCTTCCACAGTTGGTCCCTTCTTTTGCTTGTACCAAGTAGACCTGTTGTCCTTGGTCTTTGGTCTTCTGCATTCTCTAGAAAAATGTCCAAACTTGTGGCAGTTAAAGCACTCCACTTTCTTCTTGTCAAAGCCTGCAGTATCATCACCATTAATGTGGATAGGTTTGCCAGTCTTCTTGTAAAATTTCTTAGCCCTCATGCTAAGAAGAGCTATCTGCCATTTTATATCCATCTCCTCTAAGTCATCTTCATAAATTTGCTCTATGTCTTCATGAGTTAAGACAGAGCCATCAACTTGTGTGGATATGAAAGCATAAAAGGTAGGATCTCCAATACTAGCAACCTTCTTCTTTGAACCTGCAGTGGCAACATTAACATTACAAGTGGAAACTTTAGAACCTGTAGTGGAAATATCATCATCACTTTCATCTTCAGAATCATCACTGTCAACAGAGGTTGACAACAATGCCAAGCTACTAGAGCTTGTACCAAGTTTCCCTGCCTTCTTCAACCTTTGCTCAATAAGTTTGAAGTTGTTGTAAATGTCATTGAGCTTCATTGTTTCTATGTCTGATTTGTTTTCCCAGATAGTAACATTGGTTTGAAACTCTGAAGGCAAACTTCTTAGAAACTTCAAATTGAGGTCTTCCTTTTCTACCTCAATGCCAAACACAGTCAGCTGTGTTACAATCTTCTAAAGTTTGGAGAAGATGCTATCAAGTGAGTCATTGCTTGAAGCAGAGAAGTTTTCATAACTTTGCTTCAATAATGTCTTTTGTGTCTTCTTTGTAGCATCATTACCACCAAACACTGAGCAAATCTCTTTAAACAGTTCTTTAGCAGTCTTGTACTTGCTAAATGCAATGATCTGATCTCTAGGTAGAGTCATCAGCAACAAACTTCTAGCTTTAAGATCATTCTTCTTGCAAGCCTTTTCAATACTAGATTCAGGCACAGAAACCTTCACAACATCTGTGTCACCAACCTTCACAGTACTAGTCACCGGCTTGAAGGAATCACCAGTTTGAATGATCTCCCAAAGAGCATAGTCCTGTATGAGGAAGTATTGCTCAATTAGTATCCTCCACATCTCAAACTCATTAAGTTTGAGCTTAGGAAGTCTTGGAGTAGAAGAAGAGTTTGATTGGTTGTTTTCCATCTCCATTGAATTGAGTGAGTAGGTTAAGCTTATTCCTTGGATCTTCTAAAACAAAATATCAGAACCTTCGCTCTGATACCACTTGATGGATCTAGACACACTTCTTATGTCAATGATATTTTGTATAATATTATTATACACACGGAATTTACTTAGTAATACTTAGAAGATGGATTGTATGATGTATTGTATATAAACACAGATTAAACACAAAACATAAGCTCCAATATTATTGATGAATAATACGAGTGATCTTAGCTTATCACTAGGGTTACACCTTGAAGCTTTTGTGAGTAATACGTAGGTAAATTAACAAGTACCTAAGACAATGACCTAGGACCTCCTTTTATACAACAAGGAGTCCTTTACAAGATAAGTATAAAGCTAACATAATAGAATATACACAAGATCTATTCTATACTTATCTTGACGCGTTAAACTACACATAATCTAATAGCAGTGGTAATAATGAACTGGCAGTGGGAATACGTTTCCACTGCTAGTGTTAATCCGAGCAGTGTAAACCACATACTATCCGTGGTAACGGATTATTCCCAACAGGTTATGTAAACATTAATCTTGCTAATGTATCATATTGCTAGTGTATGGTCGTTTTATTAAATATTGCATGACTGCTCGACTGGTGGTTGGGGAGATGGTAGTTGGGGAGATGGTACATTTAATGTTTCTTGTGTGATTGTCGATATAAATATAAGTTAATAACATATGAATTCACCACAAACAATTATATACTTTCTAGTGTTCTAGAAAGTAAACAACAAAATGAATTCACCACCAAATTAGGAAGAATTACTTGATATAGATGACTCCGATCTCCGAATATCAGCCACCTCCCAACTACCAGTTTCGTATGGAAACACTACAACTCAAAATTATGCTAAAAGGCCAGTTAGGATAATACGAGGTCCTGCAGGTATTGTTCAAACGACGAATGATGTGGGTGTGCATGATGGTATAATGGCGACACAGGAGTACATTAGAAAAGTAGTGTATGATGTGGGAGAGGATTCCGATTTTAATAGTGGGCCATGGGTTAGCGCAGTTGAGTATATGAAACCTGATGGCGGTATCATGATTGGTTGTTTCGCCGATATCAAGAAATTTACCAAGAAAGGGAAACTTGACAACGTTGTTGCTATAGTTAAGTATTGTACCCCAAACGTCTTGGGTGATCTCAAAGTATCATTAAAAGATGTTTCAGGTTTTATATCAGGTTCAATACATCAAAAAGTGGTTAATGACGAGAGGTATGAAAAGCTGCTTACTGTCGGAGCTGTGGCAATTTTTGACACGACACGATAAACGACTCGAACCCGACACGAAGTTAAACAGGTTTGGGTTGAGGATAAATAGGTTTGGGTCAAAAATGGGTCAAACCGTCTAACCCGTTTAATAAATGGGTCGTGTTTGGGTTGAGTAAGTATTAAACAGGTCAACCCGTGAACCCGTTTAAGTATATAAGATCTTAAAAATAAAATATATAACCTAGTTTTTATTTTGGATGTGGATTAAATGTATTTTGTTATTTACTTAGTATGAGTGAATTATAATTTTATACCTTAGATATCATGAAAATTGACGTCTGTAATTCAGAAAATTGTCGCATAGTTATTTGTATCCTATTCTTATCATATTTTAGATCCTTATATCATTTTTTGTGTTTAAACTAGTTAAATCGACAAACCACCAACTTTATTCATTGCTTGATCTATTTACTTAAATGGGTTAAACGGGTCACAAATGGGTTACACGTGTTATGCAGGTCTGGGTTAGGGTTGAATTTCTTGACACGATTAATAAATGGGCCGTGTTTGGGTAAATGATATACTAACCCGCCAACACGCGAACCCGAATAGGTTAACACGAACACGACTCAATTGCCACCCCTAGTTTTGATCCTTCATAACGTTTCTGTGTTTTCTCCGAAACAATCTGGAAATCACTATCTTAATATTACTTTAAAAAATGTTGTTAAGGTTTTCTCCAAGGATAGTATTCCTAACAATGAAAGTGGAGTTGGAAGTAGTGGAAGTGTAATCTGAATTTTAATTAATGTAATTTTCTATTAATTCAATATTTTAATTTACTTAGTTAGATGTGATGTGGTATTCAACAATCAAACAATATAAGATATAAAATAACTAAATGAGACGCATTTGATTCCAATTTGACTAACGTCGAACATAAGTCAACACATTAAACATATGTTAATTACTACTACACACTAAGATTTCCAACCGAATCTAATAGCTCATTTAGCAATGCACCTGACATACATGCGTGGTTTTCTGGATTCATTGCCAATTCGAGTTTTGTCTCCAACATCTTTATTCTTGTCTCTAGCATGTTTATCCGCAAATCTTTGAACTTGCAGTTGGAACATTCTGTTAGTTCAGATGTACAAGCTGGTGGAGTTGAAGGTCCCGGAGAATTAAAATTAGGCCGTTGTGAAGGATTATAACCGGGATTGTTATCAAATTCTTCCTTCCACATAAAAAATCTACACCCGTATTCTTTTTTTGTTGGCTGTTAAATATTAAAGGTAAGAGATGGTTATGATATAACTTTTTAACACCTAAGTTACATATACCTAAGTTACATATACGGGGAAACATAAGATAGCTAACCTTTGAACGAGGACATGAATAGAAAAGTTGACCATAGCTATGCTCCTTGTGTGATTTTCGTAGCACTATGTTTCCAGCTCTACATCGACACATAAATTGATCCATACGAATTTGTTTGGGGATACGAATCTTTTATAAACATGCTCGACTGCTCAACTGGTACGCAAGGAGATGGGTATATATAATGTGTTCAACTGCTCAACTGGTAGTTGAAAATTTTAATATAAATGTGGTGAGGTAGATGAAAATTTTAATGTGGTTAGTTGGTTATATTAAATGTGGCATTAAATATCCATCTCCCCAACTACCAGTTGAGCAGTTGAGTAGTTGTTGCATTAAATATCCCCATCTCCCCAACTACCAGTCGAGCAGTCAACTCAAGCCATATTTCGACACGTGTCCCATGCTCGACTGCTCGACTGGTAGTTGGGGAGATGGATATTTAATGTGGTGAGGTAGTTGAAAATTTTAATGTGATTTAATATGAGTTAGTTGTTAAAGTTAATGGGTATTAAATGTGAGTTATTATATGATAGGTGGTGTTAATAAATGTGGAATTAAATATCCATCTCCCCAACTACCGGTTGAGCGTCAAACTCTGATCGACTGATCGACTTTTACCAAAATTTTTAATAGATATATATTCGTATGGAAAATTATTGAAACTTATTCTCACATGTCCATACCATTCATATGGAAAAATTTCGTGTGTTTCTTGTCTTTGAAGATGGCAATAGTTATGGTGTTTCGCTAAGCAGAGATATTAAATATGCTGGGTTAGTTTCGTTTGTGAAGAAAAAGTTCAAAATTAGAAAAGGATACGATTTAGGTTTTTCTTACAAAATGCCACACGGTCCGGTCCGCATAGCTGATGATGATGATGTTGAATTTTTCGTTAACGAAGTTTGTAAACCGAAGGCTGCATTGCCTAAACTTTTAATCAAAATGATTGTCAAAAGTTCAAAGGTAAATCCATCTTCTTATAATGATTTTGATCTTAATGATTCCTTATTTCATAATGATTTTGATCCCCAATGTTTTTATAATCATTCGGAAATACCACAAAACGAATCTTTTGACAACTTCAACCAAACTAACAATGAATGTGCCAATAACTATATAAACCAGCCAAAAAATGAAATTTTCGAAAATCTTGGGAGTACATCTTCGTTAAATGATCAATTTCTGCTTAAATGGCAAACAACAAATACATTCGAAAATATGCCTCCTCCACCCGATCCACCAAGTCCTGAAATTAAGATCCCGAATACATTGAAATACAACAATAGCTCTATCATCCTCAAAGAGGGTGATGAATTTGATACTAAAGAATTATGCATGTTTGCAATTGCTAAAAAAGCTATCAAAGATGGATTTGAATTTAAGGCTAGGAAAACAAATAAGTCTAGGTACGATGTAATTTGTGTGCAAGATGGGTGCAAATGGAAGATAGTTTCTGGTAAGAACAAAT
Source organism: Chrysanthemum seticuspe (assembly GCA_019973895.1). Taxonomy (NCBI): domain Eukaryota; kingdom Viridiplantae; phylum Streptophyta; class Magnoliopsida; order Asterales; family Asteraceae; genus Chrysanthemum; species Chrysanthemum seticuspe. The sequence continues at coordinate 61,293,607 of BPTQ01000008.1, read as the reverse complement.
CTGGTGTAAAATGGAGGTTAGGAACAGTTTACGATGTTCACACTTGTTCAAGAACACAAATTCACCCTAATCACCGTAATGCTACCAAAAAACTTTTGGGACATTTACTCGAACCCAAGATGAAAGATAGCAGTCGAATTTATACCCCAAAGGACATAATGGAAGATATTAGTCAAGAGTATAAAATTGACATTTCTTATAAGAAAGCATGGGGTGGAAGAAACCGAGCATTGGAATTGGTAAATGGTTGCCCTAACGACTCGTTTAAGCAGTTACCATTTTATTGTCATAATTTAAAGATGAAAAATGACGGTACGGTAACACATATTGATATCGATGATGAAGGACACTTTAAAATCTATTTTATAGCATTTGGTGTTGCGGTAAGCATATGTATTTTTTTTTACTTTTTTTTTCTTTTACGTTTTTTTTAATATATTATATTTTGTGTCATTAATAATTTCTACATAAAACAGCTTCGGAGTTTCTTACGGTATATGCGACCATTGCTTATAATTGATGCAACACATCTTAAAGGGAAGTACCTTGGGACAAATTTGCTTGTCGTTGGAATGGATGGTAAAAATCAAATTATACCTATTGCTAGCGGTGTTTGTCAAGGTGAGACTAGGGAGGCATGGACATGGTTTTTGTCCAAATTGAAAGAATGCATAGGGGAACGACCAGGTTTGGCTATTATATCGGATAGACATTATTCTATTGGACAAGCGTGTAACACGGTCTTCCCAAATTCATTTCATGGTTACTGTTGTAGACATTTGATGATGAACTGCGGTTTGAACGGTAGTAGAAATTTAAAGGCAAAATAATGGAAAACATGCAAAGCTTACACCGAGGAAGAATTTGATAGAGCGATTAATGATATTAGGGTATATAGAAATGGTACGGCTTATAACAAACTTCTTGAAGCTGGGTTTGATAAATAGTCTAGGGCACATTGCACTGGTAATCGGTACAACTACATGACTTCAAACAGTGCAGAGTCAATAAATGCATTAACAAGGGATGTGAGAAAAGTACCAATAACAATGCTTATGGAGTGGTACAGAAAGCTTTTACAACGGTGGTATTATGACCGTCGACACAAATATCAAGGTAATGGACTTTTTAAAATATGTTTTTTTTCCTTATTAGTCAATATAAGATGAAAAGAACTATTATTTTATTTTATAAATATTATTTCAGATGCACCCGAGGGAGAACTTAGTGATTGGGCTGCCGCGAAAGTACAGGACAGATTGTTGAAGAGCGTTAACTGGGTTGTGTATGGGATTGAACAGTTTAAACTCTACGTGGTAGATGATCGTCGAAAAGAACATACCGTCGATCTAGTTAGTAATTCATGTACTTGTCGTAAATGGCAAATTTCCGGCATACCATGTGGTCATGCGATAGCGGTTACTAGACTTTTTAGATTGTCTGATTGTAATCATTTGGCTTTTGATTGGTTCAAGAAAACAACACTGGAAGGTACGTACCAAAGATTGGTTTATCCTGTAGGAGAAATGTCAAGTTGGGAACTTCCTAATGGCTTGCAAGTTGTGAAGCCACCAATACTGGTAGTGCGTCAATCTGGAAGACCCAAAAACAAAGATCGTGTAAGATCTCAAGGAGAGGAACCAACCCCGGTAAGGTGCTCAAGGTGCCAATCCATTGGACACAGGCGAACAACATGCAGGGAGCCATTGCCAAAGAAAAAGAATGTAAGTGACTAATATTTGTATTCAAAAAACACAATTTTGGTTGATAACTAATGAAGAAAGAAATCTCACAAATGTTCAAACTTTGTAGGGAAATGTATCTAATAGAGGAAGCTCAAGTAGGGAACTACCATCGATGGAGATTGATATGGTGCAAAGCTTTGATCCTATTAACTTGGCTGACCCGTAAGATCAACTAGCGGAGACATTAGATGTGTTGCTACTTTCCTTATTTTGGTTGCTGTGGAATTATATGGGACGATTTTGTTTTTTGTTTAGTTTGAATATGTACTTGTCGTAAAACAATCACTGGTTGCTGTGGAATTATGTAAGACGCTTAATGTACTTGTTTAGTTTGACTATGTAAGACGCTTAACGTTGAACCTTGTTTGCTACTGCTTATGTTGCACCTTATTAGTCATGCAATCCAGGAGGAATAAAAAACAATTTAGAAACATAAGAGCAGCGAATATATACAGAAAATTGGGTGCCAAAGTTATCCAGGAGGGATACATACATTGATCTAGGGTGCCAAGGATGGTCAATTGTTTACAAAACACAAAAGTGACAACCATGCATACGTGTTTTAGACCCATAAACCATGAAATTGTTTACAAATTCGACAACTAAATGTTTAACAAAACAAGCACATAAAACATTCAGCCAATATGGATCTTGTGCTTGTAATAAAACTTAACCATTCTCTCACGGTACGCCAATGCAGCCTGAACTAGATTATCCACATCCAAAAGTTTGCCATTCCCTAACCTGTACATTTATAAGCTTCAGTTAAGAGTGTGATTTTGAGTGGACACCTACTATAGCAATACTAACCTAATGTAGCTGCTAAACTAGTAAACATGCTTTACGTTTCACATTACAGTTATATCAATCGACACCCTAGAATACCACTTCCAACTAGTAAATGTATTTTACGTTCAAGATTACATTAATACTAACATGACAAATAGTCCATTAAAAAGATCGCTAACCTGAATAAGAAGATGCAGACCCACACACCATAATCATCATACAATCCACCTTGCTTGGGAACATTCATAGCATTGTTAAAAGTAATCCTATAGGTCATAGGATCAATTCCCTTATTCTCAAAAACACCTGCTTCTTTCAACACTTCCAGAAGCCTAGTCTCTAGACATTTCCTCACACTCAAATAGAATGGACGAGTTTCAAGATCATATACATGTCCACTGTCATAGAATGTAACTCGACCGGTCTGGATCTGATACACAGCAAGGGACCAATGTGTTTCTGGCTGATTTATGGGAATGAAAACTCGTTCAACATCACCCCAACCCAAAGGGTAACTTTCTTTGTTTGTGTACCAGACATGCATCCTTCCATTCATCAGTAATGGTAGGAAAAAGCAGCTTACCATAGACCAGTCCATATCTGATGGTCTGGTATGCCACATATAGCTAATCCAAAGATCAATGTGCTGTAGGTAAAACAAATTGACATATATATTCAGTCATTTATAAAAAAACCGTGCTTTTCATTTTCTCTACCTGTACTAGATATCAAGTACGATAGTGTTACGAGACAAGCATCATTGCCACCCCTTCCTACTTTTAGCCTCTGCTCAAAAACCCATTCCCATGACGACATAACATGTACAATGGCTTACACCAACACCCATTGCTACGTCGTCATGGCAAAGGATTTTCGAGGGGAAACTCAAAATAGAAAGTTGGATCAAAATACTTCCAGTAAATTAGGCATCTTAGCATAACATCCACCAAATTCACAAAATCAATTCTCAAATAAGATCACTGCTGGTTCAAAAAAATGTTGTGTACAAGAACAAAAATGAAGTTGATCAAGACTTGTAAAATCTGTACTGCTAAAAGCAGCAAAGTTTTGAAGTCATGAATAATATAATCTTCTCTGTGGCTACACTACACTTTTTTTTAACAAATAGTAATTTCATTTGAGAAAAAATTTAATGGATTTGGTGGATGTTATACTAAAATACCTAAAGTGCTTAAAGTGAATGATGGATTAATGATACTGATATCTAGTATCTCATGCAACACTAATATGTAAAAATTACTTCAAATCAAATGGCAGGCAGAGACAACCAAAAACATGTTTTATAAAAAACTGAGTAAAGTAAATAAAATTTACTTTACCTTGTCACGTAGCCATCCTTTACGATTATCGTCGAAACCGATTAAACAATCCCAGAAATGACGATCAACAACGATATCAGACCAAGGGAACACAGAGTTACGCCACCCGTCCCTAACCAGGAACCGATCAACTTCAAAGCTAACATAAATTTTCTCAATGTTTTGGTATGGTCGTTCTAGAACTTAAAAATAAAACAAAATAAAGAAAAGGTAAATCATTCATGTAATAATACGTTTACACGTTTACGGTTAACTACTGACTGATATTTCAAAGCAAATGAATCATTTCTCATACCTCTACCCATGGTTTGACTTCTACTAACTTCTCAACCATAACTGGACTATGAACAGGTATATACTTTCGACCCTTCAACATATCTTCTAGGCTAGGAACATCAGAAGTTTTACTCCGCTTCTCCACATAGGGTGACCTAGGAACATGTTCAAGCCTCCTTTTCTTTGTTTCACAATGCTCCAAAGCCCTTTTCATGGGAGGTGAATTCAGTTTCTCAATAATCTTCTATCTATTTTCAGCTTCAACACTCAACTTCATACTCTTGTCCCTCTGCTCCTCCTCTTCCTCGTGTTTTCCAGCTTTCTCAAGTTTTGCTTTTGAGACGTTTTCCAACTCCTCAACCTTGTCATCTACATCAACATGTGGCGTATCAAACAACTTGAAAAAATCATTGACTTGACTGCAATACTCATTAGCAAGATCTACAGGCTGCGAATGATATGAAAAAGGTTAACAAACTTTTATTATCGCAAGTTATTAATTATATCAGAAATGAAATAAAAACAGAAGAAAAGATCATTAAATTACCTGTTCTCCATCAGCTGTGTTAACTATGTCTCCATAAACCTGCATACCAAAGTGGTTGACACTTATTAGTAGAACATTAGAATGAAAGGTATAATCACATAAATACCATTTACAATTACCTTTTCATATGTATCTTTCTTCATTTTGTCTCCATCAACTGTGTTAACTTTGTTTCCATAAACCTGCATACAAAAGTGTTTAACACCTATTAATAGAACATTAGAATTAAAGGAATACTCACATTAATACAATTTATAGTTACCTTTTCATAGGTTTCTTCGTTCATTTTGTCACTGTCACTCATTATGACCTGCAGAATAAAGTATTTCCAAACAAAATCCGCGTATTAGCCTACCACATGGTAATTTTTTGATAGCAATGTAACTTGGTCAACAATTGATAAAGGTAAAAAACTAACTTGAATAATAGTCTCAAGTTTGAAAGTGCGGGCTTCCAAAGCCTTAACCCGTTCATCAACAGAAACAACTTCTACCTCTTTACCCATGCTCTCCATTGAATAACCCTCGGGGTATACCACTTTCTGCCTAGCTTTCTTCGCGGCCACTTTCTGAAAATGTTCATCCCAGGGTCCCCCTTTTGCAACAGGCAGCACTCTCGGGGTATACCACTTGAAAATTTCAATGCTTCGTGTCAACCATTCAGCTTTAGCCTCAAAGCTTGTTGGGATAATCACGTTTGGTTTCGAGTCCTAGGTAAAATATATAAGTTATATGGTATCTAAAATTGTGTATATGTTTAAAGTTAACCAAACAATAAAAAACTATATATATTTACCTTGTCAAAACGTTGGTCGAAATAATCAGTCTTTCTAAATGGTGTGTGTTTCGACCATGCAAGTGCTCTTGGGATCACCCCTGGAGCCTTGTTCCACCACTGTTTACTTTTACTCGTATCAGCACTCTCTATGATCCATATCTACAGAAAGTTAACACAACATATATAAGTTACGAGGACGATAAACATATGAAGATAATTTTCAAGCCCTTCCATTAAAGGAAAAAAACAGTAAACTAATGATAGCAAAAATTTTTAGTGTTAACCTTGAAAGCAGCAACGAATCCCTTCAAGCTATAGGTAGGAACATCGTTGGATTCTTCATGACCAATTCTTTGACGGTAAACCGCTGGATGATTTGAAGATACATTTCTAATTGACTCATAAAGCTGCCTCCAAACAAGTTCCCCCCATGGAAATGCATTCCATTCATCAAGATCCTCGACCATCCTCAGAAAAATATCATCAATGATAGACCCCAAGTCTTTACCCATGAATATCACCTCAAGCATTAGCAACAGACAAACTCGTATCGCATCCTTATCAGACAAATTTATAAACAACTCTTCATCTTCAATAACCGATAATAGATCAATTAATTTAACATGTTGACCTACATGCTTTGGAAATACGCGGTGACGGAAAGGGATATCACCACTACGCCATTTCCTAAAACTGACCATACCAAATCTAAAACCAGTAACCAGGCAGAATTCATTTCGACCAAAATAAAGACAATGTCCATTCAAATCGTATACAAGTGGAAGATCATAGCTATCATTGTTTTGATGGAATTGTTTTCGAAGCATGTAATGAACAAGCCCTTCCTCGTTATCGACATAGGTAAGATCGAGCCATGGTCCAAAACATGTGGCTTTAAACATGGAACGGCGCGGCTGGTCTAATCGATCCTTCATAAGTACGAAGTAATGCACTTTGCTTTTAACAATAACTCTAGCATCATACGCCTACAAGAAATAACATATTCAAAACGTTAAAACAAACAAGACATACGACATCTAAAAAGCAGTAAAACTTGCTACAAGCACACTATCATTTGCTTTTAAAAAGCACTCATCAAGACATGCATACGACATCTAAACTACAAGTATCTACAAGTAAAAGCATATCCGCATCTTGACAACCAAATCTTGACAAGAGAGGAAAACCAAATCTTGACAAGAGAGGTTGTCAACAATATGAATGGTTGCGTCGACACCGCTGTATTCAGGACTAAGAACTCATCGCTAAGTGTTCATTCTGTCTAGATCAAGTGTGAATAATCAACTACGAATACACGTTAATTACACCTATATAGCTCTAACACACAATCGTTTTTACAGTTTCGAACCACTACAGGCCACCTCAATTGAGAACTAACCCTAAACCTCTTATTAAATGGGACTAATACAGTTTCGAACCCTCTCATTTTGAGACTAATACAAAATATATGTTACTTACACCTATATAGCTCTATCACATAATCGTTTTACCAATCAACTCAACCGCTGGAGAAATTAAAACTACAGTGTCATTTAATAATACTAAAATTAGGTCTTCCCATGTTCAGCTTTTTATTCATTTTTCTTAACCATCTTAAAAAGGCAAAAAAAAGTAAAAAAAAAAAAAAAAAACACACAACCGTGTATGAATTTTTCCCCTCTTTTGGTAATTTTCACATAAAACAAAACACGATGTAAACAAAAGAATGCATGCACTTAAAGGGATGCAACAAAACCCTAAGTTGCAGTAAGAAACAAAATCAATCAAGTGTGAATACTTACCATTTTGATTTTTTGCGTCTACTTTGTCATCTGGATCAAACGTCCGATCAGTGTGTGTTAGTGTGTGTTTTTTTGAAGATATTCAAACGTTAAAGTGGCAAAAGAAAAAAAAAAGTGTCACATCACTTTGGATTTGAGAAATCTTTTGGTTTGCTTTTTACATTTCCTAAGCCAAAAGTACGCCCCCAGTTGAGCACCGACGGTTGAGCGCCGTCGGTTGAGCGTTGACTTTGTATAAAAAAACAAAATAAGAGATTGCTTTGAGATTTGATGTGACACTTAGTGTACAATTGGAAAAGTACAAGCTGATGCCACGTGTCGTAATATGTATGGGGTCGAGCAGTTGAGCATGACTCTTTTGGGAAAGAGATGAGAAAAAGATCTTAAAAATTGACCAAGCTTGGAAAATTGGCCTCTTTTGGTAATTTTCTCTTTCTTAAAACTCCATAAGGATTAAAAGTAGACTAATCAAACCCACATCTCTACTGCATATAAAGCAAAAAAATAAAAAATAAAAAAATCTTTTTTCTCTTTTTTCAATTTTTTAATTCTTAAAAACTGCATATAAAACAAAAATAATTTTTCTTAATTCTTAAAAACTTAAAAATAAATAATGTTTAATCCTTAAAATACCCTTTCAAAACTTTTGTTAATCTCCCAAATATATCTTTTTAAAAAATAGCTTTTGAAATAGTTATCTTAAAATAATTTTTGAATGATTTGGTGGGATCCTGTAGTGGCTGGTGAACCTCTTCTTCTTACACGATTTCTAGAATTATCCAATTTTTACTTTTTTTCTTTTTTCATAAATTCATCTCAATCCCGATTCATATTGCAATCCCAATTTGTTAAACTGAAACTGGTATGATGCTGTTTCATCTCAAACGATGATGAAGATTTGCCATTATCAATTGCTAAATGTTACACGAAACACTTAATAACAATTTCTCAACTATAAATATATGCCGCTATAAAATCGTCATTATGCACTGGTATAGGTCATTAAGCACGATTTCTTAAAAATCCCCAAGAATTGAAAGTAGACGAGAATCAAACACATATTTCTTTTAAAGAATCGTAGATATTCACCCTAGCACAACTGACAATCAAGCACCCCTAATTTATCTATCGACTTTAGTTTCACTGCCAGTATTATTACCTTTAACTGGTGATTCCACCGATGATCTCGATCTACGATTTATTAGCTGATAAATATGGCCAAAGCCCGGTTTTGGCTTACAGTCCGGTTCTCATATGAATTCTTAACGATTGTTAGTTGCACCAATAGTCCTTAGTACTAACAGAATTCCTAACGATTGTTAGTAATAAGAACCACATTTGCAAATAGTTTTAAAAATAGAGATGATCCATATAAATAAAATAATAATAAATAGGTTAGGGTAAATCTTAAAAATTTTCAAAACCCAAAAAACCATTTAGGTAGGTAACTCGAATAATAAGAAACAAACCCCCGATGTAGACCTACTACCAAATACATCTAGTTAACAATACCTTTCAAAATTTGTGACCTACTCCAGACGCCTATTGATTCAAAATGGATATACTCGTGCATTTAATGCGTGTATTCGCTCATTAGTACTCTCTTCTCCGACATAAAATAAACATTCGTGTTTTTATTTTGGATCGTCCTAAAATAAATATTTCATTCGTCTTTAAATAAATATTCATTTTGACTTTTTGCAATTTTTTGTGTTCAATTTTAACCTTAAATATGTTAGTTTGTATTATATAATAGTTGGTGCAAAGTATATGAATGAATTGAGTTTTAAATTTATTTTTATTAATATAATTATTATATAACAAAAAAAAATATTTAATGTCAAAATTGAACAACAAAACTCCATAAAGTCAAAGTGGACATTTATTTTATGTTTCAATTAATTAAAATGGACTTTAGTGAGTAGAGAAAAGTTCAATGGAGATCTATTATTCTTTAAAGATCTGATGAACTTAACCAGTCTTTGCCATATATTTTTTTTATCAGAACCAAAAAAAATAAACGTTCACCCTTTTTATAAAAAAATATCTCGTAAACCGTTAATCGTTGCGCAAAAAGAATCATATCATCACGACGAGAATTAAATCATCTATCTATAGATGAGCACTTATATATACTTTTGAGGAACCTTTTTTCGATTTTTTTTGTAAGTGTTGAAATTTACGTCTGAAAAAATCACATTTGATTTTATAAAATCACATTTGATTTTATAAAATCACATGTGATTTTTCAAGACGCAAATTTTAATATCAAAACAAAACTCGAAAAAATAAGTTCGTCGAAAGTTTATCGAAGTGCCCTCTACTGAAAATATAAAAAAAATTCTCGTCGCGATGGTTTATTTTTCGTTGCTTAAAGATTTACCGTTTATAAGATATATTTATTTTTTAAATGTGAAAATGGATTTTTATTAATTTTGATGAAAAATGGTACATGTTATGATTGGTTTATTAGATCTACGAAAAATATGGGATCTATATTGATCTCAAATCGAGTAAGTATTGATGATATTTGATTGGTGGATAGTATAGTTAGTATGATTTTTTTTTAATAATTTTATACAATTTACTTTTAATGTTAATATTTGTTTTAGGATAGACAAAGTGTATTTGAAGCAAGGTTAAAGTTGAGGTAAAACTCTATGTTTAGAAGGGGGGGTTAAATAGTTTTACCATTTTTAATTTTTTTTCTTTAAAAAATTTATATGAAGTCGACTAATATATATTGACAAAATATGACAGTAAGTAAAATGTAAGTAAGGATAGAAACGATCAAACCACAACACGAGGATTTATGTTTTTCGGTCTACAAAGACTCTTTTTACTTGTCCTAATCCACTCCCCCAGTATCCAACTCGAAAGTATCCTTTCACTAGTTAACAAGCTCCTTTAACCGACAGAGAAAACCTTACACGTCGCTACACAATATTTTTGACACAAAGCTAGATGCCGAGTTCTTTACAAGGTACAACCACTCCCGCCCACTACGTATTTTGAGGACTAAAATACTAAACAATCACTAGAGAGGTTTATGATAGTTTGGTACAAACAATGATGTATGAACAAATACGATACACACTGTGATGAACAAGCAAAGACTTGCAACTAGGGGTGTTCATCGGTTCGGTTATCGGTTTGTTCGGTTTGTTCGGTTCGGTTTGTTCGGTTCGGTTTGTTCGGTTATTTTTGTTTTTGGGTATAACCGAAAACCGAACCGAAAACCAAACCCTCAACCGAACCGAAAACCGAACCCCCAATAACCGAAAACCGAACCGAATAACCGAATTTTTTATTTTTTATTTTTTTTAATAATTTTTTCATTTATTTATATGTATTTTTTGAAAAAAATAATAATTTTCAAGCTTAAAAATATTATATATATATTATAAAAGAGTTTTAATATATTTTTTTAATATAAATATATAAAAAATATATATATATTTATTTAATTTCGGTTTTCGGTTGGGATGGCTAAAACCATAACCGAACCGTAAACCGAACTTTTATTTCGGTTCGGTTCGGTTTTGGCAATTTCGGTTCGGTTACGAGTTCGGTTCGGTTATTTTCGGTTCGGTTCGGTTTCGGTTTATTCGGATATTACCCAACCCATGAACACCCCTACTTGCAACAATATTTTGAAGCTAGTAAGTTTTCACTAATGATTTAATCTTCTTGCTATTTAAGAAGTTCACTAAAATAAACATGAATAAGTTAGATACTGGATATGAACAAGTGAGAGAGAGAGTATATAAGTTTATGATTGTAAGTGATGAGAAAACAAGTGAATTTGAGCTGCTATTTATAGCCAAAAGGCTCAAGCAACAACGGTTTGAACGGACCCCAAAAAAAGGTCCACCCTTTATAAAAAAAAGGGGTCCTTGGACCTCTGACACGTAATCTGCAAAATCTTGTTTATATCTTTTCAAAATATTTTCAATATCTTTCCAATATCCTAGTAAGGCCTTTTCTCAGATGATTCTAGGGTAGGATGATCCAAGTAGTGATGTAATAACACATTTTTATTTTTGATTTAAATGTATTAATAAATTGAACTAATAAAATGTATTATGTAACTAGTTAAAAAAAATGTTTATTAAGAAATGATATGTTAGTCTTTGTGTAAGTAAAAATAATTTGTTCACTTATGCTAATACAAGACTAATTTGATATCTTATGGACATGTGTACAATACAAAGAATACTTATATATATGAAGTTTGTCTATTTAATTAACATTGTGTGATATGTAATTAGATATTTTGTAGTATGAAAGAAAACTAGAAACTATATATAAAAGACTTGACAATTTTTATACTTTGCATAAATAAATTTTATTATTGTCATCAATAAAATTTAGCAAAGATCGTAAAATATAAATAACGTTTTTTAGGCGATATTTGTATTAACAATCTCCCTTTTTTGTTGATGACATAAATTTTATTTTTAAGCAAGAGGGTAAAAATGTGCAAGTGTTTTAAAGATATGAGTTTAAACTTTCTTTTATAAAAATTGTAAACTTATTTTGATTTCAATTTTGAAGTAAATTAAAATGTGTATAAGCTTAATGATATGAGTTTAAAGTCTTTCTCCCCTGTTTGTCGAAACAAAAAGATAGACGAAGCGGAATTCATAATGAGTCCGAGCTAATTTGCTCCCCCTTGGCCAATACTCCCCCTTGTTAGGGTGCCAAGTATTTTAGACACGGATTTTGAAAGCTACAAAATAAAGGTTAGATGTACAAATAATCAAGGTCAAACATAAGACCAATATTAAGAATTACATATCAAATGAATGTCATCAATCCAGAATAAATAATAGATATTCAATGATATCACAACAAGAAAAATAAAGATAATAAGACACAATCCACAATATTTAATCAAACATCATATATTACGTAAAATTACATTATGAATAACTTCATAATGTGAGGAAAATAATAATGATTTTGATGATGAAAACAAACTGATGCAAAAGTGTAAATAAGTTAAAAATAAAATGAACTTAAAGCTTAAACATAAGGATAGTCCTAAAGTAGTTAGACTTTGACAACTTTCATCATTGTGGATTTTATGGTTGTGGAATATGGGAAATGGCATTAAATAGCTTAAGAATGTGATTGAGGATGAACCTCATTTCCTCTTGAAGTTCATGGACCATGATTCGGGTTCTTTCACTAATTCTAGCGACCCTTTCATAATGTGCACAACTAGGAGAACTGAAATCAGATGGTGGAGCATGATGGGTAGTTGGTGGTGGTGCAGTGGTTGTTTGAGCATTTTGTGGATTGGGTGGGGGCAATGTTTGAGGTAGAAAGTCAGGCTTGTTGAAAATGCATTGCCTCTTTAATGTGGGAGTCCACCATATTTGAGAAGGTATAGAGACCATTCATTTTATGAATGATTTCACGACATTCTTGTGTGTTTGGAGGTTCAACCCAAATTGAATCATCAATTTCCCTATAAGTTGGAAGAAAAGGTTGAGGTTGAGATTGATATTGGTGTTGAAGTTGATCAAGAAAATTTTCATCGGGAATGAATGAAGGACGTGATGGTTCATGAGCAATACAGTCAATGGATGGAAATGGCGGTGGATTGTTAGATCTTTGTGGTAGGTATTCTAGAGAATCCATAAAAGGATGAGGAGATGTTGGTGGAGTGTGAAGAGTTCATGTAGTGCAAGGTTAGTTGTTATTGGTGAAGGTGATCTAGGTGGTTAAGACGGAGAAGGAGGTGGAGTTGTTGCTACTAGAGTTTTAGTAGCAGGTGGAGTTGTTGCCACATGAATTGGTTATCTTGGTTGAGTTGTAGGAGTGCTTAAGTTAATGACCATATCATCATGGATAGGTGATGAGATGTTGATTGGTGATGAGTTTGACAAAAAATTGAGGTTCACAAAGTAACATGGACGAACACTTATTCTTGCAGTCCTTCAGGTTGTTCTACTAGATAGTGAAGAGTGTGTGGATTTTGTCATTTGTGAAGATACTTAGAAGTTACTAAGATTCACAGAGTTTGAAAGAGAGGTGTGGTGAAAAGTGAAGAACAAGACCTCCATTTATAATGTTGAATGAATTGTGGTAAATTGTGCATGAATTAAATGAGAATCCACTTAGGAAGTTGTTATGTCATTTGGGAAGTCAAACTAATGGAATGAGGTTGAGTAAAAGGGTTAAGATTTGCAGTAAATATGTGTAATTATTGCAAAATCTTTCTACCTCAGAGACCTACGGATGATGAAGACCCTTTTTAGGGTCCCTTCTTTTATCCAGAAGGGGTCCTTGAGTCTTTTTTATGAAATTTCAAATTTTGATGAAAAATTGCTATATAATTGTTTCAAACTAACGTTTTTTATTTTTTATTATTTTTTTAAGTTACTAAGGTCAAGACATGGATGTTCTAAAGTGCATCTTTTTTTTTGAAAAAAATGTGTGTTTTTGCTGTCAGCTCGGCGGACTCCTTTTTTCAAAGAGGCGGACCCCTAAAAAGGGGTCCTTGTGAACCGCGCTCCTCTGAAGTGGTTTTTACCACATAGGACATTTTTTATCCATCTCGACCCGTTCTAGTCTGGTAAAACTAATTTATAAGTGCGTGAAATATGTTTGTGGGATAGGATCATGCTTTATAACGGGTATTTACATATGCATAGATTATCTAATAATGAAAAGTATAGAAAATTCAAAGCAAGCGAATAAGTGAAAATTGATAACATAATAATGTTATCTACCTGCAAGTTAAAAAGGTTAGTTCGCATAATAGTCTTAGTATCAAGTTAACATCCTAATACTTCATACATCATTGTTTTAAACATGTACCAAACATTCATAAAGATCTTAAAGCTTGTCGAGTTTCTTGTTGATTTTGGTAAGGTATCTACCAAAGCACTTTGATATTCCCTTTGATTGTTTGAAATCTTACGACGTTTGTTCAAGTCTCGGAAATTCCTTAAGGTATTCAAGTGGAGAAAGCTTTAAGTTTGGAAGTCCAACATCCGAGCTATTAGATGATGATGAAGAAGTTGGAAGATGAGGACGATTTCATTTAGACTTGGTTTAGACACCCTTTGGTCACTCAAAGGCACCATGATATGATCAACGAAGGAGTAGTCAAGACAAACTCCCTTAGCATTTGGTGGAATTGGTGTAAATGTCCTATAGAGACGAGTGAGAAGATGCCATACGGAGGAGCCGTAGTCCCAAGAATGGGTATGTCCACCATTCTTTTGGCGACATAGCAGGCAAGATTAAAGGGTTAACGAGTTGACAAGCTATAGAGCATGTATGAATGACAAGCATTGACATGATCATGATTTCCAATGGTGCCAACACATTTTCCCTAAGAATTTCTTCCCATTTCTTATATTGAGAGCGAAGTTCATTTAGTTCCATGGCAAATGAGTCTTTATTGATTTCCTCATCTGGACATTTTCTTCGAGTAGTTTGTACTCGTAGAAAGAACAAATGATCTCGGATGATTTCCTTGTCAACCAAGGGAGTTTGGTAATGAGTACCACGTGCAATGGCAAAGTCGATAGAAGAAAGAGACCACCCATCTGTGTAGATGCATGCTCTTTTACAAGGAAATCCGAGGACATTAGCAAAGTCAAGAGAGTTAAATGAAATTGGTGTTTGATTGCTTTGAAGTAAATGGATAAAAAGCCATCATCATTACTTGAGAGTACTAATAGCGTGGTTTCGGGGTCGAGAAGACTTCCTTTTCTACGAGCAAGTTTTTCAACCCTCTAGGCAGTGTACCTAATCATTGTAGTGTAGTATGGGGTAAGCCCAGGGGATTGATTCGTTCTCTAGGGGAATAGGAATGCTAGAAAGAGATTTAAGACGAGAAGGTAAGGTTGAGGGAGATTATTTTTAGTATTTTTTATATTTTTTAGAAAGCAAGTAAATATCTCGGGGTATAAGAGTGGGGGGTGGTACTTCTACCAACTTTAACTACTTCTAATAATTACTAAACTAATTAACTACTTGAACTAAGGATAGATTATGCTAATTGTAGATGTGCTCGTATGATGATTAAAGATGTGTTTAATTAGATGTTCTAACTCCATAGTTATCTCTTATTGGTCGGTTGAATTGTCACATCCTCATCTTAATTGGTGCGTTGTATTCCGTTTGGTCATAGGGGGTGCCTATTCCCTAGTTCTATGAATTGTAACTCTCCTCTAGACTATCCGGGATCGGCAAGTACAATAGTATCTCCCTCGAATACTCTATTATCCTTAAGCTAAAACTCACGCAATAAACACAACGAATGGCCTAGGTGCACTCCTAAGCTGTTTTGCTATTTAGGACGTTCAAGCTCGCAACAATTAAAGAAGAAGCCAGTTTTTCTTACTCTCCAATTAAGAGAAGAGAAAACCTAACAATAATTAACAACTAGGTTTCATAGATCTAAGCAAATACAAAGATAATTTAGCTACTCATGGTAAACAAGCAAGCATACACAGATACAATTGAACATGGGGTAGACATAATGATAATATGGATAAACAAACTTATCTTAAGATGTAAAATAGGGTATGGAACCCTAGAATACTGTCCAAGTCGGACTAACAATGAATTAAGGTTTTCTCTCCAAAGTTCTACCGCCTTTAAAACAGAAAAATTGAATTCTATATATACATTTATAAGTGCAACGGCGTCACCTTTTGCTAGTGACGTCGTCAGGTCGCCATCATTAGGGTTTCGTCTGGGCCAAGTCATTGTTGGGACGGCGTCAGGTGGCAAGTGTGACGTCGTTAGTCTTCATGAAGGACGTCATTTGAGATTGGTTCTTGGGCGTCTGGTGTGGAAAATGAGGGAGACGCCTTCCAGAGTTTAGGCGTGACGCCGTCAGGTTGTAGAACCAGAATTTGTTCTGAGCTGTCACTTGTAATTTGATCAGATTTTATGATGAGCGACGGCGTCGCCCTTTGATTGGGACGCCGTCAGGTGCACTGAGTGGCCTTTGATCTTGACTTTGCCATTTTCTTCATGTTTTCGCTCCTTTTCGTCCAAATATGCTTCATTCCAGCATTTTGCTTCCAAAAGACCTAAAATGTGAAAAGGAATGATTTTAAGTTGTAACAGATATAAAATGTGTTGATTTAGGGCTTAAATGACCCCATAAAAACGTATGTTTTAAATCCTTATCAAGTACTATGCTAGCATAGATATCGAGGACAAATCTAGGAAAAATTAGTTCATCAATGTTTAAAAGACAATTAAAGTTTATTGTCGCAAATTCTTGGTTAATGTTGTTGTTTTCTATAAAGGATGTGTGTATGGTTCTACCCTCATATAAGTATGGGTTTTTAGTGTCTTAAAGATTTCAACTTCTTCTTTTGAGAGTCCCTTAGTCCAATGGTAAAGAGGCATGTAAGCTACTGTCTCTTTGTGATCATAAGTGTTGGTGGGTGGCATTTTCGTTCCTAGACCCAAATAATCAAGGCTTTAATCGAAAAAAAAATAGATTTTGATATAACGTTCTAGTGTGTGCCTATATGGAGACGATGTGGAGGTGCGGGCTATCTCGACTCTTTTAATGCGCAAAAAGTTTAACAAGGTTAGTAATAATATGAGAGATAACCTAAACGCTCTTAATTCAATGTAGCTTCGGTTGAATGTACCCGAAAATACATATTGATTATGTATTCCATTTAGTATTCGAGAGACATGTGCAAGTGATGTTTAAAGAACATTTTTATTTGTATAAACAATGTGCAAAAATTGTATGTCCTAATCGTGAGAAGTTTTTACAAAAATTTGACTTGGGGTGTTTAGCAACTCAATTTTATTTACTACATGATGCAATTCCTAACTAAGAGAAAGATTATTAGTCATGTAATTAGCAAATGTACTTCATACTTTATCTAAAGAGATGCAAAATCCCCAAGTTTGGTTTTGTGCTTAAATGAGAACCCTAGACTCAGAATCGAGAGAATAAGGTTATGAAAGTACTTACAATGTCATTAGGAACATATATTTGTTAGAGAAATTGCCCAAATTATGAGTTGAATGGAGTTGGGAGTGAACTTGATTCGTTTGTGTTTTAATTTTATAAAAGGAGTGTTTGTTTTATGTGATTGTTATAACTGACCCACGCATCCACGGATCAGGCGGACCCCTTTTTAGGGGTCTGGCCTTGTTGTCAAAGGGGTCTTTGGGGCCAGAAGTCAACTTGGTCAATTTTTGTCGTAATGATTAAACGAGGGTTCAAGCTAAGGTTTTAATTATTTAAAACTACGAATTATGTTCCATTAGTCCTAGTCCAAGTCTAAGAAGATTAAATGGTTCTCGTTTAAGAGGTTTGGTTAGGATATCGGCAATGTTGTCCTCTGAGGAGACTTTCTCAATTAAGATGTTTCATTTTTGAGCATTGTCGCGAAGAAATTGAGACGAAATTCAACAGAAGAACCAATCCACATAACTGACACAACTAACACAACATCTTTATGATTACAATGTAATGTATTAAATAAAATAAGCAACTCAGTGATATTGCAATGATGATGAAGCCTAGTAGGGGTGAAAACGAGCCGAGCCTGCCAGAGCTCGAGCTCGGCTCGTTTAAGTTTTAAAATGCTCGAGCTCGGCTCGTTTTAAGCCTTAAATTTTAGGCTCGAGCTCGGCTCGTGGTGTTTATATAGGCTCGGGCTCGGCTCGAGCTCGGCTCGTTTATACGATTTGGCCATGAAAAGTTAAAAGCTTGGCTCGAGCTCAAGCTCGGCTCGTAATATATCTTTTTTGAGATCGTTAATAATCTCGAGCTCGGCTCGTATATTTGTTTAATACTTAAAATATCATAATATCCTTTAGGCTCGTTTAGGCTCGCGAGCCCAAACGAGCTTTGTATGTAAAGCTCGGGCTCGAGCTCGATTAATAAACGAGCTGCAACTTAGGCTCGAGCTCGGGCTCGAGCTCGTTTAGGCTTGGCTTGTTCGAGCTTTTTACCGATCCGATCCCGAGCTTTTCACGAGCGGCTCGACTCATTTCCACCCCTAAAGCCTAGCAACAATTCTTTTTGAAGTTTGGAAGACTTGTATTCAAAGAACGTGATCTCGTCTTTTAAGAAGAACCTTGAGAAATATAAGAAGATAACTAAACGAATGATCATTAGATCTGAGGTTAAAGACATATTAGAATGAGAGAAGATGTATATAATAATGAGTGAAGAAAAATGAAAAAATTGCTCACTATTTATAGGCCAACTGGTCACTGTTCTTCCGGATCCGGCGGATCCTTTGGAAAAGGGACCGGCCATTGTAATCCAAGGGATCCTAAAACCGGGTAAGCGAGTCCGGATTTTAGGTTACAATTCCGGGTTTTGGGTCATGGGTACCGAACATGATGTAATGCATACTTTGGGTCATGGGTTATTGATTTTGGAGCATAGGTCATTGAATTTGGGTCATGGGTATCCAACTTGATGTCATGCATAATGTAATACACATGTGTCATGGGTTTTTGGTCATGGGTACTGGGTTATAGGTCATGGGTACCTAACACATTTAAACTTAAAATATTTATTTTACAAGAAATGACTAACTAATTAAGTATATAGTTTAGTAGAAATAAATATGATAACTATTAAGTAAACATGTAATCTTAAATTTATACTTGAGATAATTTTATAATTGCTATCAACAAAACATATAGAAATCGAGAATTATAAATAAACATTTTTACTATTTATTTGTATAACAACTTCAACAATGACAAACTATATTATGTGAAAAGTAGATAGTAAAGAACATATACATGTCATTTAATTTATTTATATACATTGTATTAATTTTTATTTAAGGAATATTTTAGTCTGTTTGAGGATAATATTTAAAAAATTATTTTAATAGCTTGTTTGATATGTATTATGTGGTTTATTGATTAAACTTTTGCATTGATGCGTGTTTTAATGATTATATTAATTGAATGTTTTAAATATATATGTTGATGCTACATAAATTAATTGTACAAGATGCATGTATAGTTGTGTTGCTTAGATGTTACAAATTCATTGATATTTTAACAAGTTCAAAATCCTATTACATTTAGTAAATATGTACGCTGAATTTTTTAAGACTTGTATCTTTAAAGAGTTTTAGATGTTTTATAAGGTGTAAAGATAAAGATATTATTCATTATTTAATTAAATAGTTAGTAACTCGTTAGTCTTTAAAATTTCATCATTCTATCGACTTAAACCTTTGTTCTTAATGGTAGAATCTTAATGCTTTTCATCAAATATATTTTAGAGATGGCATTTTTATAATTAAACTTAAGTTGCACTAAGAGCACTTGCAACCATAACATGAGTTAAAGTTTAATCTCTTGTCACGTCAGCGCCACATCAGCTTTAACATTTCACCTTAACTCACAAAAAAAACACCTACTATCATAACATCCTAAGGTTAAACTTTAACATGAGTTATTTTCAAATTCAACCCTAAACTAAAACAAACACTTCATTTATTAAAAAAAACATATCACATTAAACATTAAAACACAAAGTACATTAAATGTTAAACACGAATTACATTAAACACTAAAACTACAACGAGATTGAGTAAAAATAAGACTACTAAAACTTAAGAATACGAATCATCTGAGTTCCAACCCCCGTCACTTGAAGAGGAATAAAACTCGCCATTAAAGAGCTTTGTCTCCATGATGTCAAAGTAGTTATCTCTAAGATATTGAGCTTCCATGGCTTCTTGTTCACGACGAGCAGCATCCTCGCGTGCCTCCTGTTCCATAATCTCTCTATAGTTTTCTTCGTCCTGTTCAAGTTGACGAAGGGAAGCCTCACTTAACCCAAATGGATTGTTTTCAAGATCCACCTATGGACTGTTAGCAGCTGGATTGTTAATAGGTGGAGTGTTAACAATTGGATTGTTCATAGGTGGCGTGTTAACAATTAGATTGTTAACAGGTGGAGTGTTTAAATTTACATTTTCCGGTTGGAAAACCGGAAAGACATCTTCAGGTGGTGTTGAGTAAACTTCAAATTCTTTTGGAGTTGGAAAGCTAGTTTCCGGCAACTGTGTTGGAGTTGGAAAGCTAGTGTTAGGAATTAGAAATTCCAGGTATTAAAGAGTCGGTCACCTCAAGTATATGTAATCGTTAGAAAGCTCGTAGTCGTAGTTCTTTTAAGTTAAGTAGTATGTAGTTAAGTAACACCGTGGAGGACGGACGGGTCTTTACCCACTGTATGCCTGATCCACAGCCCGATGTGTGGCGATTTATGTAAGACTATAAATACTCTCTACCTCCCAAGGTAGAGAGTTGGAGCTCATAATAATATCTTTCACTTTCTCTCACTAAGTTCCCTAAACCTCTAACTTTCTCTCTCTAGAATTCCATCTATATGCTACTTTGTGTTATGGTTTGATGTGTATGTGAAAAGTTATATCTTACAATTGGTATCAAGAGCCATGGTTGGATCATATCTTGCACATCTTTGGATTTCTAGTGGTTTTTAGGTGGTTTTTGAGTTTGAAAAAGTTTAGTGGTTTTTGCATCATTTGGTTGATTTCTTGTGTTAAAGTTTGAATTTTGTTAGTACTTTTATGTTTAGAATCATCACAAGTGTTTAGGTTTTCATTTGGTAAGCTTGAATCATCTTGGTTGGGTTGTTTTTGGATTGAAAAGTGATGTTTATATGGTTTTTCAAGCTAGCGACTTAGCTCACGGATAATTTTCTTCATAGCGACTTGCTTCACAAAATTGTAGCGAGTTACAGTGTTAAACCTAGCGAGTTAGATCTAGCGAGTTAAAGTACAAGTAGTGGACTCTCCACTACGAGTAGCGACTTGGTGGTAGCGACTTGGTCTGTAGCGAGTTGCTCTTTAGCGACTTGTATCTCTAGCGACTTGTGTAGCGAATTGCTGCCAAAATTTTGCTAGCGACTTGAGGGTTAGCGAGTTACTACTTAGCGACTTGCTTGTTGTCTAGCGACTTGGGACTCTAGCGACTTAGGTGTCTGGCGAATTAAGTGTTAGCGACTTAGTGCACTATCTTCTAGCGACTTAGTGCATTATCTTCTAGCGACTTAGTGCATTATCTTCTAGCGACTTGAGTGATTGTTTACGGTTTTCTCTTGATTTAGTAAAATCCCGTGAAAGAATCTATTTCCCGGTTTAATCATAGAGTTATAAAATCCCGTATAATCTGTTAACATGTCTACCAACGTTCCTACTGTCATCTCCACTGTCGCCGAGGATGTTCAAGCAGCTGGCTCAGATACTCATCCACCCATGCTTGACAGAACTGACTACGATTCTTGGGCTCAACGAATCAGATTGTATTGCCTTGGAAAGGAAAATGGTGTCAACATTCTCAAATCCATTGATGAAGGACCATATCGAGTTGAGACGACTAGAGACATACTAGATACTAATGAAGATGGTACTCCTGTTTACGGAATGGACAGACCTAAGATGTATGATGAGCTTGATGATAAGGAGAAAAAGAGATTCGATGCAGACATCAGGGCTTCAAACATTGTTCTTCAAGGTCTTCCTAAAGACATCTACAAGCTGATCAATCATAACACAGATGCTAAGGCAGTTTGGGACAATGTAAAGATGCTTCTCTCAGGTTCAGAATTAACTATGGAAGACAGAGAATCCCAACTCTATGACGAATTTGAGCACTTCAAGATGAAACCAGATGAGAATGTCTATGAGTACTATGTGAGATTTCATAAGTTAGTTAATGACATGAGGAACATCAGAATGACTATGCCTAACATTCAGTTGAACTCAAAATTTGTGAACAACATGAATCCCGAATGGCACAAGTTTGTTACCGCTGTGAAGCTCACTAAAGGATTGAAGAATACAAACTATGAGCAACTCTATGCCTTCCTCCTTCAGAATGAGAGACATGCTATGTTTGAAAAATTGATTCTCAATCAGTTCAAAACCAACCAGGGAGAGACCAGCTCGTCTAATGACTCTACAGCTTTCTACTCGAACATCGGAATCACAACCAAAGCATCACAAGTCATTCCTTTAGGTAATGGTAATCACAAACTCATTCCTGATCCTATGTACAAACAAGCTGATGCTGATGCTCACGTGGGTAGCTTCATTAATCAACTTGCTCTTCTCATTAGTCAAAACATGAATACTCTCCCACAAACCAACAACAACCTCAGAACTGCATCTAACCCACACAATCAAGCCACTGTTAAAGATGGAAGGATCGTGGTGCAACCAGTTCAGGAAAGACAGTATGATCAGGGACGAGGTGGAGCTGGGAGAGGTTATGTTGGCAACCAGAATCGAGGAAGGAATGGTAACCAAGGTCAAGCTAAGCCCATCAAATGCTATAACTGTGGTGGTGAGGGACACATTGCAAGGAACTGCACATCTCCAAAGCGTCCACAGAATGCTGATTACTTCAGAGATAAAATGCTGCTGGCACAAGCTCAGGACAATGGTGCTGCTTTGAATGAAGAGGAATTGCCGTTTCTTGCTGAGGGCAATGCCAAGACCTATGATGCAGATGTGGATGAGCAGCCTATTCAAGAGATAGGTCACAATCATCAGAATGCCTTTCAAGTCGCTGACTGTGATGCATACGACTCTGATGTAGATGATGGACCTACTGCACACACAATTTTTATGGCTAGCATTTCTCCAATGGTCTCTCCCAAGGTCTCTTCTTCACCACAAGCTAGCCCATCCAAGGACAAACTCATCTAAGAGGTATTAAAACTATACGATGATGCTGATGTGCAACAGATGCATGACAAAGTACAACCAACTGAAACTATTGAATCAAATGTTGAAAATATGGGTAATAACAATATTGTCCCATACGATCAATACGTGAAACAAAGTGAAAGTGAAGTTGTACCAAGTGATGCATCTTCTGCAGTCAACAATGACTATGTCTTTGATGAATACACTGCATGTGCTCCTGATGATTCCGTAATTTCTGAACTAAATGCCTATAAGGAACGTGTTGCTATTTATGAACAACGTGCAAAATTTGAGTTGACCACTCGTGAGCAGGAAATGGATGACCAAGTGAGTACAGTAATTAGAAAAAGTAAGTTTAGAGAAGAAGTATTGAAACAAGAATTACATTCCTTGCAAGAAAAACTTTCTAAAACAGCTAAGAAAAAACAAGAACTTTAAGAAAATGTGAAAATGCTTAAGCAAGAATTTAATGCAAAGGAATCAAAACTCTTGAGAGATTTTTCTAATCTGAAAACTTTGAAAAACAAACTTGAAAACAAGTTGTACATACAAGGAAACACCATTCAGACTGCTCACATGGTCACCAAACATCGAGTCTTAAGCGATAAGCATAGCATTCCCCTTGTTGAGGAACCAAATCCAGAGGTAATTAAAAAGGCTAGAAATGCTCATAAGGTGCTTTATGATGGTAATGAAGTCCTTAAGCCTAGGCAGAAACCTAGTTGCGTTGAGTGCACTGAGGAAGATAAGAAATTAAATGAAATCACTAGGGAAAAGATGAATAAGAAACAAAATGATCCCAAATGCAAAGAGAAAAACATAATTATCTCTCCTCATGATTACAAGAAGGAAAACTGGATTTCCTTGAACAAGTTTAAACCTCAGACTTTGTTGACTCCCGAACAAGTCTTCTGGAAAAAAGATTTAGATAAGCAGAAAGCAGAAAATATTGTTGAAACAAACCCTCCCCTTTGGAAAATGCCTAGAGCGACTGTGTATCCTCCTAATACACCAATGCATCTTGTACCTAGAACAATTGCCACTAAAAGCAAGACATTAATTAGCCAATACGTTATATTTCAACTATTTGTTGATTTTGAGAAAACTTGCAAGAAAAGGATCACACCCACTGGTATAACTGAAGGAGAAAGGGGTTTTGAACAAATGAAAGAATGTTATTTAACTGAGGTCATGCCCTTCTTTAAACTTCTAAAAGATCACTTTGAGAGTCTTAAAAAGGGGGTAGAAAAGGAATTTGATGCAATGGTTGTTGAAGTTAGTGACTATGAGCGTGCACTGAAATATAATGAGATTGAAAGAAAGAACTTGCATACATTAAATGAGAATCTTATTACTGAATGTGTTGCTCAAGATTTGTTTTTCACTGCTTCAAATTGCTCTATTAATGCTTCCAAATTTCATGAACTATCTGTGGCCCTAAAAGTCTCCCATGATCGTGTCATTGAGCTTGAACAAACTAATTCTAAACTAAACGAGAAAATTGAACTGGATGATCACGACAATTTCGTTAAACATTTTTCTAAACTAGAAGTTGAACATTTTAATTTACAACTAAAATATCAACATCTTAAAGAAAATGTCAAAACTTCAAATGTCAAGACATCTTCAGATGCTCTAGAGTTTGATGCAGTTTTTCAAATTAACAAACGTGATGAACAGATCCAAGCTCAGTGCAACACGATCAGAAAGTTGAAAGCCCAAATCTCTCAATTAAAGGGTCAAACAAACAATATGACAGGCTCCCAAATGCCTCCTCCTTTAGATTCTCAGAATTCTCAAATGTTTCATCTTCAAAACCTAGTAAATGCTTTACAAAAGGAAAACGAAAGTTTTCTGGAAGAAAATGAAAAGGTTAAACGTTATTTCAATGAGTTATTTGAATCAATTAAAGTCACCCGTAACAATAACAACGAACAAATAGCTTCATTGCAAAAAGAAATTGAGAATCTGAAGAGTCAGGTTAAAGGGAAAATGCCAATGACCAATGGGGAAAATGGTGTATCAAAGGTTCACTATTGTAATAAATATGATTTGTCTGTGACATATGTCCCTCCTCATCTAAGAAACAACAAACTTGCTATTCAAACATACTTCTCATCCCTTAAGGATTGCCTAGAATGTCTGCGTGAGATTGTTGAAGAGGATAAGTTAGAGAAACCTCATGATAATGCAATTGGACATGCATGCCTATATGCCAAACGATCTCAAGAAATCTTAGAATGCTTGATCACAATATGCCCAAAGTCATTAGGTGAGAGAGTTAATCCTTTGATTCCATGCTCAATGCCTAAGGCCAAGCATGATATGCACTCGATTCCCAATGTTTTGAATATGAACCGTAGTGTGCTTTTAAGGGGTTCAGATTCTAGATCTGTCAATGCTAAGAAAGAGAACTCAAGTGTGCCTTCTAGGAGTACAAATCTCAGTACCTTTAGTGTTAAGAATGTGAACCGTAGTGCACCTGCATGTAGTTCAGATCCCAGCACATCTAAACAGGTGGTGCAAAGAGTAGTAAAACAAACTAATGTTCCCATTCCCTCTACAGGAGTAATCAGTGACATTAAAGGGAGCAGGTCAAAGTCTCAAGACAATACAAGGAATGATAGGACCTCGCAAGCTAAGAATGTGCACTGGAAAAGTGTAGAAGAACAATCTAGGAACTTTAAGTTTGAATCGAATAAAACGAATCGTGTTGATTCTAGTATTAGCCATAGGCGTACTGTAATTAATTCGAATTCTGATACTATTTGCAAACCTTGTACTGATGTCTGCTTGAATTCTGTTTCTAATCATGAATGTGGTGTTACTGTTCTGCCTAATGATGTTAATTGTCCAGTTAATATTGTTAATGCTAAAATTCTTGCTAAGAAGGCTAAAAGGCAAAAACGAAAGAAAGTTAGAAAACAGTGGAAACCCACAGGAAGAACATTCAGTAAAATAGGCTTTCATTGGACACCTGTTGGTCTTAAGACTAATCAGATAATGCCCACTAGAAAATGGATGCCTACTGGTAGAACTATTCCCTTAAGAAGTGATCACACTATGAACAGGGCTAATACTGACACTAGTACTGCATCTATTTACAACGATTCCATTGCCTCACTTTCTGATATGAATGCTTCTATTTCTGATGTGGGTGTTCCAAACATTGTTACTAACCAAATGGAACCCATTCTTGCATGGGGATCCCAATTATCCAGTTATCCATTCTTGTCTGTGTTCAACTGCAGATCGTTCAAATCGTTCTGTGGTACCTGGACTCAGGCTGTTCCAAGCATATGACTGGAGACCGGTCGCGGCTCATGAACTTCGTGAGCAAATTCATCGGGACTGTTAGATTTGGTAATGATCATTTCGGTGCTATCATGGGTTATGGAGATTATGTAGTTGGTGATAGTGTCATCTCTAGAGTTTACTATGTAGAAGGTTTGGGTCATAATCTGTTCTCTGTTGGTCAATTCTGTGATTCTGATATAGAAGTTGCCTTCAGAAAACATACCTGCTTTGTTAGAGATCTTAATGGTAAGGAACTGCTAAAAGGAACTCGTGGGTCAAATCTTTACACCATCTCTATCGATGACATGATGAGGGCTTCTCCAATCTGCTTGCTATCAAAGGCTTCAAAAACAAAGTCATGGTTATGGCATCGTCGTCTCAATCACTTGAACTTCGGCACCATCAACGATCTTTCCAGAAAAGACTTAGTTGTAGGTTTACCTAGACTAAAGTATGAAAAGGATCATCTTTGTTCAGCATGTCAATTGGGAAAAAGCAAGAAGTATGCCCATAAACCCAAACCTACTAACTCTGTCACAGAAGTTCTTCATATGATTCATATGGATTTATGTGGACCTATGAGGGTGCAGAATATCTTTGGGAAGAAATATGTGTTAGTTGTGGTTGATGATTACTCTAGATTCACCTGGGTCAAGTTCTTAAGGACAAAGGATGAAACTCCTGATATCATCATCAAACTCATCAAACAGCTGCAGGTTCGACTAAACAAAACTGTCAGAATTATCAGAACAGACAATGGAACTGAGTTTGTCAACAAACAACTTAGTGAATTCTATGAAAGCGTTGGAATCAGCCATCAAAGAAGTGTTCCACGAACCCCTCAACAGAACGGTGTAGTTGAAAGACGAAATCGTACTCTTGTTGAAGCCGCTAGAACAATGCTGATCTACTCAAAGGTTCCAATGTTTCTCTGGGCTGAAGCAATTGCCACTGCATGCTACACACAAAATCGTTCCCTGATTCACACTATTCATGGAAAAACTCCACATGAACTTGTCCACAACAGAAAACCTAATCTATCCTTCCTTCGTGTGTTTGGTGCATTGTGCTATCCAACTAATGAGGGTCAAGACTTAGGCAAACTTAGAGCTAAAGCTGACATTGGAGTATTTGTAGGATATGCATCAAACAATAAGGGATACCGAATCTACAACAAAAGAACCCGAAATATCATGGAAACAATTCACGTTACGTTTGATGAGCTGACCGGTCAAATGGCTCCTGGACACTCCAGCTCAGGATCCGCACTTCAAAACAGTCCCATTGGTTCATCTCTTGTTCCAAACTCCTCTCAAGAAACTCCATATGTACCTCCATCTGAAGATGATGTAAAGAAATTGTTTGATCCTATGTTTGATGAACTGTATGATTCAACTACTAATGAGGTGCTGATCCCTACAACAGAGGATGCTCATATTCCAGTGAATGAAGTCAATCCTTCAGTCTCAATATCTTTAAGTCAAGAAGCACCTGCTGCTGATCCTTCAGTCTCATCAACAAATCATCATTCTTCAAATGTACATCATGGAAATGTTTCTGGCATCAATGATGAAGTTAATCCCTTTGCCACTCCTGAAGATGCTCCATTTGAAAACATATTTGCTACTCCTGAATCATCATCAGAACCACCTTCTTCAGGAGACATCGACTCTGCTACCTCAGTTCCTCAACAACTGCCACATGAACACCTCAGAAAATGGACTCACGATCATCCATTAGACAACATCATTGGAAATCCCTCTCGTCCTGTATCAACCCGGAAACAACTTGCAACCGATGCCTTATGGTGTTTCTTCAACTCCGTACTATCTAAGATCGAACCAAAAGATTTTAAAACCGCCATGAATGAAGACAGCTGGTTTAATGCCATGCAAGATGAAATTCATGAGTTTGATCATCTTGATGTATGGGAGTTAGTACCTGCTCCAGACTGTGCTATGATTATAGCTCTCAAATGGATCTTCAAAGTAAAACTTGATGAGCATGGTGATGTGTTGAAGAACAAGGCTCGATTAGTTGCTAAAGGATATCGTCAAGAGGAGGGTATAGACTTTGAAGAATCTTTTGCTCCAGTTGCTCGAATCGAGGCAATTAGAATCTTACTGGCTAATGCTGCTAGTAAGAACATGGTAGTCTATCAGATGGATGTGAAGACGGCATTTCTGAACGGAGATCTTAAAGAAGTCGTCTACGTCAGCCAACCTGAAGGATTTGTGAATCAAGAGCATCCTACTCACGTTTATCGTTTGAAGAAGGCTCTTTACGGTTTAAAGCAAGCTCCAAGGGCATGGTATGATACACTGTCAAAGTTTCTTCTATCAACCGGATTCATCAAAGGAGCAGTTGATCCTACATTGTTCACCAGGAAGTCAGGCAAACATTTGATTCATGTTCAAATTTATGTTGATGATATTATTTTTGCCTCAACTGACCCAATGGAATGTGATCGTTTTTCAAATGAAATGAGTTCAAAGTTTCAAATGTCAATGATGGGACAAATGTCATTTTTCTTGGGATTACAAATTTCACAAAGTCCCGGAGGCATTTTCATAAATCAATCTAAATATGCAACAGAGATTTTAAAGAAATTTGGATTTGATTCATGTGACCCTGTTGACACCCCCATGATTGACCGAACCAAACTAGATGAGGACCTCTCAGGGATCATGATTGACCAAACGAAATATCGGAGTATGATTGGATCCCTGATGTATCTCACTGCTAGTAGACCAGACATCTTGTTCGCTGTTTGCATGTGTGCTAGATACCAGGCTAAGCCTACTAAAAAGCACCTTGAAGCAGTTAAACGAGTCTTTCGGTATCTCCAAGGAACCATCAATATGGGACTATGGTACCCGAAGGACACCGGTATGTCACTAACGGCCTATGCAGATGCTGATCATGCAGGTTGTCAAGATACTCGTCGTAGTACGTCAGGAGGTGCTCAGTTTTTGGGTGATAAGCTTGTGAGCTAGTCTTCAAAGAAGCAAATGAGTACTTCTATTTCCTCTACAGAGGCTGAATACATAGCCATGTCATCTTGTTGTGCTCAAATCTTATGGATGAGATCTCAATTATCTGACTATGGCTTTGAATTCAACAAAATCCCTCTGTACTGTGATAATAAAAGTGCTATTGCTCTCTCATGCAACAACGTTCAACACTCAAGAGCAAAGCATATCGACATTCGACATCATTTCATCAGGGAACAAGTGGAAAATGGTGTGGTGGAACTATATTTTGTGAGGTCTGAATATCAGTTAGCAGACATCTTCACCAAAGCTCTTCCAAGAGAACGTTTTGAGTTTATTCTTCCACGACTTGGCTTGAAAAGCCTTCAACCAGAAACACTCAAACGTATTCAGGAGGAAGACGAGGAGTAAAGGTCTATCTTCATCTATCTCTTCTATATATCTATTCGAAAAATAAAATACAAAATTATAAAACCTTCAAAAATCAAATAGAAAAATATAAATCTTTCAAAATCCATAAAAAAATTTGAAAAATTCGAAAAATCTTCAAAAAATATTGTCATTTTGTCATGATTCTCTCGATTCGATAATATCTACGGTCTTTATGTTGTCATTCAAAGAATGACACGGGACTTTAGATGTTGTTCGAATTTTTATATTAAAAAAATATATATATATATATATATATATATATATATATTTTTGGGAGAAAGAGAAAAAAATGGTTTATTGTCATTTTCAGACAATAACCCGGTTTAAAAGAAAGAACAGAGCCATGTTTCACCATGTTTTCAAATTCCATGCTCTGATTCTATAAACAGTTATCTGCTGAAAACTAAATGCTTTAAAAAATAACTCAGTCTCTATTTTTGATAATCATCAGGACTCATATGTCAAAATCTCTATCTCTCAATCAACAACCTATGTCATTGATTGAGGGGGAGAATGATCTCAATTAAATTAAAAAGTTATTTGGCATTAATTTGTTTTCAAAAGATATACATGCATGTTTTATCAATGGAGTTTAAAGTCTTATAATCCGATCCTTATCAGTTCAAACGCTTTCACAATCAAGTCACAATTCTCCTTAAAAAGCTTTCAAAATCAATTTAAATCTATAAGAGATCACAAATCTCAAATGATTTGATAATTGTGATCGGGGGAGAATGTGTGATTTAAATTGGATTTAAACCGATAATTAGGTAAATGGTTTTATAAGGATGTACATGCTATCCT
This sequence comes from Chrysanthemum seticuspe, assembly GCA_019973895.1. Classification (NCBI taxonomy): domain Eukaryota; kingdom Viridiplantae; phylum Streptophyta; class Magnoliopsida; order Asterales; family Asteraceae; genus Chrysanthemum; species Chrysanthemum seticuspe. The sequence goes on along the minus strand of BPTQ01000008.1, from coordinate 61,263,083 downwards.
GCCCACATGTGACAAACGATTTCAATTTTTCAATGCACATGTTGAGGGGGAGCATCTATCTTAAACCTATGATTTGAAATGTGATAAACTTATCTCAATGTGCAAGGTCCCTCTAGTATGTGCAAATTTTTTTTTCAAACCTCGAGGCACATATTGAGGGGGAGCGAATTTATGGAAACCTCATCCTTCCCGGAAATACTATATCTACTTGATTTGATGTGGGAAGTGATGTTGATATCTTTTAGAAAATGGTAATCAAAGAAGTTAATTCTTTCTCTTGCCTCCGTGTGCAAAACATTTTTCAAATACTTGATGCACATGTTGAGGGGGAGTTCTCGTTCTAAAAATATCAAAAACAATTCAGGTACAAAATGCTTTGATAATATATCACAAGTATCTGAATTGATTTTCAAATGGTTTTCAATTGGTTCCAATGGCAGATGAACAATACCAAATAGACCGACCAACTTTACTTTATGTACGGTGATATAAGGATGATAAGGTTAGGTATGTGTTCCCATGATCCGCCAGAACCGGAGGGATCTACCCAGGGACAATCCACTAGTTAGTGTAGAAGTCCTTAGGTATGATGATAAAAGGAGAAAAATGAGATATGGGAAGAGTGCGGACTAAGACTGAGCTAGTACTGGAATAAACCCAACAAGGTTCTAGCTATGAAGTCTCGGTAAGCACTGAAGGGGTTGAAGAATTAAAAAGAGTTGAATGAGGAAAGGGTGAAAACAAATAGCCCTCCATTTATTCAACCTTAGGGCAGAAACCGGGTTCAATTCATATGCTACTGATGGTAACATCGGTATTGAAGACAAGACGTCATGGACCCAGTGACGCACTGCAATTCAACTTTCCAAACCACTCAAGTTCCTCTTAAAAGGACTTGTTTCATTCTCACGGGGAACCGACATTATCTATCGACTTTCTCTTAGAGATGGTTGATATTGAAGAAGGAGACCCTCTCCCTAGTCTCCGGCACAGGATCCAAATATGCACAAATTGAGTCTAGAGCCACGAGATCATCAATAAATCTCATTAGGACACTGTCAATGAAGACTCTCTGTTTCACACAATGTGGAAAGAGAGAATATATCTTGAGTCCTACGCATTATCCTTGTGGTATTGCCAGAACATCTGAGTGATGTGTTAACATATTCACAATGAAGATGGAAAGCCTTCTGGAGCCAACATCAAACAAGCTCCTGGTAGGTGGCATGTGAGATCTATTATATAGATTAACCATGTGACAACTGAACAGAAACAATGGGGCGATTCAATCTCTTGAATCAATCCTGGTTCAGGTTATGGATTGACGGATACCTTTGAAAAACCGGTCTTTGTGCTTAACAACTCTTTTCTTTAGCACATCGACCGTGTACTCATTTTTCAAACCAAAAGGTATTTTTATGATTGATAATGGATTTTCAATAAAACCTTCGTTGTATTGCAAAAACAATTTCTATTGAGCAATACACGATTGTTTTTCAAAGCTTTTTAACTCAATCAGTGGACTTAAAATTCGCTGGTTCACTCACTCCGTGTTGTCTTCTTTGAGACGTTCCGGTTTGAGAACAGCTAGAACAGCTGCGAAACCCTGTCAAGGAAATTCTTCGGAATTTTACCTGATCACAGGCAGTACATGTACTGATCAACGGGGAACCGTGGGCCGTGTACCTCAATTCAACGAAAGTGATCAAAGATACTTTCGTGCGATTTATTGCTAATTGTTGTATGCAGGTACACCCGACGTTTGCAGCTGATCAGAATGAAGCAGTCAATCCATAGCCGCATGCTCACTTAACACATTCAACTCAAAGAAATCATGATTAGTGCATCAATGACTCTGATATTTTCACTCCATGCTTCTGCTACGCTGCTGCCAATATCATGAATCAACTAAAGCTTCCGCTACTCTGATGAGAAGATTTCATGATCCAGAATGTGAGCATGTCGGTCCTAAAGTCACAACACCACAAAGGATGTCTTAGAGATTTTTGATAGCTGATGATCTCAAAAGATGGCTCAAAATTATTATCACGTGGATCAGTAAAAGACCTCCACTTGGAGTATCCAAACATGCAATGTGAAGAATCAATGACTACGAGCTTAGAAGCAAAGGACTACATCAAGAATGCAAGAACAATTTTTTTTGTAATATCTATTTGTATTCAATGTAATTTTGGTACATGATTGAGGTGACCTCCCTTAGGGGGAGATTGTTAGGAATTAGAAATTCCATGTATTAAAGAGTCGGTCACCTCAAGTATATGTAATCGTTAGAAAGCTCGTAGTCGTAGTTCTTTTAAGTTAAGTAGTATGTAGTTAAGTAACACCGTGGAGGACGGACGGGTCTTTACCCACTGTATGCCTGATCCACAGCCCGATGTGTGGCGATTTATGTAAGACTATAAATACTCTCTACCTCCCAAGGTAGAGAGTTGGAGCTCATAATAATATCTTTCACTTTCTCTCACTAAGTTCCCTAAACCTCTAACTTTCTCTCTCTAGAATTCCATCTATATGCTACTTTGTGTTATGGTTTGATGTGTATGTGAAAAGTTATATCTTACAGCTAGTTTCCAGCAACTGTTGTGGACTTGGGAATTGCTGAGAAAAATCTTTGCGAGACATTTTTGTGTGTGTGATTTGTGTGTGTAAGTTGTGTGTTCTAAACAATTCTGCTAGAGTTGTATATATAGGCAAAGTTGATTTTGAATTTGAATAAATCCCGCTCATATTTGATTTTTAAATTTCAAATGTCAATTTGAATTTATCCAGCTCAGAATTAACCAATTTAATTTAAATTTGAATTTGATTAGGTTGAGGGGGTGTAAGTGAAAATTTATTTGAAAGGGTTTAGGGGGTGGAATGATTTTTTTTTACCCTTAACGCCCTGTTACTAGGGTAACTTGGGGCATTTAACGCCCAAATAACTTGGGGCTTGGTGTGGGTAACTTGCCTTAACGCCTCATAACGTAGGAATAACGCCCCCCCCCCCCCCTCCCCACCCTCCCGTTATGATTGCAACTGCTCTAACAAACATGAAATTCACATTGTACAAATTACTACCGGTAACTCACTCTCATCCCTCTTAATACTAAGGATTATGTTAAGCAATTCGGTTTACCGGGTTGGCAAATCTAAGGAAAACCATCGATTAATATGAACCACGTTCCATTATTACGAGGGTAAACCGTGTTCCATTGATGAATGTGATGTTAAATAATTAAAAGTTGAACTTAAGATATAAAAAAGGACTGATGTATCGCTTGCACGGGCGTTAAGACATACATAACGTATTAAAAACTTGTGCATGGTGCGTAAATTAAATTTTATTTGTGTCGAAACTTTGTACACGTAGGGCTGGCCCTTGCTATGGGCGGCAACGGCCCAACGCATCCAACAGAATAGGGGGCATCATTTTTAGGGTGCTGTGGATATATATTATTAATTATTGAGAAAAGTACAAAAATAAGCCAAAATATTTTTTGGAGTCCCATTTGTGGTCAAGTTTTAACTCAATGTCCAAAATGGTCATGTGCAACTACTCGACTCCGCAGCTCCACCCAAAATTCGCCACGAGTCCCAACTACCAATACACCTTTTGACTTCTCACTCTACCAAAATAACTTCCGTTATTGAGCAACCGCCGGCTACTCAACCGGCGGCTTGCGCAACCGGCGACGATGATGTGACATAAAGGTACGTTTACTTTTTTACTTTCCTTGAAATCCGATTAATTTTCTTAATATCCGATCGATCGTTTGAATTATTATCCGTTTATTTCCTTTTTTTTAATGTGTTTGATTTATTGTTTTGATCTCAAATACACACTCAATAATCACACATTTAATCCTATTATTGTTTCATTCCATCATGAAACCGATGGTACTCTTCTAACTTTTTTTTGATTCATTGTTAGATCTATCTGTTATAAGCTATAACTGATAATAAATTAGTGTTTAGTTTTTTTGCTTATATTGTGTTTTGCGTAAATTTATAATGAGTTAGTTTTTCTAACTGGGTGTTTGCCTTTTTGTCTTCAAAGTGACTTTTCATGGTATTTATGATAATGGGTTGCTTACTTTTATTCTTGTTAAGCAGTTTCAAGTTCTTCTTTGGCCATTTTTAAAAAAATAAGCTGTTTTGAAGTGCTTATTGGGTCATTTTTAGTAAACTAAGCAGATTTGAAGTGCTTATTTGGGTAAATTTTTAAGAAAATCAGCTGTTTTGAAGTGCTTTTTGGGTAATTTTTAAGAAAATAAGCAATTTTGAAGTGTCTTATGCGTTAAGTGCTTATTCATGTCTGCATAATCATGTCTGCATGCAAATATGTTAACATTGCTCAATGCTATTCTACATTGTTTATAAACTGGTTCAAATTAGACTTTTAAGTGTACTATTTAGGTCGAATATTTGAAAAGTGTGAAACTAGTTATAAGCCCAGTATTCTGATGCATATAAGCCGATATTTCAATTGTTTAGAGAAGCCCATATTTCAAGTATAAGCCCATAAGTAAAAGTTCGTCTTAGTTTATTTCGTGTCTGCAATAATTTGGTCTACATAATCTTATTATCTTATCCCAACTATGCTAATTCTTGTATTTTGTAATCTCTTTAGGAATATCATGCGAGGGTACATGTTAGAAGCAAACTCAATTACTTTCCGTTAATGAAAGACAGACTAGGTTTGGACCGATGTGTACTGTTTAGGTCGACATGTTTTAGGCGGTGGCTGGATTTGGATTATGTTGACAATGAGGAGGGTCTTATACATTTTATGCTTCAGAAGCAAGTCTTCTCTGATAATGATCACTATGATTTACCCCTCATTTATAATGTTAACAATCATTTGCTACACTTTGGTCCTCGTGAATTTTGCCTCATAACTGCATTTATGTTTGGGATGGTCAGTTTTCGTAAGTTTAGGGAGGGTGATATCAGTTTTCATGATCGTGTATTTCCAGAGAAGATAGGTCGCTATGTTAAAAACATAGATTTTTCTATCTGTGATTGAGGATGAAGAGTGTTTCACGAAACTATCAGATGAAGACTCAATACGAGTTTGTCTTTTGTTATCTTTGGAAGTTATATTTATTGGTCGTGAGTTAGGATCTGTTGTTGATGATGTGTATCTAAGGATGGTAGATAATCTGGATGCTTGAAATGAGTTTGCATGGGGAGAGCACATCTGGCGGGAGTTATATGCTGCCATTAGAAATGTTAACTCAAATCATAAGGATGAGCACCATAAAGCATTGGACAAAGACCCAAAGTTTGTTCCATCGTATTCATTGTCTGGATTTATCCTGTGTTCCAAGGTCTGTATTTTTAGTCCAAATCATTGTCAAGTTATTTGATGCTAAGATTTTGTTTGTCATTTGACTTATAAATTTACTGTTTGTAGATATGGATTCTAGAGTCTTCATCTCAGACACAGCGTTGGTGGAGTAAGGATCCTGATGTGATCCCGAGAGGATGTTCCTGGTCGAAGCATTTTCCATTTCAAAATTGGGAGCTACACAACCAACTTTTTCCCCAGGTCAGTTAATGCGTTGTCACCTTTCTGAATTGCATATATGCCAACTTTTTTTCCTTTGATTGTAAGATTTATAAGTTCTTGTCTAGGTTAATTGCATATATGCTTAACATGTTAAATGCTTATCTAAGATGTTTTGTAATCTTAAATGTTTATCTAGTCTGTAAATTAGTTTATTTATTTGTTTCTAAAGTTTATTTGCTTTTTGAAACAATTATTTTATATTTTCCTTAGGCCAAAAATCCAAATTATGACCTATATCCCAATAGTGCTGAGGGCCAATCAGAATGGGTTAGACAAAGCCAAAAAACATTTTAAGTGGTATACACCCAGAGCACCTCCTCCTGTTGAATACGGGGGGGGGGGGGGGGGGGGGGGGTTGGTGATTATCTAAAAAAATTGTCATCAGCTCGCACAACTAAGGACAAAGATAGAGAGGCACATCCACTTAGGCAGAGTTGTATGCTTTGGGTTAAGGCTTTGGAGCGTTTATGTGACAGTTTGTTGATTCTACCTAAAGAGATCAAGAGTTTGAAAGAACATGTCTACAAACTGGAGACTATTATTCATGTTAGTCTTGACACAAACCCTTTTCTACATATGCCCCAATTTAACTAATGTCTAATTATCATGTTTTGCAAAATACTTTGTGATGCAGTATATTACTCGAAAAACAAAAGGCGGACACGAGCACAAAGTTACCTCATCTGTTCAAAAGGTATATATATATATATATATATATATATATATATATATATATATATGAGGAAATCTTAGCTACACCAAAATGCTACTTCCATGCATAAAACCTCAATTATGATGTCATCTTAACATCTTAAACTCGTAAACCTTCCTAATCTATCATATCCAACATCTATTATTTGATATTGTTGCAAATTTTTATGTGTGTGTTCTTGAATCAAGTTTCAGTCACGAAAATGGCTACTAACATCTTACATTTGCAACAATGACTATCTTAGTGTAAATTTCAATGATAGATGTTAGTTATAAGATATTATTGAGTGGAAATAGATTTATGATGTTAATCGGGCATAAAATTTGATGTTTTATTCCTCAAATTGGCATAATGGTGTAGCTAAGTTGGCTACACCTTGGTGTAGCTAAGCTTTCCCCTATATATATATATATATATATATATATATATATATATATATATATATATATATATATATATATATATATATATATATATATATATATATATATTTATCTTTGCACATTTTATTTTTTTCTTGTCATTTACTTAGTTAAGTATGTGCACACATGTTACAGGATAACGTGGAGTGTGATCTGGGTGACGAGTATTGTAGTAATCTAGATGGTGATTTCTTTGAATTATTTGATTCGCCTATTCGAACATCCAACAAACACATTGCCAATGGATTTGTAAATGGTTTGGATAATTTCTCTCAGAAATTTTATGTGGTAATTGATTTCTACAACTTTCAAATTATTCTAATTTGTCTTGTACCTTGCATTATAACTTGTTTTATAACTTTACACAGAATGGTGGGGTTGAAGTGGACAAATTGTCTGACAAATATTTATCTGAGGTAATCACATACATGTTTTCAAGAATATATTAACTGTTTTCAAGATTTATCTTAGGTAATAACAACGATTTTTGTGATGTAATTGCAGGATGATTGTGTGAAGGCTGAAAAGCAAGCTGCTGATATTTATAAGGTGGCAGAGCAGAGGAAACAGAGGAGAGGACGAAATTGATTTTGGAAGAAGAAAAGAGAATGAAGAGTATAGAGCATATTAATTCCAGTCACATGAAACTTGCTTTACAGCGATGTAGAACTTTCAAGAGGAGGTATGTTAACGTGGTCAGGCCGCAGATGGAACCATGGGAAGAGTTATTACCTTTATACGTCCCTAGCATGGATGCACTAAAAAAACGTACAAATGTCCTTGATGCATTCATGATTGAAAGGTGTGAAGATCTCGAACCGTGGGAAGAGGTATTACCTTTATAAATCTGCAACTACAACATCATATCTTGGCTCAATTAAGTCTTATAATACAACTTTAACCTATTTTGTTTATGAACCAAGCCGTCCATTCAAATGAATCGATAAAATTTCATGTACTTTTGAGTTGGAGAAGTTTCTGATTACCGCTGGGCAGACTCATTGCAAGTTTCCTTGGTATAATGACATTACTGTTGATCATACTTTCTGGGATGCTTTAGTTGGGCTTGATGATAAACGTGTCGGTTGGTTACTTGACGAGGTACGTTAAAATAACCATTTACTGTATATTTTGGATAAAACTATTTTTTGCTATATGTAAAATTTTTGTTGAATTCTGTGTTTTTATTGCCTACAACACATTGATCTTTGGGTATGGTATATGTCGTATTTCAGACAATCTTCCGCAGATTGGTCAATGGTTAGTTGCTACTTTCTAACGCTTCTACTTCAAGACTCAATGCTTCTGTTTTATTCAACCGATGAAATTTACCCATTTGCATGAAGGAATGTGGAAAAGGTATTTATTGGTAACCAATCTTTTAGAATATAATGGTTTAATTATGTGGATTATATCAATTTTATTTTTAAACATTGTAGGTCTTCATACCCATAAATGAACCCAAGAAACATTGGTCGCTTGCGCAGTTTGGCATTAAATCTGGAATTGTTACATTCTATGACAGTGAAGGATATCAAGAACCTAAAACTCATCCGTGGTATTTGAATATGAGGAGGTGTTTGGAGTGTAAGCTTCCGGTAGTTCTAGAGAAGACTGATGTGTTTACAAGCAAAGGAATCGATCCCCTAGAATACAGCATTAAGTTTAGGAATGCACATAACGTCCCCAAGCAGGGTGGGGTATTTGGTGATTGCGGCGTCTTTGTATGCTTATTTCTTTACAGGTTAGTAATTTTTTGAAGCCTGATTGTTTGAATTTGTTTTTTTACATAGTTTTAAGCCTTATTTCTTTAATGTTGTCTTTAATAGTGTCTAGGTAAATGATGTAGGCTAGTGTTTTTCCTACTTAGTTTGGAATTCATAACCTCTACTTAACTCACACACAAGCCTGTTATCCTATGAGTCCTTGCATAGAAGTATAATGAAATAGTATACCACTAACCTTTACATGGCATTAACCTAGTGTTTCTGAACTAGTAGTGTTGCATAAGCATAAAACAATTGATTGATAGATTTGGTTACAACAGTTTTATTAAATTTGGTTTAAGTGATACTTAAACCAACTGCATACATACATCATATGTAACCAAACACATCACTTTTAGAAAATAGGAAATAACATTTAGTTTCTTTTTCCTTTTTTCTTTGGATCATCATTACACTCGTGCAATATGGTTGACTTGCCTGTTAGAGTCTCATTTTTTTAGGTTGCTTCCCAACAATAGTGTTACTGCTACTAGGACCCGCAAATTGCGGATGTGGTTGCTTAAGTTTAACACCGCCACTTGGTTCTATAACTTCTTCTTGTTCCTGACCGTATATCTGTCTTCTTAGTTCTTCTAACACTTCAGCTGGTAATCGATAACTTGGTTCAGCATTTGGTCCATACAATTCAATTATCTCAGGAAACATTACCTCTATTGCTACCTTTATTGACCACTCCCTATCATCATGATTATGCTCAAACGTAACTCTTTTACCACTCATTTTGTCAGTTATTTGTTTTTTGTTATAGATGTGTGACTAAAATTCAATTGAGATTATGGCCTTATATAGTGGAGGATCAAATTGTTTTTAGTCACTATTTTAGTCAAAAAACAGCTTTTCATGACTGCAATTTGCTATTCATCCTGCCAAAATTTGGCACAAATATTTGAGTCATTTTAATTTGTTATAAAAATTTTAAAAAAATAAAAATAACAATTTAACCAGCTTATTTAAATTTTCTCAAAAGGAAAAAAATTCAAATTAATCATTTTGTCTGGCTGTGAGTGCTAATTAGACATTTTCTTTAGCTCACATCTACCTGCCATAAGCTCGTTAGTAGCTGTAAATAGGGGCAAAATAGAGCTACTTAGGTTAACTTGAAGATTTCATATATGGATATGTTAGAACAAGGATGCTTCATTTGTCGATAGGAATAAGAAAGCTCTAGGACAGGTTAACTGTTACTTGTGAGTCAAGTACATGTTAACTGTTACTTGTGAGTCCAATATAGGTTATCTTTATGCATGATTTTCATTTCTTATTTCTTGTTCTCTAAACAGATTATCTCATGGGATGCTATTGGTTGTTGAAGATGCAGTCTAGACAACCCTTGCATATCGAGAACAGATGGCCCGTTTCTATTTCAAGGACAAGATATTTGTGTAGGTGTAATTGCTATTGTGACGAATTAGCTTTTGGGCAAAAGCTAATTTGTGTTTTGTGTTTGTGAACTGTTGCTTTTTGGGCAAAACTTATTTGTGTTGCTTTTGGCTATGTGATTAATTGTTTTGTGTTAGTTATATTCAAAGTTTGATGACTGTGTTGTGTTACAATTGAACCATGTAGCAAATAATCAGCTTCTGTACACATGTTAAAGACAAAAACTTGCAACTTTCATTAAAAGTGTACTGCGGTTTGCCATACACACTAGAAAAACTAAAGTATGCCACTCTATGGGTCATCCAAATTAACAGCTTGTGAGTAGACTTGTTCTTCTTGTGAACTTGGCATTGCTTGTTGTGAGCTTCTTCTAGCAGGTACCTTTGCCTAAAAATTGTGTAAATCAAGTTATGAGTTAGTAAGCTGTATCCTAAATAACGAGCTTTAAATAACAATACATAACTTACTTTTTTCTTTGGCAATGTTTCTCTGCAACTTTGTCGGGTGTGTCCAACATTACCGCACCTTCCACAATTAACTGGTACCGGTTCCTCGCCTTGAGATCTAATACGATCTTTGTTCTTAGGTCTACCAGATTGGGGTTTAGCCATAAGTGGTGGCTTAACAACTTGCAAGTAACTAGGACACTGCCAAATTGAAACTTCTCCAACAGGATATACCAAGTCTTGGTACGTAGCTTTAAGCTCAATTTTCCTAAACCATGCTTTTGCCAAATGATTACAATCCGTCATTCCCATAACTCTACAAACCGCTAAAATATGACTACAAGGCAAAGCAGAAACTAGCCATTTTCTACATGTGCATGAACGTTGACCTAAATCCACTATATGTATTTTTTTTCGATCGTCGACCTGGTAAATCATGTTCATCTCAATGCCGGCAACGGTCCAATGAGCGCTCTTTAACATTCGGTCTGTTATTTTTGCAGTTTCCCAATCACTTAGTTCATCCATTTGTGCATCTAAATTATAATATTCGTTAGTATTTCTTGATTGGAAAACAATAAATACGGTAAATAGTTTACTTTTAGGAAAAAATTACATAAAACGCGTACCTTTATATTTTTCTCGGCGATTGAAGTACCACTTTTGGACAAGGGCTCTGTACCACTCCATTAGGTTAGTGATGGGTACTTTTCGGACATCTCTTGTTAACGAATTGATTGACTCAGCGCTATTAGATGTCATGTAATTGTAACGATTACCAGCGGAATATGCCCTAGACCACCTTTCAACCCCAGCTTTGATCAGTTTGTCGTAGGCTTCTCGCCTTTTGCCCTTAACTTCATCTAATGCTCTATTAAAATCATCGATTAAGTAAGCTTTTCACATATTCCAATATAAAGCCTTATGCTTTCTACTCTTTAAATTACAATTCATCGTCAAATGCCTACAACAATTCCCATGGAATGCATTCGGGAAAACAGATTCACACGCAGATTGTATTGCTACATGTCGATCAGATATGATAGTTAAATCTGCAACTTCACTAATGCATTCTCTCAATTTTGACAAAAACCATGTCCACGATTCACCAGTCTCACCCTGAGACACACCCCGTTGCAATAGGTATAATTTGATTATTCCCGTCCATTCCAACTGCCAGCAGATTTGTTCCAAGGTAAGTACCTTTAAGATGAGCTGCATCAATTATTAACAATGGTCACATATGGTGCAGAAAGCTTCGAATCTAATCAATTATTAAACGATTAGTTATATGATAATAATACTCAAAAAATAAATTTAATTGTAAAAAAAATATACATATGCTTACCGCAACACCAAAAGTTATGAAACCCATCTTAAACTGGTCTTCATCATCAGTATCAATATGTGTTACAGTACCGTCATTTATTAATTCTAAATTATGACAATAAACCGGTAACTGTTCAAAAGATGCTTTCGGGCAACCTTCAAGCGTATCCAATGCCACATTTTTCGATCTCCATGCTTGTTTGTAACTAATATCGATGTTGAATTCTAGGTTTATGTCGTTTTGTATGTCCTTTGCTGTATATATACGGCTGTTGTCTTTGAACTTAGGTACTAGTAAATGACCCAACAAGTTTTTCGTAGCATTACGGTGATGCATACCTATTTTTGTTTTTGAACAAGTGTGATGGTCGTTCACCATTCCTAATTCCCATTGACTACTAAATTTGCACTTACTTGAAATAATTTTCCATTCGCAACCCTCATGCACACAAATTACATCATACCTTACTGGATCTGATTTTCTAACCTTAAATTCATAACCATCTAAAAGAGCTTTATAACCAATTTTAATCATAACACATTTTTTATTATCAAATCTTTCACCTTTTTCTAAAATACATTTAGCATGATCATTGTTTCCTTTTGGAGTTTTGATAATAGGTTGTGGATCTAGTGGATTGTGAATGTTGTTTAAAGTATTCATTTGCCAATTATGCTCAAACTGTTCTCTTGCTATAAAATCATTATGATTTTCAAAATTTTCTTTTTTGGGTAATTTTGAATCATTGTAAATATTGTATTGTTGGTTTAAATTATGGTGATTTTCGAAATATTATTGTTTGGGTATTCGGGAATCATTGTAAATAGTGTATTGTGGGTTTAAATCGAAAGGAGATAAAGGAACGTTAAGATCTATACCCAAAGAACTAGAAGAAGAAGGATTTCCTACAGAGCATTGCTCAATCTTTGCAATAAAAATAGTATGTGGCGTACCTTTCCCTTTGCAAATTTCGTTGGTGTAAAATCTCACATCATCATCGTCTACAATGTGGACACACTTTGTACCAACTTTGTACATAAACATGAGGTTGCACGTATCGTTAAACTTGTACTTTTTCTTCACAATAGCTACTAGTTGATTGTAAGTAATATTTCTTTTAAGGCAAACACCAAAAGTCACATCTCCGTAAACCAAATATACACTAAATTCAGTACCCGATTCTCCCATTATTTTTGAGTGATAATGTACGTTTACAATCTAATTCTTTCTAATAAGTACATTAATATATATAGCTCTTTGGGTGAAAATTATGTATGTTAGATGTATGACGTAAAATAAATGTAGTAATTAATGTAGTAGATACTCGACTACTCGACCGACGGCTACTCGACCTATGTTTGAAAAGATGTAGTAATTAATTGTACACATTAATATGCATTTAATAATCCATCTACTACATATGTGTGTTAGTTGTGAATTTAAATGATATCAATAATTTGTGTTTGGTTGAAAAAGTTAATGTAGTAATTAATGTTGTAGATACTCGATTCTTCGACCGACGGCTACTCGACCTATGTTTGGGAAGATGTAGTAATTAATTGTACACATTAATATGCATTTATAATGAATCTACTACATATGTGTGTTAGTTGTGAATTTAAATGATATCAATAATTTGTGTTTGGTTAAAAACATTAATAAAGTACTTAATGTAGTAGATACTCAACCGACGACTACTCGACCTATGGTTGGGAGTATGTAATAATTAACTTTACACATTAATATGTATTTTATATTTCATCTACTACATATGTGTGTTAGTTGTGAATTTAAATGATATGAATAAATGTAAGTTTGGTTGTAATAATTAATGTAGTAGATTACATGGATGGTCCAATATTTAACGTTCCGTTAGTGGGGTTAACAACTGATACCACGTGGCCAATATTGAAGGGTATTTTAGTCATTCAATATTCCAAAGTCACTTTTTGTTTTCATAGTTCATAAATACGCACCCCCACCCACACAAAAATACATCTTATTCTTCTTCTTTTCTTATCCAAACCATGGTGCATTTTTCTTGTGGTAGAAAAACAAACGTTATCACATCTTGGACAAATGAAAACCATGGAAGACGTTTTTATGGATGCCTAGATCATGTAAGTGTTATCTTGTTAATTAGGGTTACAATTTGCAATCATTAATATGTTACCTTTGTTGTTTATTAGGGTATAGTAGATTGACTTGATCCCCCGATGTGCCATCATGCTGTAACAATTATTCCATGTCTATTGAGAGCAAGAAACAGGCAAGAAGCTCAATTGTTGGAAGTGCAAAGGGGAAAGCAAAGAATAAAGAAGTTGTTGGTTTTGTCATATGTTGGGAACTATATTTAAAGTTGATAAGACAAAATACATGAAAGATGAAGGACTGTTGAAGACAAAGAAAGACAAGGGACCTACTTGTCAAAGAAGTATTTATTATCTAGTCCCTTGTAGTCATTTGTAACCCTAGTATCTTTATTATATAAAGAGATACAGGGAATTAGGTTTAAGGGTGTCAAACAATGTAAACATCAGACAAAGGTGTGTGTGTGTGTGTAGGTCTAGGGCGTGAATATGTAAACGCCTAGACTTGATGATAGTCGACTTGTAGTGTTTAGCCCCAAGGATCATTGATCCCTGTTGTATAACCGTCTTAGAGTTGATCGTCTAGGATTGGGGTTGTGGGTGTGTTTTGTAGAACACATGATGATGACGAAGAAACCTTAATAATAACAATGATAGTTTGATTATTCCGCTGTGCATACATATTATTGTTCATTGTTATTTGTGCTTTATTGATAATCCTAGATAAGGTCTAAACAACCTAGAGCATCGATTCTAACATGTGGTATCAGAGCGGGTGGCTCTTGATATCTAGGATCTACAAGGTTTCTCGAAGAGAATGGCGAAAAGAAGAAAAATTCGAATCTAAAATAATTTTCGTAATGCTTCTGCAGGTCAGTTTTCAAACAGGTATAACTTTTTCGTTAACCGTTGGATCGGGCTGAAATTTTAGGTGGACGTTTTCTTCATACCCATCTAACTTTCCACCGAAGGGATTGTCGATCTGAGTTCTTAGTAAAAAATTATTCACTGTCGAAGTTGGCTGCTGAAGGAGGTATTATAGTTCGAATTTTTAAGGTTTTTCAGGTATTGTTTTCTGATTTCCTTATTCGTATGGTTTAATTCATCTTGGGATTGAAGAAAGCAGCTATGGATCAATGGATATATGAATTTTAGGGTTTCGTTGGCTTTATATATTCAGTTATAATCTGAAGAAGCACCTGCTGGAATTCGTTTACTCTTATACCCTTTATGTGTGATTCTAATTATTCAAGAGGGTTTAATATGTGCTTCTATTGTACGCTTTTCGGTTTGGGTTTCATGCTTTTTCTGTGTAGTCAAAGAAATCAGCTACTGCTAGTGGACTGCTTGTGACATGATACCACTGCTATGCTAAATCGTTCCACTGTTGAGGTATCGGTTACCACTGCTATTTAATTCGTTTCCACTGCTTGAACGATTGTTTCCACTGCTAACCTCGTTCGTTACCACTGCTACGCTTTGAGAGTTACCACTGCCATTTTCAGTCTTGGTGCGAGTTACTACTGCTCGTGATGGTTCTTAGGGTTAAAGATTGTTTGGTGCACTCATTTAGCAAGAGCTTGAGACCAGGTATATAAGGACCATATTGAAGATGATATTGATGATGCTTTGTTCAAGTGATGTATTGAAACCTAAAATGTGGGTCATCAGATATTGGTTTTGGAGGAGCATGCATGGTCACTTATTAAACTAACATGGTATTAATGATGTGTTAAATATGCATGATACTGAAAACATGGTGTTGTGTCCCACGTATGAATTCTTGGATAAAAGCAAAGATTACAGGTCCAAGGTCAAAGTTTGAATTGTTAATATGAAGATTTATTTGATATTGGAGCTAACTGGTTGAATATATACAAAAGTCCTTTGGCTGTTTCCAAGTTGCGTGATAATTATTTTGAAAATATTAGGTTTGTAAAGAACAGGTGATACACACACATAGGAATGATTTGAGACGGTTTTGTAATAGTTCAGCAACATAATTTGTGTCACTAACTGATTTGGGAGGAAGGAGTAATCATAATAGTGACAGTTTAGTAACAGAAAAATTGTTGCTAATTGCTACGGGAGGAAGGAGAATGCAAATTTGTGACAAATTTGTGACAGTCTTGTAACAGAAAAAGTGTTGCTAACAGGCTTGGTTTGCATTGTCCGAGAAAATTTTTCTACTGCTAATGTTGTTCGATATACATTGTTTCCGCTGCTTATATCATTCGATATCGGTCAACACATGATTTTTGGTTCTCGGATAAGTTTGAAGTTTGGATGGTTTACACACACAAGAGGAGATTGGTTCACACACACGAGTTTGGTTGTTTGGTCTTCAATGTTTTAAAACGGCTCGTATTTGGTTTTTATTGAAGAATTGATTACGAAGAGGATTGTTTATCACTTATTTGAAGATGAAGTGGATTTCTTAGACGCGTGTTCTTATTTTTGTGCATTCTTATTGTGACAAAGAATTGACAAAACACTTGAAGGAGTTACGTTATTGTGCTCAGTGATTATTGTCAAGAGATTGCGGTCTCCCTATACATGGATATACGTTCGGAGTCATGTGGCTTGTACAAGACATAAGACATAAGTTTGGGTTATTCTACTTCTTCATCAAATTCGTTATACTTAGTTTTCTTCATTAGTGATCATTACATGGAGCCTACAGATTTGAAGAATCAAAAAGATAGTTAACACATGGGTTTCGGGGGAAGCTTATTGTTCAATGTTTAACCATCTACATGCATCATTCGAGGGGAAGATTTTTACTCTTGTAATTCATTATTGTTACTTTTGGTTTAAGTATCTAGTGTCTTAAGTTCATTTTTAGTTGCGGAAAACTTCATGGTGGGTAATTGAGACATTAGATGGCTGAATTGGAAGTGAGGTGATGATTTGTGATGGTCAAAATCAAAGTTGTTTTTACTTAGCGTCTCCTAGTGGATTATGACAAAAAGGGGAAGAAGGCTACATAGAAGATTTTCAACCTGAAAATCCTTGGTGATATTTCATGTTTAAGGGGAAGTTTGTTTATCTTTTGTGACATATTTGTTCGTGCTTATTTGGTTTTGTCATTATCAACTAGGGAAAGATTGTTGGGAACTATATTTAAAGTTGATAAGACAAAATACATGAAAGATGAAGGACTGTTGAAGACAAAGAAAGACAAGGGACCTACTTGTCAAAGAAGTATTTATTATCTAGTCCCTTGTAGTCATTTGTAACCCTAGTATCTTTATTATATAAAAAGATACAGGGAATTAGGTTTAAGGGTGTCAAACAATGTAAACATCAGACAAAGGTGTGTGTGTGTAGGTCTAGGGCGTGAATAAGTAAACGCCTAGACTTGATGATAGTCGACTTGTAGTGTTTAGCCCCAAGGATCATTGATCCCTGTTGTATAACCGTCTTAGAGTTGATCGTCTAGGATTGGGGTTGTGGATGTGTTTTGTAGAACACATGATGATGACGAAGAAACCTTAATAATAACAATGATAGTTTGATTATTCCGCTGTGCATACATATTATTGTTCATTGATATTTGTGCTTTATTGATAATCCTAGATAAGGTCTAAACAACCTAGAGCATCGATTCTAACATCATGGTTATCATTTATAGCTTTTGAATTTTTCAAGTTGTTTGGTTAATTTAGTGGTTGTATTTTTCAACAAAGAATGAAGAAGTTGTATATGTTAATTTTTCAGTGTTTGTATTGTCAAGTTGTTTGGTTAATTTATGAACTTGTTTGTTGTTTGCTTATTTTGTTAACTTGTTTGTTGTTCTTGTGGACGAAAAATCCACAGTGATAACACCATCGCAAGTGCTTTAGATAATTAGGGTTTGGGTTTTACTCTTTAATGTTAAACGGTAATAAAATTCAAAATCAAATATATGAGCGGGATTTATTGTTGGATTCAAGTTCAAATTTAAAAACCTAGCCTATAAATACCCATTCAAGTCATACAATCATCCCATACACTTAACACATACACAACGCATATACTCAACTCACACACGGATTTTCAAAAATGTCACACAAAGATTTCTCTCAACAATTCCCTAGTCCACCACAAAATGAGCATGTTTATGACGCTTCACCGGAATATCTCTTCCCGGTATTCCCAAATGAAAATGAAGCAGCAAACGTTCAACCGCAAGTTCCCTTACCGGTATTCCCAAATGAAAATGAATCGGCAAACGTCCCACTTGAGAAGGAGCCGGCAAATAATCCACCTTTGGAATACGATCACAATCCGTTTGGGTTAACTAAGGATCAACTCTGACTAATTGAACAAGATATGGAAGTACTCATTGAGTTTGAACTAGCCGAGGAACATGAGGAAGCTGCTCGTAGGGATCTGGAACAACGAGAATTTGAATACCGATGGGAAATGGGCCTTGGACCTGAGCAATCATATACTTCAAGTGACGAGGGCTGGGTCTCGGATGATTCCTTTTTTTAATTTGTTGTTTTATTTTGAGAACTATGTATTTCATGTCCTATCATCTAATTTCATGTCCGTTCATCTAGTTATTAAATAAATTGTAAGTTTTTGTGTGAGAAATATGTGAATATAAGTCGGATGAGTAGTCGAGTATCTACTACATTAATTACTACATTAATATTTAAACCAAACACATATTTATTCATATCACTTAATATCACAACTAACACACATATGTAGTAGATGCAATACTAAATGCATATTAATGTGGACATTTAATTATTACATCTTCCCAACCATAGGTCGAGTAGCCGTCAGTCGAGTAGTCGAGTATATACTACATTAATTATTAAATTAATTTTTAAACCAAACACATATTTATTCATATCACTTAATATCACAACTAATACACAAATGTAGTAGATGCAATACTAAATGCATATTAATGTGGACATTTAATTACTACATCTTCCTAACCATAGGTCGATTAGCCGTCGGTCGAGTAGCCGTTGGTCGAGTAGTCGAGTATCTACTACATTAATTACTACATTAATTTTTAAACCAAACACATATTTATTCATATCACTTAATATCACAACTAACATGCAAATGTAGTAGATGCAATACTAAATGCATATTAATGTGGACATTTAATTACTACATCTTCCCAACCATAGATCGAGTAGCCGTCGGTCGAGTAGTCGAGTATCTACTACATTAATTACTACATTAATTTTTAAACCAAACACATATTTATTCATATCACTTAATATCACAACTAACACACGAATGTAGTAGATGCAATACTAAATGCATATTAATGTGGACATTTAATTACTACATCTTCCCAACCATAGGTCGAGTAGCCGTCGGCCGAGTAGTCGAGTATCTACTACATTAATTGCTACATTAATTTTTAAACCAAACACATATTTATTTATATCACTTAATATCACAACTAACACACAAATGTAGTAGATGATATATTAAAACGTGTCGATATACATTGCAAAAACTAAAATTTCGAATTAATGTATAGTTCATGCACATTTCGAATTAACGAGTAACTTTGTTATATGTAAAAACTAAAATTTCGAATTAATTGATTTACTACAACATATAGTTGATGCATATTTGTAACATGAGTTTGAGGTCAGAATATATCCTTAAGGAATATAGGAGGCATGTTCTTAATAGTTAGTGTCATGTGTGAATATAGTCTTTGGTAACCAAGTGATCAAAATTTACAACAGTATAATTAATTTGCAAAAAGTAATTGTCGCAAAACATCAATAGATTAGTAATAGTAATCATAAGTTATATTGCAACCACCGCTTCTGACTACAACCAAACTAGTAATTAGACACTTAACAAGCTACAACCACTCGTTAAAATATTTTAACATAGAAATGAAAATACATTTGAACAAACACCAATCGTTACATACATATTTCACTTCCAGTACCACCATCAGCGCTGCCATTTTCAAGAACCCCATCCTTGGATAAAACCTTGACCAAAATTTTTATTGTGATGTTAAGATAATGATTTCCAGATTGTTTTGGAGAAAATACAGAAATATTCTGAAGTATCAAGACAGTTCCGATGGTAAGTTGCTTTTTAAACCTCTCATCATTAACAACTTTGTGATGTATTGTACCTGACATAAACCCTGAAACGTCTTTAAATGTTACTTTCAGATCACCCAAAACATTCGGAGTACAAGACTTGATTATCGCAACAACCTTGTCAAGTTTCCCTTTTGTAAGATTTTTTTTGATATCGGCAAAACAACAAACAATGATCCCGCCATCAGCATTCATAAACTCAACCGCGTTAAGCCATGGACCACTTTTAAAATCCGAATCCTCAACCAAATCATTAAAAACTTTCCTAATAAACTCTTTTGTCATCATTACACCATCGTCCACACCATCCCGAATACCTGCAGGACCGGGTATTTTTCTAACAGGGTTTTCAACATAATTATCAACTTGAGAGATTCTAGAGGATATTTTGTTTTGTTTTGTGGCGGATAATCAGAGATCAGAGTCGTCTATGTCAAGTAATTCTTCCCACTCGTAATTTGGTGGTGAATTCATTGCAACGTTTTTAAGGTTTGGTAATATTATCATATGTTTCTGAGCTCTCTTTATATAATTATCATCTACCCCATCACATTAATTATATTATGTGTTACTTGAGAAAAGGTTAAATTAAGTGTTCACAACTTCACATCAATATCAATATAATCAATTAATAGGTGTTAGGTGTAAAAATTAGTTGTAATTAATATATGTTAGGATACTAGACCATCAGCTACTCGACTTTGAATTAGATCTATTATCCATCAGGTAATATCCATTCAGATCACTATATTAATCCTTTTTTTTTTGTTATTTTCAGGTTTTACACACATCATTTGTGTTTGTTCACTAATACTTGAAGAATTTGTGTACACTTCACTAATATTTCGGTAACTTTTACGCATTTATTTTTGGCTGAATTATTTTTTGTTTATTTGGATTTTTTTAATTAAACACACGATGTATAATAATTCTAATGATATTGTATTTGAAGTTTTCAATAAAAGCATATTCTACGTCTTTCCCCTAAGGTACGCAGGTGGAAAAATTCTTGAAATTAAACTATCTATGTCTAAAACGTTGTCGTATTCCCAAATGTATGACATGTTGTTAGAAAAAATAAAAGAGGATATTTGGGTTTGGTTTTATTGTATACCAAAATGTAGCTTAGAAGAAGGTTTGACTATAGTGGAAAGTAATAGAGATGTTAAGAAGATGTATGAATTGGCTAAGCTCCATGGGAAAGCTGAGGTATATGTTTCCCATACTCCGCAAGCATTCCTAGTTGATTACTATCACAAAAACTTGTGTAAAGATGAGTTTGATGAGGAGGTGACAACACAATTAAAAAATCATAATAAGAGAAAGAAAGTTTTTGATTGTATGTCGTTGGAAGAGGTTAGTGCATGGAAAAAGGAAGAATCTCAATCACCAGCTTACTTAAGATCACCGCATGAAAAGCCATTTAAAGAAGCTAGTCTATTTATACCAAGGATGCTTTTTGATGATTTTGAGGATGCAGCTCATGATGAATTTGATGAAGGTTCTAGTGCTCTTCCTTATGTGTCCAATAACGGTGATAACAATAATTTATTACGGGCATTTTTTTATTGTAATTTATGATGGTTATGTTTCATTGCCTTGTTTGTTGTAATTTAGGTTGCCTTCTTTTAGTTAACATGTGTTAATTCTTGTCGGTAAGCAATATCGTGTAATGTATTATTTGGTATTTAATGTTATCAGTATATTATATTGTCCAACAAGGATTATAGTCAAAAAAAGATTGAAGAGGATATTATACTTTTTTTCTTTCTGTAGTTTAAGTTTGGTCCGAGAATCTTTTAGAAAAAAATAAAAATTATGAAATACGGTAACGGTATAGATAATTTTAAGTATAATATATAAAAGCGTAAACGTCACATGTCGTTTTGGTTGTATTTAGATAGCCAATTTGGGGAGGGGGGGGGTTTGAAAGTAATTGAAATATAAGGTTCTTTGTGTCATTCTTTTATTTTTATATTAGTTCATAGTGTAAGGATTTTCTATTGTAAGTTTCATTTTTTTTTTTCAAATGATGTGGTTGTGGTTTCAGTTATGTTTTGTAATCGTTCTCTTCGATCATGTTTTTATGCTTTAATTAATTTTGGGGTGAGTAAAAATGAGTTGGATTGGGCTATTTATACGCGTAATATTAATTCCACCCCTACCTAATCTTTATTTTGATCGTGTTTTACTGTACACTTTCAAGATCTACTTTCTTGCAAATCAATGGCAAATATAACCCCAAATCTCGATGAGTTGCATCGCGCTAGTGGTTCAAATGATATTGGAACCATGTTCAAGCATCTCTTTAACAGTGAAGTGATGGAAGCACGAACTCGCCTAGTCAGATTGGAAGAAATATGCAGAGAACTAGCCGATGTGATTGCGAAGCGTGAAAGGACACTTAGGGAGGTCCATTATCTTGGGCCATACCATGAGAAAGGGGTGGATGCTTTAGGTTGTCTGGTGAACATGAATATTGATGATCGTGATATTTTGCAAGGGCTTGAAGCTTCTGTTGATTTCATTCGTAATGGGATTGAGCAGAAGGAAGATAACGTGACCCTAATGGAGATTGATGAAGACTTGACTGGTGTTTAGTGTCATCGGCAAGATATTTTGAAGCTTTTGGGTATGCAAGTGGTCTACTTAACTGAATGTCTTTTGGGTATGGATAATTAGTAACTAATTTGGTTTCTATGGTTTATTTATATATAACTATAATGTAAATATAGTTTTGGTGCAGAAAAAACTTTTTTAGGTTATGGTTAATGAATGTGTAGTTATTTGGATGATGATTAGTGTACTGAAGTTATGTACTGAACTGATTATGCTGGTAATGGATCGTTATGGTCTTTAGTTTATCCTAATTGATTTTGTTGCCATTTTGTATATGCGATTCTAGTGTAGATGTTGTTTCAGTTTTGTTAATCACATTATAATGGAAAATGGTAATCGCATCTATATGGTTTGACAACATGGATTAATATAGGAAGTGGGTCAGTTTTAGAAAGTTTTGGTTTTATGTCGTTTAAGGGTCAGTTTTTGAAATAAGTTTTTTGTGCTAAAGTGGGTCAGTTTTAGATTTGGTTTTAATGGTCAGTTTTAGATTTGCCTAAAGTGGGTCAGTTTTAGATTTGGTTTTAATGGTCAGTTTTAGATTTGCCTAAAGTAGGTCGGTTTTAGGTAGTTGGTCAGCTCTTATGTCTAGGTGTGTGCAATAAATCTTGACTGATTCCTTAGAACTATGGTGAAACAACTTTGCCTAAAGTGGGTCCGTTTTAGGTAGTTGGTCAGCTCCATCTGTTCTTGAAAGAGTTTTTGTTTGACTTGTCAGTTTGTGAGGTTATGTGTTGATGACAACATTGAGCTTCCAAAAGGTGCTATAAAAATGAATATCTTGGTGTTAGGTGTTTGATAAAATAGGCATATCAGTTATGACTTTCAAGTGTAATAGATATAACCTCCAACTCAAAAGCTTTTTTTATTTTTATTTTTATCTAGGTTGGTTATTGGGGTTAGAGGGTATGATCCTATAACCATTTAAGTTACATTGACAGTTGCATATGCTTGTTTAGACAGTTTTATGAGTTTGTTTGACTACCAGTTATATGTCCTTTCACTTATGATGGAATATGAGAATGCTTAATTATGTAATTTGCTGTTGATGATGGGGCTTTTGATGATGGGATGATCCAAATGACATACAAATGGGAATAGAATTTCAATATCTGTTTGTGACTGTATTTATATTTGATCTGCAGTCACAAGTCAAATGGATTAACCCTCAGATGTCTCTGGTTTGCATATGGCATCAAATTAAATGGATACAAATGAAAACAGTGATAGAAGCTTGACAATGGTATTGAGAAATGTCTCTGGTTTGCATATGGCATCAAATGATTAACCCTCAAATTTAAAAAATGTTAAGTTAAATTTTCTAGCTTTTGAGGGAATCTTGACCATGGTTTTGAGATATAGTAGAGGTACTAAAAAATCTTGGTGTTAAGTTTGTAAATAATGATATCTCTTAATTTTGAAATGTGAAGAGTAGAAGCTATTCCTCAAAAGTCAAAAGACATTCTCTTTTTTCCTTTAAGACATTATATGGTCAGGTAGAACTCTTTTGAGACATCAACAACCCCATCTTATGACTTTGTTTGACTACAAGTTAAATGGATTTCAAGTTATGGCAAAGTATGAGATATGTATGCTAAAATGGTAGCGGAGAGCGTGTAAATATGAAAAATCTTGGTTGACATGTATTCTATAATATTAGAGATCCAAGATACTTTTTTTCCAGAAAACAAATTTACAACATCAACTTAGACAATATATGTAGACACGGTCTAAATGGGCAAGTTCGCATCAGTTTGACCTGCAACCAGTCAAACACTCATTTTTGTTCATTATCTCGTTAATGGTGACAGCATATATGTCACATTGAATCAGACAAAGAGGTTTAACTGGATGAGATGATTAAACATAATTGTTTTCAACATATATGTCATAATGGTTTACAAAACATTCATCATTCGTTTACAATACATTATGCTCAGTTTCCTACTACCAACTACTACAGTTTCAACTACCAAAGTACAAAATACATTTTCAACTGCTAGTACAGTTTCAAATACCAAAGTACCAAATACTACCAGTTTTTCGTAGGCTTCTCGCCTTTCAGCGCCACATTTCAACCGCAACTTCAATCAGTTTGTCGTAGACTTATCGCCTTTTGCCCTCAAGTTCAGTTAAATGAGTTATTTAAACAAAATATTGTACATCAAGAATTATCAACTTGTGCCAAGGGTAGTTCAATCTTGTACTTCCAAAAGAAATCTACCAAACGCTCCCTATATGCCAAAGCTGCCAAAGTAGTATTATCGACTGCCAAGGGTAGATTATTCGACAACCTATACAAGTTTATCATGACCCAGATACCGCAGTCACCATAAAGAGGGCCTTGCTTTGGCACATTATTAGCATACCGGGAGGTGATGGAGTAATGTTTTGGATCAATGCCCTTCTTTTCCATTACTTCGGTTTGTTCTAAAAACTTTAGAATTTTATATTGAAAACATTTCCTCATCTTGAGTCACCAATCTCGATTTTCAACTAGAGGCCAGGAGAGGCTGTCATAGATTGTTATGACACCGGAGCGTAGATGGAGTTCTCCCAGAACCCAATGTAGGTTATCTTCATTGATAGGAAAATAGACCTACAATATTGGTGAACAAACATAAGACCAAAAAAACGATATTCTATTTAAAATTTTGTATTCAAGTTTAATCTACGACACAACAGGCCTCAGTGATATGATTCTAAATAAAAAAACAACAAAACTAAAAAATGACTTTTCAACCATATAAAGTAACAGTTTATGTGTGATCATTGCGAAAACTCAAATCTGTATTGAAATAAGGGATACACTTCCTAAGAGCACTCTAACTGTCACAAAATGTATACCTCCATTTCCATCATAACAATCGTAACTTATATATGAGTACCAACAATGAAAAGAAAGCCTTTATCGGCAAATAATTTCTTTGTGGCCAAGCCATGTTAGTTATTATGGTCATGCCTGATTGTGTATGGACTTGTCAGGCATTATGGTATGAGTTGGGTCAGGATGTGTATACAATGTTAGAGTCATATATTCATGAATTTGAAGTAACTATATATTCAGGAACATAATAATCCCTCCTATATGCTAATAGCCATCTATAGTCAAAGACTATCATCTAGATTTTGATCTAAGAAATACTACATATCAATTAGAACCATGAAATACTACATATCAATTAGAACCATATCAAGTGAATTTTGTTGGTAGTCGCAATTTAGGGTCTTTAAGGGTGACTTATATGTGCGGCCTAAGTTGTACAGTTAACAATTACGACTATACGACTATCAAAATTTTCTTAAACACACATTTTCCACAGATTGAGCAAACCAGGGGAGACCATAAGTTACTCCGTCAGCATAAAAACCTGGCATCCTGTTGCTAAGAATCATGGAGCTAAAAAATGGACCCAACATTGCCCAATCAGCATCGGCAGGTCTAAAGTGCCATAGAAACTGTACACATAAATCAAGATGCTGCCAAAAAAAAATTTAAAAAATGAAAAAAAAAAACAATTTAACTAAGTAATTTAACAATGTAAAATCAAAAAAATTGTTAACAGTCAATTACCGTATCAGAAAGCCAGCCATTTCTCGCCTTCTTGATGCCCAACAACCTTTCCCAAAAATTATGATATACATATATGGCATCTCCTCCCCATGGAAAATAAAATCTCCTTTCCTCCTTTTCATTCAAAAAATCCATAATTTCTTTTGGCACAATCACTCTTAATTGTCGCGAAACTGTAGGACGAGTTAGATCCTGCAGATATATCATACAAAATTGTCTAGTCCAAAGTACTTAACCCACGATACAAAATCTGAAATAAATAATAAGTAAAATAAGTTACCTCATTCCACGGGGGAATCACTTCACCACCAGGTGAAACCAACGGCTGAAAACGCTTTACACATTTCTTCTTCCTAGCACGGACTTTAGGCTTTTGTGGAGTGGTTGAAGGCTGGTTCATGTACAGGTCTTGAAGATACTTGCTCGCTCTAGTCTCTCGGGCAAAAGGAACATGCATCTTTTTAATAGATGTCTGCCCGTCATCAACACAGTAAATAGCAACTAATTTCTCCTTATCATCATTGCTAGGGGTACAATCTGGATCATTCATTGTTGATTTTTCCTGATCATCATTGCTAGGAACAGATTCTGGATGCTTCGTTGCTGATTTCTCCTTATCATCATTACTAGGAACAGAATCTCGATCCTTCATTGAAGGAGAGTCCAAATCATTGTCTTTTTCCTATATTAAAAAAATTAGAATAAAAATATTGGGTTATTTGATTTTAAAACCAAAAAATTTATTGTTAAATTTACCTTTTCAGGAGTATTAAATACTAATATTTGCATAAGAGTCTCCACTGCCATTAAATCTTCTTCCTCAAGCGGATCACCCGTATTCTTCAATGCCCCTTGTTCCTCTACTACCTGTAGAAATACAAGTAATCAAGCCATTTTGTTTAAGTAAATTGATATATGATCAAATAAACAAGGATATGGTTAAAACTGACTACCTGATCAGGAAGCGGTGAGTCAAACATGTTTCTATATGCTGAATCCAATATTTCATGGTCAGTTTGTGTCACACCCCCAAATTACCTGTTTTGCAGCGGAATGGAATTCCTGGGGATTGACTGTCATAGCATCACAATCACAGTTATATTGAACGACCTAAAGTGTCGTTTGGAAAATACATCGTTTGATTTAATAAAACAATCAGAGTTTACAAAGTAGGTCCCAAATGTAAATCAACTTGTGCGGAAATAAGTCTGTTACAATTCAAACGACGTTTTTAAAGTAAGTAAAACCCAAGTGAGACGCGTCGTCATCACGACTCCATGATGTGTCCCAATGCGTGCCATGAAGTGAATGCCTTAGATACCTGAGATTAAAACATGCTAAAAGTGTCAACACAAAGGTTGAGTGAGTTCATAGAGTTTGTTTTGAAATGTAAAGCCTTCCAAAATCGTTTATGCAGCTAAGGCATTGTAAATCGTTGAAATGTAAAGACTTTCAAAATTGTTTATGTAGCAAAGGCATTGTAAATCCACTCAGTTCCAAGTCCCGCCCATACAAAACTTGCAACCTGTGTGTTCACAACCCACTGCCAGAATGTGTGTAGTTTATGTTCTAAACATATGATGTCAAATGAATTCACAAAAAAAATAGTGCATGACTCAACGTATCGAAATCGTTTATGCAGCAAAGGCATTGTAAATCCACTCAGTTCCAAGTCCCGCCCATACAAAACTTGCAACCTGTGTGTTCACAACCCATTGCCAGAATGTGTATAGTTTATGTTCCAAACATATGATGTCAAATGAATTCACAATAGTACGAACTCGACGTAGAACAATAGCACTTAATCCATAGCACATAAGCAATAGCACATAAGCAATAGCACCTAACTCAATGTATCAGTAGTCAACTGATTTAGAACGTTATACGACGAAGTACCGTAGCACGCAAACAAGAACAGTTCATATAGTGTAACCTTTGATTTAGAAACAATAGTAATCATGATAAAGTTTAGACTCAAAATCTAAAGTACTCGTGAAAAATATTTAAGCATGCATCTCCCCCAAAACAGTTATGAAAACAAGTAAAAGCAGGGGCTACGAAACTCACTTGGTAAACTGACGAGATGACAAGAGTGAGTACACTGAGGTATAATGAGATGCGTTATCCGCGACCTATGACGAATGATATGATATGTCATGAGTTGCAATGTAATGTTATGCATGCATTTCGTATGTTATTTATACCATTTACGAGTTTTTGAAAATATTACTTGTCGTCGAAAAATACTCTTTTGACGTCTTGACCATTCAGAAAGTACTTTACATGTTTTTACGTCAAAATGTCATCCTACAATGGTTTTATAATGATTTTTGGTGAAATTACTACTTTTCGTCGCAAAACAATGTCGTCGGAAAAACCATGAAATCAACAAAAATGACTTTGGAAAACTAGCCGTAAAACGGTGTACTTCGATCGTTAGAGAACGAACTCGACGGTTTTGGAAAGTTTGTATCGATATCTAAAAGTTTCAGTTCAGGAGTTTTCGTCCAAAAGGTCTCGATCATAAAGATATCAAAGGCTAAAGATGGTGGTTTTTGCTAATTGTGTGCAGAAAATGAGTTTCGGCCAATGTTTGAACATCCGGAATTAAATCACTATAACTCCGCTTGACAAACGGCTTTTTGTTTTGAAAAATATGGCCGATGAACTTGATTTTACTAGAAGACACTTCGTTATAAAAAGTTTTGCATCATGGTTAAAAACTGCCGCAAACATGGACGATATAGCTAATGAAAAACTTGTTACGTAAAAATTAATATAGTTTTTCAGAAAATAATATTTACGGCAACTTTATGAAAACGGCCATATATTTGTCGTTTTAAATCCGTTTTCTACGTAAAATATGTCCTTAGCTTCGTATCGAAGTAAACTACTATATTTTTGACTAGTCGAAATAATTTGTGAAGCTTAAGGCTCGTTTTTGACCCGAAATATGTAAAAACTGCATGCTGTCTTTTTCAGAAAATAATACGTTTCGTCGTCAAACTTTAAAAATTCACCACGGCTTCGTTATAAGTCCGTTTTTATCCGTTCAAAAGGCCAAGGATTCGTTTTAAAGTATATTTTCTAATTATGAAGGCCAAAATGTCGTACCATCAGTGAGTTTTTCCAGAATTTCATTTTAAGGACAGAACGTAATATATAGTTTACGAAAATAGTTTTTCTCGGACAAAACCTATTCTAATCCCTTCAAATCAACTCCAAAGCTAATCTAATCCTACCATACACCTTCTTAGGGTGTCATGGGTTCCTAATCACCATCAAGACCAAAGAATAACTTGGGAATAATTATAGGATGACTAATATTGTATATATAACTTAAAAATCAAGAAATAAATGGTATAAACTACATAACATGCATATAAGCTCCAAAAATGATAAGAATCATATGAAAATGACAAGGAAACTTAAAAATGATGAGAATATGCTTACTAGTGCAAATGAAGAGGTGAAAGTAACAAGGATTAACTTAAATACCCTTGGTTTTTATTTCAAAACCATATAAAGGATATATACTAGATTGTAAATGGTTTGATCTTGCAAAACTTTGATCCTTTGGCACCTCTTGATGTTTGGCCGGTTTGTAGAACACCAAAAGGAAGAGAAAAACTTTACTTGGCTTGAAAAAAATGAGTTTGAAATGAATGAAATGTGAAGTAATAATTTTGGAGTGTATATATGTACAATCAAGGAAAGAATTTCAACAAACATTAAATGAAATCACTTCCCCCCCCCCTAGAACCGGATATTAGGGGGGATGTTTCTCAATCTTATTCTTTTTTTTTTTTTTACTAAATTGTATAGATATTTACTTGTGTGATAATTGATAAAAGGTGTAAGAATGTATGTAGAAAATGTACAAGTATAGGTAAATGAAAATTTTTGGTACAAGTAAGTTTTTGATAGGTCAAAATAGAATGTAATGATATAATAAAAATTATAAAAATACTTTCCTTGGGAAATTCGGGTGATAAAATAATTATCGTAAGATTTTTAAGAAAAACGACGTAATAATTAAACGTTAACGATTAAAATACCAAATAAATTTGAAACACTAGGAAAACTAAAAATATAGTTTTTATGAACTAAATATAAGTTTAAAAATACCTCGGGATCATTTTTGAAAGTAACGGATTAAATAATCAAAAT
This sequence comes from Chrysanthemum seticuspe, assembly GCA_019973895.1. NCBI lineage: Eukaryota > Viridiplantae > Streptophyta > Magnoliopsida > Asterales > Asteraceae > Chrysanthemum > Chrysanthemum seticuspe. Next base: position 61,232,889 of record BPTQ01000008.1, on the reverse strand, counting down.
AAAAACTCACGCGATAAAAATTATTAAATATAAAAATTACGCGTTGAAGGGTGAAATGAAATGTCGTGAATGTACTAATGAGATGCACATGATGTCAATGAAATGTAGACTAATCATAGTCCATATGAAATGTACGTGATGTCATGATCATGAATTCGCCGCTAAACCTCCAAGGTTACGCGAATTTGAAACAAGTAAACCAAGTTTACTATAAATGTTGAAATATTGAGACATGAACTGTGTCGAGAAATGACCTGAAAGTACGGGTTGTCACAGTTTGGTTGATTCCACCGTTATAATCTTCCATTTCCTTTGGATCATGTTGAATATCCATGTCAGGATGCAATTTGACATCATTATCAAATGCATTTGAGGGCTGCATAAGAAGTTAAATAAAATATAACGTTATTGTATGACGAGTGTTACGTAATAATATCCAAAGTCTCGTTATGTAATAATATTACCATTTCTTCATTTGCATTGTCAGGTTCAAGAGAGGGTTGCATAAAGATAAATAATGATGGATTATGAATAAATGTAAATAATGAAGGAAACAAAATTAAAGAACTTACTAATATTACCTTTTCTTCATCTGCAGTGAGCTCCACATTCTCGTTAAAGCTGTTCTCGACCTTTTCACTAGTGGGCTCCACAGTCTCGTTAAACATGTTCTCGACCTTTCCACTAGTGTGCTCCACAGTCTCGTTAACAAAGGGCTGCAAAAAAGGTGCTAATCTTAGCCCTTAACAACCTTCTTGTAATAATATACGCAATGTTGATAAGGAAACAAAATTCAAGAACTTACCTTTTCTTCATTTGCAATATTAACAACATTTGGATCATGATCAGATGCACTACAAGGCTCCATAGTCTCATTAATGCCATTCTTAACGTGTTGCTCAAGTGCTGTTAAATGTCTCCCAAAGAATGCTTCAATATACTCAATCTTCTTTATAACATCAACTCGAGGTTCAGAGTTTTCTGATAATCTACTAGAGGACTGAAAAAATAAGGTAATATATATATAATTTTATTTACACATTCAATGTAAACATAAAAAATTTGTTTATAAACAACAAACCTTTGAGTCTTGATCAACTTCACTAGGATTATCAGACACACTAGACATCTGCATAAAAGATGTATCCTTGGGAGGTTTCACTTATTTCTCAAGTGCACTTAAACGACTGCCAAATGCACGCTCAATATCCTCAACCTTCTGTGCAAGCGATGGGTCACCCAATCCTTCATAACTATGCACCTCAGTACGAACGTGTACCTCACGGTGAACCTCCGTGTGAACATGTGTACGAGAAATAACCTTCCTCTTTTATAAAGGTCTATGAGATGCATCTTCTGTGGAGCCATTCTTGAAATAGTCTAAACTACATGTCCACTATGATGTATTCATCTCCTTTTCGGTGGGGACAAGTGAATTAATTGACTCTCTAGAATAAAATAGACTCTCACAATCACCTTTTGTAAATGTTATACCATCACTCCACGAAACACAACGGGGTACAACATTATCTTTTTTGTTCCACCCATTTGTAGCATTCGGAAAAAGTTCCAATAACCAAATTTGTAAAGGTTTTAAAACCATTAATGTTAAATAACTAAGCCACCTTACTAGCTAAATAATATCAATTAATTATAAACTGTGTAAAGGTTACGCTATATAGAACATTAGCCCTGACCAATTATGGATTGTAGCATAATGGCCAACATCCCAACAGATTTTATATGCCAACGTAACAAAGATATATGATACTTCAGATTTCTGCTACAAGTTTGCGCTTAATATGAACATGTTGTGTTTCAGCAACTATTAGTCAAGCATCGGTTTCTAATATAACAGTTTCAGATGAGAAAACATCTCAAATCTATCTACTTAAAAAGTCAGTCAAATTACGTCACTGCATTATGTTATTAGATTGATATAAACGTCACAATAAATGAGGTATTCTATTCCATATGACCACATATTATGATAACAATGCAGTTGCACTAAAAAGTTGATTAAATCCACACTCAAAAGTAGATTTGGGGAGTCAAACATAGCATTTAGATACTAAAGGGTGGGTTGGGTCAACATTTATGGTATGGGTGGGGTAAACTGCCTACACAATCTACACTGCAATGACATAAATGAGACAAGCAATATATGACACAAGCAATAAATGAGAAAGCTTGCAAACCTTAAAGACGAAAACAAATCCATTCAAAGAATATTGAGGCTTGTATTTTTTTTCCCGTGTGTTGCAATTTTTTTCAAAATATCCTTACGGTGTCTTGAATCAACATTATACACCCTAAGGTGAAGCTCGTGCCAAATATATTGTCCCCACGGGAAAGCATCAAAAGCAGAAAAATCATCCACTAAAGCCAAAATCTCATCTGGTATAACGTGCCTAAGCTCGTTACCCATGAATACATACTCTAAAGCCAGCAAAAGACAAACACGGACTGAATCATCATGAGATAGCTTTTTAAAATCATTATCCATTTCAAGAAGTGCTTTAAGATCGTCACCCTTTATTCTAGGTAGAGTAGGAAATACACGGTTATGGAAATTTGAAACACTGTTACTCAAATGCTTTAAAGAAGGATTTCCAAATTTGAAACCAGTTAACAAACAAAATTCCCTCCTACCAAACTCTAATATATTGTAACCAATATCGAAAAAAAGGCATATCAGTACTAGCGTCTTTGATAATCCTTTGGTGTTGAAGCAAAAAGTTCAAGACATGATTATCATGATCCTCCGTTCTAATATCTAACCACGGACCAAAAACACTCCTTTTAAATTTGTTATACCTTTCCACTTTAGCTGCCAACTTCTTTGCTATAGTTTTTAGAAGGTATATTGTGTTACTGGAACAACAAATACATGATACTAACTAAAGGATTAAAATTTTATTACATCTAAAAGCCACAAAACAGATTTGGTTTTTCCAATTGACCAACTTTTTCCACCAAAATTAATATACCCAAAAGACTTGATTATTAACGTGCAATCTGATCAGTAACAATCCCAAACCTAACTACAGCATTAAACATTTATTACATCTAAAAATGATACTTACATCAACACGATGAAAGGGTGAATCCATTGGACATAAACAAAAATCCGATCTACTCAATCATCTCAATCGGTGACAATGATTATTTGTGTTTGTGTTTGTGTTTATGTTTGAGAATGATAATCAGATTTGGATTAAAGAGCATGTATCGATGATTATTTGTGTATGATCCAATGGTTTTTGCAAAAAACCGGGTTTCCATGTACATTGGAAAAGAAAAATCCGGTACCATCGAATAAAATCGTTTGTACCTTTTTTTTTGTACTTTTTACTTTCCCGAGGTAAATTTGCTCGTGGATAAATGTAAGTCGAGTAAAAGGAGGTTGAGTAGCCGTCGGTTGCGCAATATTGGTGGTTATTTTGTTAGGATAAAAAGTAAAAAAATGTACTTTTCTTTGGACACGTGGCGAATTTTGGGTGGAGCTGCGGAATCGAGTGGTTGCGCATGACCATTTTAGACATTGAGTTCAAAATTGTCCACAAAGGAGACTTCAAAAAAGATTTTAGCTTATTTTTGTATTTTTCTCTTAATTATTTGATGATGTCGTGGTTTTTTTTTTTTTTTTTTTTTTGGTGTTTTCTTCTCATTTACTGAAGAAAATGGCGAAGAAGAGTTTAAGAGAGAAACAAGCACTTAGCTTTGGAAAAAGTAATGTTTTTTTTTCTTTTTTTTCTTTTTTTTCTTCTGAAAAACTAATGTAATATAGCCTTTTGCTAAAAGAAAATAATCTATGTAAAAAGAATGGTCATATTACAAATTTCAAGATTATTTGTCGACTACATTTCATTTTGATTTTATATTTACTTTTTGAGGGGATTTAATGTTCAAAATGTTGCTTTATCGTTTGTTTTTTCAGCTTATACTTTTATTTTTAGTTTTGGTAATGTTTTAAAACAAGTATTTGTAACCCGCCGCGATGCGGCGGGATTTTTTATGGTGTTTCGTAATGGTAGTTCCACACATCAGCCACACTCTTCAAACAACACATATCTTTGAATAATTTGTTCAACACATGACTTACGTTTGCAAACTCAGCAGTTTTCAACAAAGTCAAATGATGGTGTGTTAATGTTTTTTGATTCTTCATATTTATTAATTAGCAACCCCAACTACAAACCAACTGATACATACCAACCACAAACTAATTGAAATCCTATGACTCTGTACAAACTACTACTCATGTTAGTCATTTACACAAATAAAGAGCAAACCAAACACCCATTTTAACAGCAAACAAAACAGCCTCTTGTATAGAGTGGAATACCTTCAGGTGACTGTTGGCTAACTTCATCAGCCACTCCTAGCCATCCACTTTCTGCAACAAAGCAGGCATCATCTCCACCTGTCAATGCATGGAATTATTATCAATACCATGCCCCTGAAACTTGAGAGAAAAATAATTTCCAAGATATTCTATCAATTCTTTGTCTAATTAGTTTGCTTGATGATATATCGTATCGATCTAGGCCCCATTGTAGCAGCGAGTAGCAAGGTGAATCAGAATCTCAACATAAACGAATAGCATTAAGCATCCATGTTGTTCATGGTTCTGGTACTTCATTTTGTGGACATAGAGCTAAGATGAGTTGATATATGTTGCATTGTAATTTAAAGTTTTATATTTAAGAGAATTTAAAAGAATATACGGATTTAAGAGAATTTGCATATATGTTCTGGTACTTCATTATGTAAGAATTTGCAGTATGAGCATATGTGGATTTAAGAGAATATACGAACTGACCGGACAAAGTGGATATCCAGATACAATTAGTACCGCTGGGCTGGATGATCCAGTGCCTTCCTTATGGCGATGATACTTGCAAGAAGAATGAAATTTGCATAATGCGGTTTGCATATAGTGTTGCAATTGTGTCATATAGTTAGCATTTATCAAATTTGCATAATCGGGTTAAAAATGGTTTCGGTTATCAATATAACATCTTTTTTTTATTTATGATAAAAATTAAATGAAAATTTTGTAATACAGCAGTAGGCAGTAAAACTTGTGTTCTGCATTTCGATGCAGTATACATGACTTCCGACCCGTTAGACCCTTTTGAGTTTTTTAATATAGAAAAAAATTTGATAAAATCAGCAAATAATAAGTCTTATAAATTTGGGTTATCCAAACTGTATGTCATAGCCAACTTACCTGTTGCCAAGGAGACTATTAAAAGTAATCACTTTGAGTCTTCGTCCCGCATGTCATAGTTCCTGGCCCTAGCTCAACAACGATGTTTCCTTCTATGTCGTCAAACTGATTCCACGACGTCAATAGCAAGAGTCTCTTCCTACAAATAGAAGGTCGAAACATTAGGCACAAAATACTCGCGGCACACATAAAAAATGAAATAACCTTGCTCTTCATTCACAATATAACATTTTAGGAATTGAAGTTAGATGAAATACTGTCTCAATTTCGCTTTTGTACGCCCTATTCAACCAACAACTGGATGATAATTGTGAAGCTGCTAAAAGAGTTTAATCAACCACATTTACAGAAATCGAATGACAAATATTACATTTGACCAAAAGGATCGTACATAAAGTGATCCCTAGAAGACACACAATCATGTAATTTATAAGTAGATTTAGATTTATTTGCCTTGTTATGTCTATTGGTTTGATAAGTAGTATCAATAGGTTGACTTGAACATATGTTTTTTTGTTCAATTTGAAATTTCCCTTTGAATAATCATTTCGACATGAAAGTTTGACACAAAGCTTCAAACTGCAATCATTATATAAAGTATCTAGTGAATACAAATTACCTTGACGCAACATATACTTTTGAAAAATTCTATACTTGAAGATGCACACCTGCAAAACCATTCGGAACGAAAACTGATCAATAAACGATGAGTCATCGGTCAATGTCATGATATATAGTAAAGGCGCGCAAGTCCAAACATCATGGTATATAGTAAAGTCATGCAAGTCCAAACATCATTGTACATATAGCATGTAAGCAAATCTGTTTTTTTATTTTTTATTTTTGGAATTAGTTGATCAAACTGTTTATTTGATGGCCAAATAACTTTCTTGATTTGACATTATATGTAAAATGACTACTATTGGCCAATTTATTCAAGGATTCTAAACATGAGGATGTGATTTAAAGCCATGATGTTTACGTTGTGAAAAAAAATAAATAAAATAAAATATGTCCAATTAGTACTCTTAACCTCTGGCATATGAAACTCAGTATCGATGATGCAACACATTTATTGACTTTCCAAGAGGCTAACAATGTGACCCTTCAGTTTTGAGACTGAGGAAAATCGCATACTACTAATCGTATTACGGTATCAACATATTCTGTTATGACAAACATACATCATTCTTACCGTAGATTTAACGTTATCTTCCACCTTGTCCACCAACTCGCGACAATACGCTAAATGGCGTCAGAACATCTGATAGCCCATGCCATTTGTTATACCCCTACTCACCCTCCTGGAAAAAAAAATCCAAACAATTTTTACATCTTGAACCTGCGCAAAATGCGGCTAGTATCAAAATCCAAACATAATCCCATGACTTAAGTAAAACTCATATATCCTATAAACATAAAGATAACTCTTTATCTCATATTTAAAACACATACCAAACATGAACTAATGGCAGCCTCTCTAGCGGTACATAGGAGTAATCAGTGCACATGTTTAGCAGGAGCAAGCTTGACGACATTGTTTTCCTTATAGGAATAATCAGTGCACATGAATTTTCTTAAACCCACTATTTATAAAATATTTTTTTTAAAAGAGTGGGCGGCCGTCGTGGCTGCAAACATAACAGTTTAGCTAGCCAAGACACGGACGAAAAAGACAATTAAACAGCATATAGTTGTTCAGGTCACATCAATGGCTTTGCAAAAGACATCCACACAGCACCTAAGAAGGTCATTCTCATTGCTTATTTTTGCTGGTGAATTGCTTATACAAACTAAGCAAGTGCAGCCAGTATGTCCTAGGCAACTTAAAAGTGCTTATTTATAAGCATAATCATTAAAAAAACACGTTTACTATTAGTTGTAGCATAAAGTTTCGAGTCATACTATTCAGCGTAACACTAACAGGGCAAGCATAAGCAAACGCTCGCAAGCAACATCAAACAAACGAAAACATCAGCAAAGCACGCTGTAAGCATTAACAATGGCCGATGCAAGAAGCGCTAATAACACTGTAGTGCCACACTATTTCTGAGCGTATGCCTAATACTCCTATCTAACCTCCAAAAACAACCATCAGAAAGAAACCCGATCAAACCATCCAAATGTATTCGCACCAAAAAAAGTCTTCTATTTTCCCTTAAGCTTGTCTGTATATATGAGCCTATGAACCTGATAAATAAGTTAAGACAAACCTCCCAATAATTTATAACCACGGCTTAGCTTAATTTGCTTTCAGTTTATTCAGTGGCGTATCGTCTTAATTTAGTCTGCCTATATGTCGTAAGCCTATTTTTTAAGGGTTCTTCCTCAGTTTAACCCAAAGTAGCAATTATCAACTATGACTCCAAGCTGCTTATCCAGAACAACTTATATCCCTCACAGATTATCAGATAAGCAGTTTCAATAACAACAAAGAAATTCAATTAACCCACAGAAGCAACAAAGTAGACAAAAAACACGATCTTTAAAACCCATCAACGAAAAAATACCTTACATTTAAAACTGCCGGATATTATTCCGTCGTTGTAGATGAAGAACGACGGCATCTCTTTGTTAAACCGAAACAACCTACAAAACTGAAAATTTAAAGGACATGTACTACCCTGAAAGATTAAAAAACCACCTAAATCATCGTGACAACCGTTCTTAGAATCAAGAAGCGTTACCTTTTTTTTACAGCTATCAAAGGTTAAGAATCTGGCGGTGCAAACTCGGAATGATTATCTGATTCAACTAAGGAAGGTATATCTTTGTTTTTGATAGTTCTCGAGAAGGTTGGAGTAAAATGGGTAGGCGGTGGAAAAGCTAAGTGGTTACTAATATCTTATAAGTTTTTTAGCACAATAATATTTTATTACTTAACATTAAAATAATATAGTTTGATGAAGCCTTGTGCTATAATATCTTATACTAATACCGAGTATAATTTTTGTAACTAATAAGGAGAAAAAGGTCATAACTCATAAGTTTCTACTGTTAGACTGAATTCACACCGTAGCTTCAACCAAATATTTGACATTTAGTTTTTTAAATTTGTTTCTTTCTAGTTTCATTTGCCTTATTATATTTAACTTTAATCTGTATATATGTAATACTTGATTTTAAAATTTCAAGTTTACAGAATATTTGAAGTATAATTTTAGTCGAAATGTTGGTCATATAGATATGTGTGATAACGTGTTAACTCATATTCTTATGTGGATGAATCATTTTTTAGATTATGCCCAATAATAAGAACCCAAAAAGTACAACAAAGTGTCAAAGTCAATTTTCCAATAAAGTAAAATTAATTGTTGTCCAAGTTTTATTAAGTTGGCATATTTTATTTGAAGGCTAAATCATTACAAAATAAAGTGTGATTGTTTACAATATTTTGTAGTCATTTTCGATCGTCCTATGTAGGACATCAAAAACCGTCTCGCTCAGGGTAGCCCCCGTATATACGAAATCTATAACCAATATACATTACAAGAAATTTATATTAAAAAGTAAATGGGTAAAATATGTAGTTGGAATAATTGTAAGCATTATATATCTTTGCATCACATCACAGCATGTGCTTCACCGTAAGCAAAGTTATAATAATGCCCCATTCATTGTCAATGTATAGCATCCTTAATTTGTCTCATTTATATCTCTTGTTTATGTGAGCTTCTTCCCGAACACAAGATATCATATCATAATTTGAAGTTTTATCTCATTTTTTATTTAAGAAGGAGAAAATCTGGTAACCATTTTTATGTTAATTATTGTAGTTCTACATATTCAATTCATATGGTGGCATTCCCTAAACTTCCGCTAGACATGGTGATCATGATCATCTCTTTTCTTACACTTGAAGACGCAATACGGCTTTGTTTGATGCAAAAAGAGTGGTTCCAACTTCGACTATGGAATCAGTGTAGTTCCTCCGAGCTAGGGGTAGTGCCCATTTTGCCTCGTCTCGATAAGGAACAGGAAAGAAGATCAACATGATTGCGTAAAACATGAAAGAAAAACCTTGCATCATGGGATCGCCAACGGATCAAGCAAATAAGAATAATGGCTACATTTGTTAATGGTGTTAATAGATCAATTTCAACTTGGTCTGGTTTGCATGTATATATACTTCTACTTGGGTTATATGTATGTAAACCCAACCCAATGGTAGAACTAATCTCACCTAGCTTAATTATTTATGCTATCAACCATGTTAAATTCTATGTTTTTGCTTGTGAATATATTTATATATGTTTGCTTTGTGTCGTCGATCTTTGCATGCAAAAACAAGGAGAATTTTAAGGAAAAATGCATTTATTTTAGTATGTGCATATGAAATATGTGGTTGTGGTTTTCTTTTCATCATTCTCATTTTAATTTTTCTTCTCATTAAAATTTTTTTTTCTCATTTGATTCAAACTCGCAAAAACAAAAGCCCGTTTAAACTTGATTATTACAGTAATAATCTAAAATGATACAGTAACATATATTAGGATATGCTTTGTGAAGATCGAGATCAAAGTGATCTCACATTCATAGATTTTGGAATAGGAGTAGAAATTTACATCTAAGTTAATTAGAGTGGCTTCATGACAAATTTATTGCATGATCGTTTAATCTTCTCGTAACCTTATCATTGCTAGTTGTTTCTGATATTGCCGTTAAAAATAAGATTGTAAAATATGTAATGCATGCAATGTACTTTGTTTTTATTTTCCCTTAACCCTAATATCTCCCTCTCCGGCCGTCGATTTAGGCCGATGGTCCGAGGGGCTCCCTCCCGTCACCCTCCTATGTATATATTTATCTCTTTGTCACAAATTATTCTTTTGTGTCATTTCATACGGCTTTCATGGTTTCATACCGTGGTGGTCCTAGGTTTAGATGTGGTGGTTGTTTTCTGCGGTCGTGATGAAAATGATGAAAGGGCGGTGGATAATAATGGTGTATGAACCTCACGAAAAAGATTACGAAGCCAGGCTGTTTCAGCAACATCATTAGCAACGCCTATGTACTTGCCTCAATACTCAATATAGTGAGAGTATGTTGACGTATTGATAACCACGAGGAGAGATTATCTCCCAAGAAAACACAATAATCAGAAGTAAAATGTATAGTAGTTGCAGCCCAATCAACATCATAATAAGCAACGAGAGAACGAGTAGAAGAGGCATAAAGTTAGAGACCAAAGTCCAACGTACCATGAACATAACGAAGAACTCGCTTGAGATCTGCAAAATGAGGCTCTCTAGGATCATGCATATGAAGACACATCTGCTGCATTGCATAAGATATATGTGGAAGAGTAGGTACTGCAAACCATCTGCAAGACTACGATATAAAGTAGGATCAGAAACAGGATCCCCGTTTGAAACAAACTTTGATTCTGTGTCAACCGGAGCCCGAGTGGAATTACATGTTGCCATATGCGCCTTATCCAAAAGCTCTAAAGCATGTTTCTTATGAGAGAGAAACATGCATTTAGAGTCATGTGTAACAGAAATCCTCAAAAAGTAATTAAGAGCCCCCAAGTCAGTCATATCAAACTCTCTATGCATTGAAGCAATAATACATTGAAGTAAAGTTGTAGAGGAATATATGTGAGTATAATATCATCAACATTGATAAACAAATATGTAACCTCAGCATCATGCCTATATATAAACAGGGGCGAGTCACATAGACTTGACAAGAAACCAACTATAGAGCATAACCTGCAAAACGTTGAAACCTAGCACGAGGAGCCTATTTCAATCCATATATCGACTTCTGCAACTGAAAAAATGATGTGGAAACCTGGTATCCACAAACCTCGGAGGCTTATACATATAAACAGTCTCGGAAAAATGACCATTAAGAAATGCATTTTTAACATCAAGCTGATGAATGGACCAATTACGAGATAATGCACGACATAATGCACGACTGAAAAAAAATATGAATAGTATCCGGTTTAACAACTGAACTAAATGTATCATCACAATCAACACCAAACTGATGGCTACAATCATTAGCCACGAGACGAGTCGTGTACCAGCTTAAAGAAACATCAGCATGATATTTATGCCGAAACAACCACATAAATCGAACCACATTAACATTTGGTGGTTTCTGGAGAAGAATATAAGTACTATTTGTAATTAATGCATTATGTTCATCGTACATAGTATCTCGCTAGTTAAGATCAGATAAGGAAATAGAAGGAGACTTAAAAAGTAAGAGAAATATTAAAGACATGACCATGAAAATGATGATTGGGCTTAACAGTGCCAATGGGCACGTGTGACCATAGTATGAGTATGGGTATGGGGTTGGAGGCCATAGTGGTTGGGTCATAGGGGGTGGAATTTGGTTAAGAGAATGAGCTGGAAGTTGTTGGGCCGCAAAGGAGCAATTAGGGTTCGGAGTTTGGACCGGTGTAGGTTAGGTGGTGGATGGATGTAGGGGTGTGTTAGGCCAAAGGGGTAAGTGGTGTTGGGCCTAGGTTCGATTAGGTTGTAGGGACGATGGGCTTGTGTGTAGTGGTATAAGTGGTAGTGTAGTGTTCGGTTGGAGCAGTTGACGCGGAGCGAGATTACTTAGAAAATGGCTGGCAATATGAGATGGTGGTAGGGTCAAGAAAAATGTAGACGATAGGTTTGATAATGTTATGGGCCATACGAGAATTAGAGTTCATTAAATATGACATGGTGAGAGAGGATGATTTTGTTGGTGGATAAGTAAAGGCATTAATATCCATGATGATATAAGAGATATCCCAAAAATGCAAGGGGTGGTGTAAGGTGCAAGTTTGTGAGGTGAACACAGGTGTGGGTAACAAAGATAACCAAAAATACGTAGTCGTGTGTAGTCGGGTTGTTTTTTAAACAATTTTTTATGGGTAAAGGGTTTTACCCTGGTAAAATATATTAATCACACAATAAAGTTCAGGAAAAATGGCAGAGCACCAAATTGACTTGTACAAAACACACGCACCACTAGTGCTTCTAACAACAAACCAAGAGATTGACATGCCAATCTCAATGCCCTACAAGAAAACCTAGCCGAGGATAAAAGATAACATTACAAACCATGACTCAACTTGGCTTAATCAACACATTACGTTACCCTATTCTTGATTAACGAACACGACAACTTCCAAACAGCAAGAACTCTATCAATACGTGAAGTCTTCTTGAAATGAAATGTGAGGAGTTTAAGATGAATTAAAGATACAAATAAAGTATGTAGAAGCCGTAAAAGCGAGTTTTGCAATAACACACTTTGAGCAGATCGCTTCTTCGCAATCGGGATTAACCAATCAACAATTTGGTCCAATGAAGACGGTATGTCTTGCAAATAAGCTTTATTCTTCACATTGGTCTACAGATGTAACGAATACGAGCAGTTGAAAAATAAATGATAGTGTGAATCCGGTACCACTTCGCACAACGGGCATCTTGACAAGTTTAAGTCAATCGAGGGACTAACATCCTATTGTATAAGCCTTTCTTGAGTCTTCAACTTCTTTAGAATAACCAACCAAAAATGAAAATCATGGCGGTGATACAGTGGCCAAACCAAACCACATAGGTCCACACCATTTCATTACCACGAGGACAAATATCCTCCCAAACAAATCCAACAGAGAACTCCTTATCCTTGCCTAGATGATCTTTCCACACCAATTGATTTTATTAAAATTTAAATTGGGAAAAGTAGAGTGATAACTGTTTGGGTGCCTTGTCTCCCATTCAATAGGCCATTCAATTAATCATTCAAAACCAGGTCGGCAACCTTAGTCTCAAGAGATAAACCCGCTGTTGAGATAGCTCTAGCTATTAACGAATCCATAAGAGGGTTATAGTTACACCAATGATCAAACCATGCTGAAGTTGACGCCCCGTCTCAAAGTTCATGCCATATAAATTTACGAATAGTAGGTTAGATTTGTAGCAACTTACGCCAACCCCACCTCATACTACCTCTAAAAGGGAAATCCCAAAAGTTACGACCATGAAGTTTGTGAGTATGGATCCACTTCACAAAAAAAGCGACACTTTTAGAGTAAGAATACTACAAACATGAGTAGAAATAAGAGCCACATTAAAAAGCTCAAGACTTCTAATTCCAAAACCGCTTCACATTTAGGAAGAAAAAATCTTCCTACACAACCTTAGATCTCCCACGACGCATAGTTCCTTGACACCATAAGAAGCCTCTCATGCTTTGTTAAACAATTTTGTACAAGGTATTTCGTTTTGAATGGCAGATGAGGGAAGAAAATTTAGTAACTAGGAGACCATATGTGATGCCTCAACCCAAAATGTTGGTGGAAGGTGAGCTTGGAAAAGAAGGGTGTGGATTACATTATTGATGGTGCGTATCATTCGTTCCGACTTTACATTTTGTTGGGAGGTTTTCGGGAAAGAGAACCGAACTTGAACTCCATTTTGAGCAAACAAGTTCGGAAGGTTGGTGTTATCGAACTCACCACAATGGTTACACTTAAATGTAGCAATATCACACTTAAATGTATTGTTTACATAAGTACGCAAATGAAGGAATTTTTGGAAAACTCTATATTTAATACGTAAATGATAAATCCAAAAATAATGAGAATAATGATCAAGAAATAACACATAATATTTAAAATCACCAAAACTAACGATAGGAGAGGTCTAATATTTAAGTAAATAATCTCAAAAAGATGAGTAACAATAGAATCCGAACTAGAAAACGAAAGTGTCACATGCTTGCCAAGCTGCGATTCATGACAAATATGCTGAGACTTCTCATTATTACACGAAATAAAATTATGAGAAATAAGAGAACGTAGTACGTATTCACCGGTTTGCCCGAGATGTTGGTGCCACGTAGTAAGATTAACATAAAGCAAAGCATGAGAGATATAAGAAGGCTTGGTAACTGGGTAGAGGTCCCCTAAACTGTTACATCTGAGGAGGATGTAGTGGGTCAAGAAATCCTCAGAGAAACCAACTTCATCAAATTCAACAGTACATTTATTATTCCCAGTGAATTGACGTACATAAATTATTATGCTAGGGGTATCAAGAACGTTATATAAATGTAAAGGGCGATTAAGAGTAGGTAAGATGCTATGTTCAATATTGGTTATATGTGTGGATTTACCATCACCAACATAAACATATGGATATAAACAATTATTATAAATAGTACTTAAAGTACTTGAATGTGAGTTGAGATAAGAAGAGGAACTTGTACCCATATTCCAAGTTGAATCTTGTAATGTCATAGTGCTAAACGAACTTGGAAGGGATGGTTCTTGAGTTGGTACCAACGTGGGAACAGAGCCAAGAATACCTGGTTGCACAAGCTCTGGTGTGATAAATATTTGTTGGGCCGGTTGCTGTTGAGGAGTCCACAAAACATGTTGGGTTGTTGTAGCTTGTGAGGATGTCTGGGCTTGTTGGGCCTATACATATCACTAGGATGTTGATAAATAATTTGGAATTTGACCCGTTTGGTTTATAAAAGGATTTGGAATTGGATTTGGATTCGGTTTAATATGGAAGAAAATGAGGTAAGAGAAAAAAATAACATTTTATTAAAAAGTTTATTTTAATAGTTGATAAATAATTTATAAGAGAAAAAGTGAGATATTTTGTTTTTTAATAATTAATTTATATATAGATTGTGAGAGATGATATAAATGTGGGGTCTGACATGGATTTTCAAAAGACACCTATTAGCCATGAATCAATATTTCATTATGGACCTACTTCGATAGCAAAAAAGTTGAACCAAACAATTAAAATTTAGAATGAAACCATTACTTGAATGCAAACCGGCTCCTAATAACTAAAGCTGCAAAGGAATTAAATCACAACCAATCTCATAAACTTTTCTATCAATTAATAACCACCTACTAACTTTTATATATACAATCCAACTAGAAGGGTATCTGCGCAATGCGGCGACGGATACCCGGTGACTATTTTTGTGGCGGTCAAATGTTTTTTTCATTTTAAACATTCTTTATTTAACATGTCACAAATACTTTATAACGTAGTAGACATATATTTTCAAAAGTCGAACATCTAAATTATTAAAAGTGTAAATAGTTAGCACTTTTATAATTAAAATTTTAGTATTAAAGTTGTAGTTATAAGCTTAGTGAGTTTTTTTATAAACAATTCTAATAAAATATATCATTATTGGAAGGTTACTATAGATGGTTTAAATGAGACATAAATTTTCAAATTCTACATTAGTTTTCAAATTTTCTTTTTATAGTAATGTTTTTTGTCTTAAAATTTTAAGACTTTCTTTTATAAGAAGTCCCAAATGCTTTATAATATAGTATAGATAACAATTAGCATTGAAGTTTTCATTCAAGTGATTATATAAAACAGTTGACGACAAAAGATAGGACGGCTTTTTCTCCATACGATGGTTTTGTGCGTATGTGATAATGCTACACGCGTCGTTCGGGGTCAAAGGAACTTCCTTTTCGTCGAGCAAGTTTTTCAACACCCTAGGCAGTGAACCTAATCGTTGTAGTGTAGTATTAGGGTAAGCCACGGGAATTGATATCGTTCTCTAGGGGAATAGGAATGCTAGTGAGAAGTTACTACGCTAAGGTTGGGGTTGATGAAGATTATTTTTTTTATCTTTTTATGTTTTTAAGAAATAGAAAGGTACGAATCTCGGGGTATTGGATTTGAGGTGTTGGAATCACTCCTAAACAGTATTTCAAGTATTTATATTTCATATGTAATAGGTAGCTTTATTCTGGCCTTTATGTTTGTTTAAGGTCCAGCTTATGTAGAAGGCCCATAAGCTGAGGCCCAAGCCCAATAAGGAATAGGGAAGGAGAGGGAGTGTTGCCCTAGCTCCTTGCCTATATATACATTGTAATAACCTTCATTTGAAGGTTGGTTGTTCAAGTTATTTCTTTCACATGCTCTCTACGCCTAACCGTATACTATATTGTGTGTGTGTGTGTTTGATACTTGTTCAATCGCCTTCATCTCTTTCTCTATAAGCTTGTGTTGTAAAACTAGTGACCTAACAGTGGTATCAATCGCCAAATAGTTGGGTGTACTCGTTTGTTTTTGAAGTTTTGGTTTGGGTCTTACGCGTAAAGATAACATCATCTTTGGTTCGCTTAAAAACTGATTTTTTACATTTTTAATCCAAGATTCTTGTACTTTCAACGTTATTAGGTGTTAAACTATTGGTTTTTGGCAAAAAGTTTGGAACTTTACGTGTTTTTCCTTGTTTTTAAGCTTGTTTTTGTACGCAAGTGTAATCCTACGCGTAACCGTTTTAAGTGCTTTGGATCATCAAATTTCACACTTTTGTGTTATTTTGGTGTTATTGAAGCTATTTCAACACACAAAAACTGGTTTAGAAACACATTTGGATAGAATCAAAGTTACGAGTAGAACTACGCGTTTCAAAACCCTAATTCTACGCATAACTTTATCCTTGGTTTGATCTTCAATTTTCTGGTTTATTCCGTGTTTTCTTACTTGGATAAGTCTGAAAATACGTCGACTTTGGATATCTTTTGCACTGTGAAGTGTAAAAGATCACTTGGGATAAAACCCTAATCTTACGCTTAAGCATAAAGCTTACGCGTAGAAAATCTTACGCTTAAGATTCATCTTACGCGTAGACTTAGTCCTACGCATAAGGTAATCCTACGCCTAACTTTCTACGCCTAACTTACTGTTTACGCGTAACTTTAGTCTTTTTTCCTGCTTACGCGTAAGCTAAATCCTACGCGTAACTATTCTTGTTACGCGTAACTTTTGGTGTTTTTACGCATAAATGCTACTTGGTTCTTGTCTTCTCTACGCCTAAGGATACTTCATCAACAAAGGTTCATTCGACTACAAAGATCCATATTTACCACACAAGTTTATCATCATGTCTCAACCACCATACTCTAACTATTTCCCTCACACTTATAATCATCAACAACAACAACAATTAACTCCACAACATCAACAATGGAATCAACAACAAGCAATTTATCAACAACAATTTAATCAGCAACATACTCCACAAATTGGTGCAATTCCACAACCACAAATGGTTCAACCACAACCAAGCATTCAAGTTCAACCCTACACAACTGATTTCAATCAACATCCATCACGGACAACTATGAAGGAACCCACTTGGTTTGCTAAGATGTGTGAAGCTTTAAGCAGCCAACAATCAATTCATGAAGCTGGATCACTTGATAGACCTCCAATGCTCACTCCAGGAAACTACGATCAATGGGTGATAAGGTTCTTTAGGTTCTGTGATCTGAAAAAGCCACACGGAAAGTTCTTAAAGAAGGTTATCTTAGAAGGTCCATTTGAGATGCCTACTGTCACTATACCCGGAGATCCAACTGCTGTTCCACCAAGAGATGAACAAATCAACATTGCTACTGTTGCAGATCTTAATGCTACAGAACTTCTACACTATGAAGCAGATGAACTTGCAATGGAATACATCCTCTTAGGATTACCAAACCCAATTCTTCGTAGTGTTGATGCTCAAAAGACTGCACAAAAAATGTGGGATCATATTCGTCTTCTTATGGAAGGATCTGTACTCAATCAGGAGGATTTGGAATCCAAAATTTACTTGGCTTATGAACACTTCATGATTGAACCTGGAGAGACACTAGAATCCTATCATCATCGATTTTCAGATATCATCAATGATTTGGATAAACACAACATCATCATGCCAAGAATTGCAGTGAATACTAAGTTCCTGAGTAGTCTTGGTCCCGAATGGGAGAAGTATGTCATTTTTCTCCGTCAAGCGAAGAACATGCATCATTCTACTTATGGATTGTTGTACGATTACTTGAAGCCTCATGAAAAGGAAGTTGATCGGGAAAGGAGTCTCCGTGCTCAAATTGCTAAACAGTCACAACCGGACAATCAACAACTTGCCTTGTATGCTCAACAGAATTATCCATCTCAACCAGCAACTCAACCACCTGCTTCCAACACACCTTCACAGCAACAACCTCAACCTCAACAAAATCAATTGGTCCCATACAGCAACAATGCTCAAGCATATGTCAGTGAAGCTACTGAGGAAATCGATCCATTCGAAGCATTGCAACAAGGATTTGTGATGATTGCTAATGCTTTTGGCCGTTACACCAACAAATCCAACAATCGTATTCGTTCCTCATCTAACACACGGACTCAAGCTGTTGTGAACAATGGACGTGTTGAAGTTCAGAATCGTGATTATGGTCGTCAGATGAGCGGTGGTCAAGGGTTTAATGCTGTGGGTAGGAATAACAACAGAGCTCAAGTGGTGGAACAGGGAAATGCTCAGAATCGGTTAAATGGTCTTAGATGCTACAACTGCAATGAAAAGGGACACCTGGCTAATGCATGCCCAAAGCCAAGGACTAGGGGCAGTGCTTATTTCAAAGAGGCCTTACTTTTGGCTCTTAAGGATGAAGCTGGTGGATCTCTCACAACCAAAGAACAGAGCTTTATGGCAGATGCAGACTCAGATGATGATATGGAGGATTTGCAGGCGAATGCAGCTGTTATGTTGATGGCTAATATGCATGAGCTGCACATGAGTGATACAGGCCCAGTGTATGACACTGATGGCTTGTCTCAGGTACCCGAACAAACCATCATCATATCTGAACTAATATCTCCGCCAATATCTGAATCCGGCACGGATCAGACTGTTCAAAATGAGTCTTCTACATCTTCCTCTGACGATTTTCAAGTTAACCCCGTAGTTACATTTGACGATCAAGATGACCTCATGGTTTCCCTTGATAATCAAATTGACTCCGTGGTCGTACTTGAGGATCTTCAGAATGATCATGTTGAGACTCACGTTGAACAAGATGATCTGTTGCCTCATCCAGATTTTGCTCGGTTAATTCAAGACCATAAAATCAAAATGGAGGAATGTTATGCATTAAATCAGTCATTAAAAAGTAAAAATGCACTGTTAACCAAGGATTTTGAATGTTTACAAATGCAACTCAATTTTTTCAAAACTCAAGAAAACCGTGAAAAAGGTTTTGAAGCCGCTTTTGCAAAATCTCATCAAAACGAAAAATATTTAGAGAGACAGATGCGTGATCTAGCCGCCTCGAAGAATGCTTTGTTGTCCGAATTAGAACAACTGAAACATGAACATAAAAAGCAACTTAACGCTCTCACCTTGGAAAATCAAAAAGCTAAGGCTGAGTTGTTAAATTGTCAAAAACAGTTCTCCGCATACAAAAAGCATTCAACGAATCGGGTAGATGACCTTCTTGCTGAAATTCTCGGTTTGCAAAACAAAATTAAAGAGTTTAAAACGGTTGTTTACAAACATGGTGAATCAGTAACAGCTATTGAAAAGTTTACCTTAAAACCTAATCCAAATGGATATGGAAAAAATCTAGCTGATTACAAACCAAAGCTTTCACTAAAAACATTCAAACCAACTCCTGAAGTTTCCAGTGCACAATACAAAATTGATAATACTGTCATGAGTGTTGTTGAATACCATCGTCAAGAGGAATTAGATGCAGAAGACGAGAGTCGATCTAAATTAAAAACCGTTGTTTACAACAAACCTTTTAATTATGAAAAAGCGGTAACTTTCGTCACACCAACGGATTCTTCAAACACACCAAGGGTTATCATCAAAACACCCGAGTCTTCTATTGTTAATCCCAAAACAGTCTTTGCACAAACTTATGGTCCTTTACCTTCCATTAGCGAAGTAAACTCACAACCTGAAAATCGAAAAATTCTTCGATATTTTGACATTTTCATGGCTGACCTCAAAATTTTACAACATGAGATAGAATATCGATCTGAAATAAAAGTTGAACATTTTCAATCGCCTCTGGCGCGAGAACAAAGAGACATTTTTCAGAAAAATCTTTTACCTAATGTTAAAAACTTGAAAAGTTGTGCAATTGCCTGGGAAAAGGATTTTCATAAGGAACTTGGGGTAATGAAAAACGTTTTCGAGAAAACAGAAACATCTATTACTAACACAAAACGGAAAAAGAAACTGTTGAGAAAAGATGTTGATCGACTCTTGGAAGATGTTATCTGTGCTGATATCCATAATGTTGTGCTATTCTATTCGTTGCCATATGCATCTGATCATATCTCTGCTAATATTGTTGACACTGTTGTAACTGTTGAGAACACCGATAATGTGCTTCAGATCGAGTCTTTAAAAGCAGAAAATAAACGATTACACACGGAAATTCACAATGCAAAATGTCGTCTTCAATGGTGTGAAAAAGATATTCACAACCATCAACTTAGTTTTCAAAAGAAAATCGCTCAATTGAGTGCAAAATCTTCTGATCCTAAAATTGTTCAACTGGATGATCAAAACGTGTCTTTGAAAAGTCAAATCTCAAAATATGAACAAGAACTTTTAAAAGTTAAACAGGAATATGGTGTCATATTTGATTTACTCAAAAAGACTCGAGATGAAGCATCTAATGAACTTGATCACTATCTTGCTCACACTAGAGATGTCATGAATTTTGCTGGTAATATTCGTTCTGAAAATCAAGATCTGATTCACACCATCTCTAAGTTACGGGAAATGTTAGGAAAGTATGAACAACTCCCACCTACTGTGATTAAGAGATTAGCACCAGTCACACTTAGTAATCGTGAACCTAGAATTCCCACTGCCAAATCACAAGTTGCTAATGTGTTTCCCTCTACTGAAACAGGAATAGTTGCATCTTTTCCAAACGTCCGCACTTCACAGCCTAGGAGCACTCAAACGAAGAATAGGAAGTTGCGACCTAAGAAAAGATCAATAAGGAATGCTAAAGTAGAAGAACACCCTAGGAATCTGAATAAAACTCAAGTTACTTCCACTATAGATGTTGCGTCTGGCAAATGTAATAGAAATAGTGATGTAACGAATGCTAAACCGTTGAGTACCTTTGATATTCAGTCTGATGCACCTTGTGATATTTGTCAAAAGAGTATGAATTCTGATTGTCATGACAAATGTGTTGCTAAAGCTATAATATCTAGATTACGGAATCCTAAGAATCGGAATACCTCTAGGCCAACTAATCATTCTAAGTCTGTGCTTGGTAAACCACCATCTTTAGATTCTAAGGCAACCATTGCTATCACAGTAGCTCCCGCTTCACCTCCTAAGAATGTAGTACCACCCAGTGCTTTCACTAAGACTAAAGCAAAGAGTAGTTATAGATGGCAGAAATGAATATCTAACACACTAGGATTTAAATGGATGCCTAAAATTATAAATGTGTGTATGTCTAACATATCTGCTTCGGAACCCTCTCACATTTCGGGTTCCACATCTACTTCTATTCCATCTGTGTCGTCTGTGTGTACTGCAGGTGATACAGATCATTCTCTGGATTGTTGATAGCGGATGTTCCCGACACATGACAGGCAACCTTAAACTGTTATCAAACTTTATTGCAAAGTTCATTGGCACTGTCAGATTCGGGAACGATCACTTCGCAGCCATAATGGGCTACGGAGATTATGTTAATGGGAACATCGAAATCAGCAGGGTTTACTATGTGGAAGGCCTCGGTCACAATCTGTTTTCAGTAGGTCAATTTTGTGATGGAGATTTAGAGGTTGCTTTCAGGGAGAAAACTTGTTTCATTCGTGATTTACAAGGAAACGACCTTATGTCTGGCTCGCGTAATTCTAGTCTCTACACTATTTCTATGCAAGACATGGTTGCTTCATCTCCCATCTGCCTACTTTCTAAGGCAACATCAACAAAATCTTGGCTATGGCACCGTCGTCTCTCACATCTAAACTTTCAAACCATCACCAACCTTGCTCGACACAAACTAGTTGAAGGACTCCCACGATTCCGGTATTCAAAAGATCACCTTTGCTCAGCATGTGAACAAGGGAAAAGCACTCGTGCTCATTTTCCTTCAAAGGTGGAACACAGCTCTCAGCATGTACTTCATCTTCTTCACATGGATTTGTGTGGCCCGATGCGTGTGCAAACGATCAACGGCAAACGCTACATTTTAGTAATTGTTGATGACTACTCACGATGGACTTGGGTCTATTTTCTTCGTAGCAAAGACCAAGCTCCACAAATGATCATCACCTTTCTCACAAAGATACAGGTTCAGCTCCGCAACACCGTCAGGATTATTCGGACAGACAAAGGAACTGAATTTGTTAACAAAACCCTTCGTGAATTTTATGAGAAAGTGGGAATTCAGCATCAAACATCTATTGCACGGACACCTGAACAAAACGGAGTTGTTGAAAGACGAAACCGAACGTTAGTGGAAGCTGCAAGAACAATGTTAATCAATGCTAAACTTCCAGATTACTTATGGGCAGAAGCTGTATCTACTGCATGCTATACTCAAAACCGTTCTATGATCACAAAACGCCACAACAAAACACCTTTTGAGCTTGTCCACAACTACAAACCGAACCTCAAACACTTTCATGTATTTGGATCCCTTTGCTATCCGAATAATGATCGTGATGATTTTGGAAAGCTCAAAGCAAAAGCTGATATTGGAGTCTTTATTGGATACTGTGACAATTCTAAAGGTTTCCGAATCTGGAATCGTCGTACTAAGGAGGTAATGGAAACGATTCATGCTCATTTTGATGAACTCACGGAAATGGCTTCTGAGTATAACAGCTTAGAACCCGGACACAACCGTTTAAACTTCCCTCAACCCCCATCATCAGCTGAAGAAAGCCCTCAGCTAACTCGTCAACAAATGGAAAGGTTATTTGCTCCTCTGTTCTGTGACGATATTGATGAACGTGCTCCTGGTGTATCCGCTGTTTCCGCTGCACAACCTGATAATATTCCTATACCTGATACACCTGCTACAACAACTACTGTTGAAGATGCACCTACACCAATTGACTCCAACACAACAGTTGAACACACCGCTTCCAACAATGATGAACCAGCTGATGATATTCTGAATGAAGTACCCCCACCTGCAGATTTTGATCCAAATGCGTTCTTCAACCCGTTTGCTAATGAGACTGCTGCACCAGATGTTGCGGAATCTTCAACAAACCATTTGAATCCTCAAAATCTGCACAATGTATATCAACATCAACCCTCTACACATAGATGGACAAAAGACCATCCTCTGGCTAACATTATTGGCAACCCGAATCAACCAGTCATTACGAGACAACGTCTTCACTCAGATGGTGAACATTGCATTTATGCACTCACTGTCTGCCAATCTGAGCCTAAAAACATTAAAGACGCAATGACAAAAGACAACTGGATTGAATCCATGCAGGAAGAACTTAACCAATTCAAACGTCTTGAAGTATGGGAACTGGTTGAAAGACCAACAGGGGTCTACGTCATTGGTCTCAAATGGATTTGTAAAAACAAATTGGATGCTGAAGGGAACGTCATCCGAAACAAGTCACGTCTCGTTGCTAAGGGTTATCGTCAGGAAGAAGGGATAGACTTTGAAGAATCTTTTGCTCCGGTTGCTCGTCTTGAGGCTGTTCGGATATTTCTTGCGTTCGCGGCTCACATGAACATGACGGTCTATCAGATGGATGTCAAAACGGCGTTTCTCAATAGGCAACTCAAAGAAACGGTCTATGTCAGCCAACCAGATGGATTCGTTGATCCTGAGTTCCCGAACCATGTCTACAAACTGAACAAAGCTCTTTATGGTCTCAAACAAGCCCCTCGGGCATGGTACGATAAGCTATCATCTTTCCTCATTGCCAATAATTTCACCAAAGGCTCGGTTGACCCAACTCTTTTCATACAATATCACGGGGCACACATCTTAATTGTTCAAATTTACGTGGATGACATCATTTTTGGGTCAACACATAAAAAGTTTTCAATCGCTTTTGCAAAACTCATGAAGAAAAATTTTGAAATGTCCATGATGGGTGAACTTACGTTCTTTCTAGGACTGCAAGTTCATCAATCACCCCGTGGTATTTTTCTGAGTCAGTCCAAATATGCCCTTGAATTGTTAAACAAATTCGGAATGAAAACCTGTGATACTTATGCCACACCAATGACTCATACCAAGAAGCTAGATGCTGATTTACATGGGAAATTGGTTGACCCCACCAAATACCAAAGTATTATTGGGTCCCTCATGTATCTAACAGCTAGCAGACCTGATATTGTCTTTGCCGTTTATCTATGCTCCCGTTATCAGTCGCGACCAACTGAAACACACCTCTCTGAGGCTAAAAGAATCCTCCGATACATAAAGGGAACCATTAATTTGGGGATCTGGTATCCGAAGGATTCTGGTTTTGAACTAATAGCTTTTTCAGACGCTGATCACGCAGGATGCTTAGACTCAAGGAAAAGTACTTCAGGAGCTCTACAATTTCTCGGTGATAAACTGGTGTCTTGGCAATCAAAGAAACAGGATTGTACATCGCTGTCATCAACCGAAGCAGAATATGTAGCCATGTCCGCGTGTTGTGCTCAAGTCATCTGGATGCGAACACAACTCAAAGACTATGGTTATGTATTTGACAGAATCCCGATGTACTGCGACAATCGGAGTGCCATTGCAATCTCGTGCAACTCAGTTCAGCACTCGAAATCAAAGCACATCGATCTACGCTATCATTTCATCAAGGATCATGTGGAACAGGGTACCGTTGAATTATACTTTGTGGGTACTGAATACCAATTGGCAGATCTGCTCACCAAAGCCTTACCTCCCGCTAGGTTTAATGAGTTGGTCCACCGAATTGGTATGAGGTGTTTGACTCAAGAGGAACTGGATGACCTCTTAAAACAGTCTTAAAAACCTGTCGAACACCAAAACATCTTTTGTAAATAAATAAAATCTTTCAAAAACAAAATACAAAAATATAAAACCTGATAAAACAACAAAAATATTCTCCTCATCTATTTTCTTTAAACATGGCAAGTACATTTCTTCCGTCAACACTTTTATCTTTCAAAATTCAGTATTTTTCCGATCAAGTGTTGAGGGGGAGAAAATAATCCATTAACTGTTTCAAAACATCGGTGTACTTGCATGTTATCACATCTCGGTTGATTCTTTACAAATGGTGGTAAATTTCTGGTTCAAAGACACTCCTCGGACTTTAATTAAAAACCTTTCACTATTTTCTCAAGTCGAGGGGGAGTGTCGTCATGATTCTTTCTCAAAAAAAAAAAAAAAAAAAAAAACTTTGTTTGGTAACCTAAATGGAAGTTAAAAGGCTTGGTTTGAAAAAGGCAAAGGTGGAGGGACTAAAACTGCCAAAAGTTTAAAGTTAACTTTAATAAAACACCTCTCCACCTAACTCTTTCACTCACATTTATTACTAAACCTAATCTCATCTACGCCTAAGATTCATTCAAGAAATCCGTTGTTCTGATCATCAAATTGTAAGTGTTTTAATGATCCAAACATAGTTTTAAGCTAAGGGTTTTAATATCACGCAAATCCAACGGCTAAAATATGTGTTACGCGTGATTTTGTGATCTACGCATAAGCGTATGATCACATAATCATTGTGTGTGTGTTTTTTGGTTAAAAAGATTGTTTCAAAACGTGCCTTTAGCATCAATGATGATATCTTTATCCTCAAATCTTACACAGAAACATAAATTGATTGATTTTGAAACTTAGGGTTTATGCGTGGATTTGGGTTTTTCTAAATGTGAAGTGTTTTTGGTCTAAATATTGCTGGGTTATGTTCATATAATGTTGAATTAATCATATCCTTGCTCTATAACTACCCAGAAACACTGATTAATTCAGATTTTGAAATTAGGGTTTAAGGTTCATAAGATTGGGTATTTTTGATTCACCATGAGTAAGATGTTATAACTTGGTATATTTGCTCATACAACATCTTAGAGCTACCAGAAAAAGTTTGGTGCATAATCCATGGCTAGATTCCATACGCGTAGATCTAGGGTTTAGTCTACGCGTATGCAATTCTACGCATAACTGTGTAACATATGTTAGTGCCATGTTCTATTGATAAACTGAATGTATGTGTTAATATTGATGATTTGATGGATTTATTTCAGGATTGCTACACTCATAATTCAGAATCAAGGTCATTTGATTATCTACGCATAAGGATTACCTTACGCGTAGATTGTTATGCGTAAGACTTGTCTTACGCGTAGCCTCTACGCTTAAGGTTCTACAATGGACTACGCGTATCCTGTGAAGGATATGCGTAAACAGTGACCCCTACGCTTAAGGTCAACTCTTACGAGTAGCCTTACGCGTAAGGTCAACTCTTACGAGTAGCCTTACGCGTAAGGATAAATATATGCCTACGCATAAGCTCTACGCATAAGGACTCCATTTCCTACGCGTAACATTTCTTACGCGTAAGATAGGATTCTACGCGTAAGTTTACGCCTAAGCATATATCATTCCTGTCTACGCATAACTTTGCCAAAACTACGCTTATCCCTGGATTGACCTTCATGATGAATTGTTACGTGTACAAACTTGTAAATAAACTAATCATATCATCACGAATCCAAAAATGTCACTAATAAACTTAAATCGTCTGATATATTGTGAACAATAAGTGATAACATAAACTCTAAAACTTAAAGTTAACTAACTCACGAAACATTTCACGATATCATTGAACTATTGAACATACAAGTGACTTAGGACTCGTAACAATCATTGACACTGTACATTCAATAACTAGACAATAAGACCTTCTGTTGACTAACATTATGTCTTTCGATATGTTGGTTCTTTTGGCTAATGTTATTTCAGATCACGACATGGCTGAACAAATGAATGTGGATGCACCTGAAGTTCTCTCCATTGCTGATATCTATCCTCATGGCTATCCAATGAAGATAGGAAAGAATAACCTCCGTGTTGACTTTGACACCCTCACTTGCTCTGAATCTTCATGTCTCATTGCTATTGATATTCTGAGGACTCATCCATATCAGAACATGCTTACTAACTCTGCAACTGTCCCTGAGATCTACATCCAACAGTTCTGGAACACTATGGAAAGGGTCAAAGGACAAACTGCTGTGAAGGTGACTCTGAATCACAAACAAGTCATCATTACACCTGCAGACTTAAGGGCTGTTCTCTTAATTCCTGAAGTCGATCCAACCAAACTATATGCCTCACCTACTGAAGAGCTCACTCTCCAATTCTTAATCGATATCGGTTATGACGAGGCTACAGGAGTAATCAACAAGCACTCTCTAGTAGAGCTTAAGAGTATTCCTCAACCATGGAGAACACTCTACATGATCATCACCAAGTCTGTTTCTGGTCGTGACAGCGGCTATGAGCATCCTAAGCTCATAGAACTGCAAATATTTTGGGCCTTCGTCAACAAGAAACACATCGCTATTGAAGCTCTGATTTGGGATGACATGATGTCATTTCTCAACAAACTTGGCTCAAAGATTCCCTACATCAGATATACCAAATTGTTGATCCAAAGAGCACTTGGACTTCATCCTGACATCCCCAAGAGGCTCAATGACCCCAACAATCACGACATGTTGACGGAACCTATTCTATCTGTAAGAATCAAGGAAACGTCTACAAAGAAACAAGGTGCTGTGCTGCCAGATTTCCTTCTAACTGAAGATGTCAGAAAGCTCGAAACGTACAAGAGATATCTGGAAGCAGTCAGACAAGGCAAAGTTGGTCATCTTGACGAAAAATCTTCTGGAACACCTGTCAGGAGAACCAGAAGAGGAAGTGCAGGAAGTGTCACAAGTACAGATAGTCAAAGGAATGTTCCTAAGAAGAAACCCATTCCAAAGAGGAAACCCACTCCTAAGAAGAAAGTTCCTTCTCAGGAAGCCACTCCGATCCTTTCTCTTGAACCACAAAGACAACTTAGGGACGAGGACTCTGAGGCTACTGAATCAGATGAAGAGATCTCATACTCTGAAACTGCAAAGGATGAAAATCCCTCAGTACCAAAACCTCCAAGTCCTCAAACTATTAAAGGAAAAGAGAAGACTACTGCACTTGTACCTCAGGATGAAAGCTCTGAAGATGAAGAAGAGCAATTGGATAAATCATACAGGAAAAAGTTTCACAATGTCCGACACACTCAAAAGGCCGCTGAATTTGCTAAAGATCAAATGGGTGGCCCAGGAGGCTCAAGTGGTGCTGCCCACTCTAAACCATCTCCTGATGCGGTTAATCAACCCGATAAGGGAGCTGGTGCCACCCCTCTTGTGCAACAACAAAAGCCTGTTGAAGACACTATTGAGTATGATTTTGAGAAACTGGAAACTAAGAAAGAAAAGTCTAAGGATGACGAGGATGATTACTCAAAGTTTCTTCTAGACAGTCCAACACATTCAAAGGAGAAAACCTCAGAAACTCCTAAGGACATGAAGTCTCCTCATGTCTCCTCATCATCAGACTCTTCATCTCATTCATCACCACCACCATCAACAAAGTCAACCAGATCATCATCCAAATCAGTGAAGAAACCACCTAAATCTTGGATTTCTCAAGCTCATGAACGGATTACCAAAGCTGTCAAACAAGTCAGAAAGAAAGACGTGCTCAACAAGAAGCTGAATTTCTTTGCTGATCACATACAGCATCTGTATGACGAGAATGAAAAGATGCAAAAGGAAAGGAAGTTTGTTCAGGAATTCATGAAACAACACCGTCAGGAGGAACTGAACGAAATGATCGAAGGCTACACTAAAAAGTACCTTCTGGAATACGTTCCTAAAGTCACAAAGGAGTTATTCACTAGACAACTTTATCCAAATCTGATGCAGATCGCCAAACAAACTATTCGATCAACGCCCTTAACCGTCACAATCAATCCGACCGATTCGGTCGTGTTCTCGAATAATGAATTGGTAGCCAAGCTTGTGACACAAATGTCGCCACGATCTGCAATGCTCAATACTGAAGAAGCAAAACTGTATCAAGCATTGCTGGACTACCAACTTCAAGAAGCTTGTAGATTTGAAGCAGAAAAGCCGAAATGTCCCAGAGACGATGAAGATAAGGATAAGGATAAAGACTCTACACCTAAACGTCAGAAGCAGTCTGGTGAATCTTCTTCGATGCCTCCTCCTCCCCAACGGACCCCTACTCAACAAAGGTCTCCTACTCGTTCTTCAACTGAAAAACCTCAGGACGATTCCGAGTTACCACCCCTGACTCATAAAATTGGTGATTACTTTGAGTATAAGGGTGGTGACGATGAAGAGGTCCTTGAGCCCCAACAACAACCCACCTCACCCAAACAAGTGCAAAAACCAGCTTCATCATCAAAGCCTTCCAAAAAGAAGAAAAAGACGACTCAGCCCGGAGTCGTATCATGGCTAGATGACGATAAAACCGAAGAGTTTGGATGGTTCTCCACACTTGTCAATCAAACTCCCTACCCTGATGAAGGTCAAGAATTGGTAGATGGTTCAACATTGGAGCATGCAAAACTGTTGCAAGAAAAGTTCCATGTGAAGAAAATGACGAAATCTGAATTGAAGCGAATCAAGAATGAAGCATTTCAACTATGGAAAGACAGCTCTGAAAGTGCCCTCGAGGTCGAATATCATCTTGAGAACATCGCTCGAGCTATGTCTAACAACATGGATTGGCTCAATCCGGAAGCAAACATTGACTTCACACAAAGGGACAACCCTCCATACTACACCGATTGGACTAAACCTCTACCAACCATTGGCCAAGCAGACGAACCAAGGATTCCCTTCCGATATTTCTTCAACAAAGACCTGGAATTTCTTCTCCATGGTGGCGATGGTTCGAGAAAATACACTACATCATTGACTCTTCCATTCCCAGCAGCCATTTACTCTAACTGCATAGCTATCGAGGAACGTGCAACTCACTTGTTTTCTGACAATGTGCAAGCATACGACCAAGATGCATTGTATGGGATTCATCATTGGCCTGAACGCCGAAGAATCTACTACAAAAGCTGCCTGGTTCAGAAGTCTCAACATGCAGTGTACAGCTCTAAGGACATCGTGGCCATCAAACACATTGATCTCAAGTCTAAGTGGGACTACACATTCTTAAAGAATATCATAGTCAAACGACAAGATGAACAGGACTATGGATTCTCCGAAGCTGACTTTGAGAACTTGTCCCTCAACGACATCGAAGACATGTATCTTGCCAAAGTACAGGGTCGTATGAGACAGTTCTCGACTGAAGTTCAACGTGAATTTATCAAGTCAGTTCTCATCTTCATTAGACGCATTGTGATCAAAGAACGTGTCGAAGATATCCAGATGGCTGTTGAATCATATCAGAAACGTGTAAACTTCACTCCACCACAGCTTGACCTTCCTGACATCAACCAGCTCAAACAACTTACGCTCATCAGCAAACCTTTCGGCATTGTTTACCGCAGTGAACTTCGCAGAAACTGTTTAATGGCGTGTAGTGAGCTCCACAAATTCGGGGATCATACCTTGAAGATGGTTAGGGATGGTTTAGCATACAGATTGAAGGATATACGCAATAAAATTGGGAATCCTAAGCGTTGGAATTCTCAGGAAAGGAGGGATGTGAGACGTATCATCACCTTGATTGATGAACGGTTGTTCAGAAGGGATCAGTTCAGACGACTGGAGAGCTATGTTGGTGGTCGACTCAGGAGAAACATCATCGGCTTTCAACGCCCGGTGCGCACTCCTGGGAATATCACTGCACTTCCTGGTACCCCTTAATTGGTTTCCTTCATATAATTTTGGATGTATGATTATATATGTGAGTGGCTTGTGCACACATAACAGTGTACAACCCGCAATTGTCAAGAAAGGACCCTGTGGTACGCCTCAGTGCCACAATCCTTATAAAAGGAGCGAAAGCTTCTTATTTTTGAGTAAAACCTTTCAAACCTTTCACTTTTCAAGGTTTTGCTCAAAAAGACAAGTACTTCCCCATATGATTTTTCAAACCCTCAACCGTTTATATCACTAGTTGAGGGGGAGTATTTGATTTAAAACTTTGTTCACAAATTGTTCATAGTGGTCATCTCCCCGCAACACTCAAAATGGTCATATTTATTCTCAACCATTCAAAAATAACATTCTTTATATGCCATTTTTGAGGGGGAGATAATTTGTGTGATAAGAAATATGTTGTGCTGAATGCAAATGAATCCGTGTACCCCAGACTTAACCAACGAATTGACGGTACTAAACTGTTTGTAACTCGAAAAGACTTGTCCTGGACGGGTAATAATTTCAAGCTAGTCCGCTAGTGATGTAAACGTGTCTCGCAAAGGACTTGTCTTAGTAGAATGTACCATTCGAGAAGCTCTTGATAGACATGAACTCTGACGGGTATGACAACCTTTCGAGGTTTGTCTACACCTTCAAGGTAGTTATTAGAGCTAGTTGTCACCTAAAAACTGACAATGTAACTCTTTAACTATTCAACGTAACCGTGTCTCGCGGGAGATTGTCTATCTTTAGTGGATCAATTCAAAAAAAGTGCGCGCTCTTTCCTCACTGTGCATTTAACCATAAAACTATTAAGCACATGTGGAGGGGGAGTATTTATGCAAAACTTATCTCTCACTGTGGTTCTAACATGTTTTTCATTTGCAAACCCTTTGAGAGATATTGTTTACTTACAGTGGTTAAAATGGCAAACATAGGATAGTCATGGAGTTATAAGGTGACTAAGGTTAGGAATAATCGTCCTATGATCCGCCAGAGCCGGAGGGATCTACCCAAGGACACTACCATTAGTTAGTGTTAGAAGTCCTTAGGAATGATTATAAAAAGGAGAAAATGAGAATCGGAGAAAGAAGGAGTTGAAGAATCAAAAAGAAATGCAAAGTAAAGGGTGAAAAGAAATAGCCCTCCAGATTATTCAACTTAGGGCAGACACCGGGTTCAATTCATATGCTACTGGTTGTCACTCAGTGACACCGGTATTGAAGATTAAAAGTCGTCATGGACCCAGTGACGCATGCACTAAACCTTCTTAGCCACTCAAGTTTCTCTCCACAGAAGCTTGTTTCATTCTCACAGGGAACCCTACATAAACTATTGGCTTTCTCTTAGAGATCGCTGGTATTGAAGAAGGAGACCCTCTCCCTAGTCTCTGCTTAGGAAAACCAAAACGCACTGTTGAGTCTAGAGCCACGAGATTCATCAAAAGATCTCTTAGGAACACTTGACATTTAATCACTTGTTGATCAACAAATAAGATCTTCAGTGATTCTGTGGTTCATATCGAGTCCTTCACAGATCTTAGCAATCTGTCGAGAACATTTATGAGAGGTTCACACCTGTGATCCTCAGTGATTAAATGGAAACTCCTGCCAGGGTCTACATCAAACAGCCCTGACAGCAGGTCGCTTCGGTAACTCCCCGTGGATTACGCGGAGTGTGTCTCAAACGGTCTACAGTCGTGAGGTGATGCTTCGGTGTACCTCAGCGACTCATCTGAACTGTAGATGTACTTCGGTACGTCGCGTTATCTCACTTGTGGGACTCCAGTTCAGGAACGGCCTTCGTAAGAATTAGAGTTGTGTTTTCACACTATGCTGTTAACACTCTCGAAGTTCAAACTTGTAAGTGCCGGAAACCGCTTATTACTAACCGTTTGCAATGTTTTCTTCTTATGGAAGCTCCGGAGCGGGATGATCGTGCTGACTCTTCTCATGCTCACGCCAACATCATCACTAATGGAAGTTCTATTCGAAAGCAACACAACCGTCAGATTGATTCTTCATCAAATCAAAGAATCTACAAAGTCAAAGACTCAAAGAACTCCATCAGTATTGATTCCCACCGTCAAAGAGCATGTGAGCATGTTGAAGAATGACGTGGAGACACTGGAGCAGCGAAGCAGACCTGAGGCAGACTGATGCAGACAACAACATACTATCACTTTCACCACAAAGAACAATGATCAAAGAACAAAGTCAATGATGACGTCAAAGCAGAACTGTTCAAAGTTAACGATCTCTCTACACTGGGGAGATTGTTCGAATCAAGACTATTCCTCTCACAAGAAAGAAGAATGTCTGAAGACGTCACCGCTACTATTACATCAACGCCTTCACCGTTTACATTCATATATACTTGAGGGGGAGATTGTTGGAATCACTCCTAAACAGTATTTCAAGTATTTATATTTCATATGTAATAGGTAGCTTTATTCTGGCCTTTATGTTTGTTTAAGGTCCAGCTTATGTAGAAGGCCCATAAGCTGAGGCCCAAGCCCAATAAGGAATAGGGAAGGAGAGGGAGTGTTGCCCTAGCTCCTTGCCTATATATACATTGTAATAACCTTCATTTGAAGGTTGGTTGTTCAAGTTATTTCTTTCACATGCTCTCTACGCCTAACCGTATACTATATTGTGTGTGTGTGTGTTTGATACTTGTTCAATCGCCTTCATCTCTTTCTCTATAAGCTTGTGTTGTAAAACTAGTGACCTAACATGAGGGTTGGTATTTCTACCGATTACTCTACTCGTCTAATTATCTAATCTAAGGTGTATGTAGTCTATGTCTAATTATTGTGTGCTCGTATGATGATTTAAAGATGTGTTTAGTTGGGTTTTATTACTCCTTAATTATCACCTATTGATGGTTGAATTGTCACGTCCTTATTCTTAATCGCGTTGTGTGTCTAAAGTCGTAGGGTATGCGTTTATCCCTAACTCTTTGAAACTACCAAAGGTTATTGCCTACAAAATCTCTAGGATTTATAAACTTAACACTAAGGTACTCTTCGGATGGTTTAGCCTACAATGACTCTAGGTACTATAAGATAAGGTTCACAAAGATTAATCAAGCATTAACTACACAACGGATGATCTATAGCAATACTAGATCATTAACAATTAAGATAAGAGACAACCAATCAATATTCAATAATTAAGTTTCATATTCCCTAAGCAAACACACAAGTAAATTAGCCGGACATGGGAAACATGCAAGCATACACACAATTAATTGAAGACATAATTGAATTAATGAAGTAAAAGACTTATCTTGATGTAAGATAGGGTATGGAACCCTAAAATACTGTGCAAGACAGCCTTGGTTCGGTTTAGGTTTTTACTCCAAAAGACTACACACTGAAAACTAAAAAATTCGGATTCTATATATAAGATTACACATGCGACGGCGTTACCCTTTGATTTTTGACGCTGTCGGGTCGCCGTTATTAGGGTTTCGTCTTGGCCACGTTAGTCTTGCGACGGCGAAACCTTATGCTTGTGACGCCGTCACCTTCAGTCTCTGACGTCGTCTGGATCAAATCTAGGCCGTCTGAGTTGCGACGCCCTACTCTTTTAAAACCTGAAGCCGTCACTTGTAAATGAGCAATTTGGCTACTGAGCCGTCACAAAAGTTGTCCGACGGCGTCGCAGATAACACCTGACGCCGTCACCTTCAGTTCCAGCAGCTTGAGTGTCTCGAATCTTGACTTTGGCCATTTTGTTCGTATATTGCGCTCCTTTTCGTCCGAATAAGTGTCATTCCAGCATTTTGCCTTCAAGATTCCTAAAAAGTGAAAAGGAACGATATTAAGTAATAACGGATACAAAAGTGATCAAATAAGGGCTTAAACGACCCCTCAAAAAGGTACATTTTAAAACCTTATCAAATATCCCTACACTTGGTATTTGCTTGTCCTCAAGCAAATGTGCTTTTAGCCCATCAATTTATAAGTTAGAGGTCATGAAGCATTAGTTTAGAACGATTCACAACACATATAAGCCTCGCAAAAGTCATAACAAGCACGGAAATTACATATTAGCACCTCACATGGGGTGTTTGGATACTCACATCTCTCGGGTGTATATGAAATATAACAAGTTGGAATGGAAGATAAACACTCATTAACCGGTCCTAGTACATAGATTACCATAGGCTTGAGACTAGATCAAACTTCCATCGCTTTGGCGTAAGCACCTAGGAAAGACTATCCAAGAGGTATTTTAAAGGGTTGTAATGATAGGCTTACAGTAGGGAAACAAAGGGTTTGGTGGGATAGGCTATTTAGTGGTGGCACGTCAAAAATCTTTATGTTACAAGCATGCGAAGAATGGCGTTGCTAAGCCAAGACTCGACACTCTAAACTCTAGATAACTGAAACAAACAAACATAAATATAAAGATAGATGTAGGATGGTAGCCCGTACGTTTTTTTTTTTTTTTTTTTTTTTTTTTTTTTTTTTTTTTTTTACACTTTTACCCTACCATCCTCTACAATAACATCAAAATGATAGGGATTTATAGGCACATCCCTACACTTGAGTTTTTATTACTCTAACACTAATTTGACCCGAATTGAAAAGATCAAGACACTTGGAGTACATTATTATGCAAATAAAGGGAATTTGAATTTAACATTCCCTTCCCGTCATCTCATAAAATTTAACTTTTCCCATGAGTCCCAATCGTCCTAAAACTGTGTACAAAGGATATGACTTGACTTAGCAACTTATGCAAGCAACTAGATAATTGAACTAAGGGTTAAGTGTGATAACAATAATGCACTAAAAGTGAGTGCATACAAGGTAGGCTAAGGCGATTTGGGTGTACATTTGGGGGTGGATTGTAAACAATGTTCTTCATTGATATTCCAGAAAACCGAAACATCACGAGAACCGCGAAAAGGATAGGCTCTGAGGGGTTAACTAGGGGTATCGTGTACTAAAGATGAGTACAATGCAAAGGTGTGGGGGAATTACTCAACCGATGTGGAAGAAGTAATTATATTACGGGTATTAAACATGGGTTATCCTAATGCCTCTTATCATTTAGTTATTCCTAACTACACAAGTGTAGTCTTACTAGCGATCTCGGAATGCATCACAAAACAAGTTATAGAATCTATTATACTACCGGTTCACACTCTAAGCATTAAAGATGAATGCTTTAATTCCTACTAATCTAAGGGCGATCCTCACATTTTGGGTGGAATTTAAGTGGTAAAGGGTTTTTTGTGCTAGTCATATAATTTCTTATCCATGAGACGTGTGGAAACGTAGAGGGGGGTGAATACGTTACCGTTTAAAAACTTTAGATCTTTAGTATCAAATCGCTTATGAAGCTTGTTATAATATGAAAGTTCCAATTATTATTTGTGACCAATGTAAAGTATAGTAAACCATGTTGTCACACAAGCATTAACATCAAACCATATCACAAGCAATAGTATAGTGCAACTATAAAAGTAAAGAGATAAAGAAAGGAAAGTGCAAACCGAACACGATGATTTATAGTGGTTCGGTCACGGATCTCCTTTCCGCCCTACTCCACTCCCCGAGTACCCAACTCGAGAGTTACTTCACTAAATCAACAAGCTCCCTTCTCGGCGGAGAAAACCTTACAATTGTCGCTTACACTTTTTCCGGTACAAAGCTAAATACCGGGTTCTAGTTCGAGGTAGAACCAACCTAACGTCGCCTATACAATATTTCCGACACTAAGCTAGATGTCGAGTTCTTTTACAAGGGTACAACCACTCCCAATATGTTTTATGGCCCAACATAACAAACCTTGTGTTTTATGGCACAAACACATAAACCATCTAATCTAGTTTGGTGAAAGTGTTGTGATGATGCAATGATGTTCTACACTAATGATCCATGACACAAATGTCTAATGGATATGAATAACTACTTCTAAATGATCTTCCATTGATAGGAAGCCTTCATGATGAAGATCACAAGTTCCCTAAACTTGTTGTGATAGATCTTCAGCTTGTGGTGAGTGAGGATGGCTAGATCTCCAAGCTTTCCTTGGTTAATCAATGTAGAGTATGCTTACAACAAAGATGAATGTTAGAAGCATTATGATCATGATCATTAGGGTGTTTAATGTATGTTACTACATTGTTAATGATAGATCTAAATGTATGCAAGAAGGTGGAGAAGATGTGTTTTCTAGTGGTGAAGAAATGGGAAAACAATGGGCTTCTATTTATAGCCAAAAGTGGTCAGGAGCGTCCACGGACCACGGACCCCTTAAAAGGGTTCCGTCCTTTATACAATTTGGTGCCGTGGGTGCCTGACATAAAATCTAAAAAATCTTTCTTCAAATCTTTCCAAGATATTACCAAATCTTACTTAGATCACATTTGATATATTGAGTGTCAATCTAACCAAAATATTCAAGTGATCTTCCAAGGATTTCAAAGATGATGCATGACATGATGTAACATGTATTTCTATTTTTAGATTAAAAGGTTTATCAAAGTAAACTTGTAAAATGTATTATGTAACTAGTTAATAAAATGTCTAGTTACCTTTTGAAATACTTGTGAATTCAAAATGTAAAATGAGGTTCGAAATAGAATGGTTAACCTATTAAAATACTTAGTGACTCTAAACGTATTTTAAACATTCTAAATGATTTGTTAATGGGTTTGATCATAATGCCACATAACAAACATGTACGAACCTGTGTTGTAACATACGAGAACTTGAGACATCGAGAGGTGTTGAATGTATGTTGAGACAAAGTGTGATTACAAGTAACTTGTACATTTTACGTTATGTATTACAAGTTACATGTTTGTCATCAATCAAAACAAACGAGACTGTATAGATTAAATATCGTAATATTTGCACTAACAAGAAGCTTTATTAAGACTAATGGCCCACTCCTATTTGTCATGAAAATTTTTGAATTTGGTGCCGAAATTACCCTAACCGATATTTTTCATGGTTTATTACACAAATGCAATTGGACAAAGCAAATATTCAAGGATAAACATAGTTTTAAAGTTCCCGTTTTATTTTCCCTCCCTACACTTAAACTGAACATTGTCCCCAATGTTCCCCGAAAGTATCAAAGTTATGATAATGGAAGGTTATAAAAGACGAAAGAAACTAGTACTCCCATGATTAGCTTGGTAGGATCCGTGTGAAGTAGTGGTTAAATCTTTCTTCAAGAATAATGTATGCATTAAAAGTTTCTTCCAATCTTTTGTATTTTCTTCTTGATAAATAAAACCTGCACACTTTAAGAAAACAGACAACCCAACGCATCAAACCGAACAAACAAAAATCTCAACAAGATGTAATTCCAGACTTAAATAAGATATAATGCTTGTGGAATGGATGTTTGTAGATTTTCTAGAAAATTAAGACCTGGAAAATTCCAAAAAATTTATAAGTAGCACAGAAAACGAAAAAAAGTTAGAAGCTTTTTCTACTCCTCCTCACGCCGTCAGGTTGCGACCCTGACGCCGTCAGGTTATCCTGACAGAAACTGGTCTGCGATTTTCTAGAAAAAATTCTGGAAAATTTATATCTTTAAAATCTGGAAAAATTTCCTGCAAAACATCCATTATGACTCGATACAAGCATTTGACTCACACATATATATCTGTTTCAATAATCGTAATTCTCATGTTCACGTTCTTTTTGAAAACGTGTGTAATCCTCCCTACACTTATCCCTTTTGTAAAATACCTTTATATGTAATTAAGACGAGGTTAATGAAAAAATAAAGCATTTTCACAAATTCAAACATGAGAACATACAATAATGAACAGATATATGACACATAAATAAAAATGAAAAACAAATACACATGGGTTGCCTCCCAAGAAGCGTTTGTTTTTGTTCGAGTCACGAGCTTGACTCTACCATTATTTAACGGATAAAGGGGAGGTTTTCCCTACATTTAAGCTTAAGTGCGGGTGATAGTAGCGATACACACCCTTAGGGTGGAAATTTGCTACGTGAGAAGAGGGTGATGGGTGATTTATATGCTCAAAGGAGTGTGCTCCATTCATTATAACCTTACCTAATTCTATTGGTGTAGCGGGTGAATCAAATCTCTCTCCTAAAAATGGATCATCTTTTATCAACTTTAAAAGATTCTTAGTTAAGGATCCATCTTGACCTAATAAATCCGGTTTAAACCCATAATGTTTCTTGTTATCAACCATGAATGGGTGATATAAGTGTGTAAGGTCATGGGTTACTCCTATATTAGCTTCCACTCTACATGGCCTAAAGTCTACCACCTTTATCAAGCAACTACCCGGATTATTTATTTTGATGGGTGGATTGGGGCCTAATTCAATTCCAAGATTCACATCTAAAGACGTGTTGGATCGATATACTTTAATCAAACTAACTTAACTAGCTTATTAAGGTTTAATAACCTTGGATAAATCCTAAGTTATTAACAAAGAAACACTGAGCAATCTTTATTAAGTACGCGGAATTTACTTAACAAAGCTAAGAAGAAAACTTTATTAATAAACTCTAAATCTGCTTATTATGCAGATACTCTAATACAACTCTAAGATATTCGAACTTTTCTCTAAACTCTTAATTCGTAAACTCTAAAACTCTTTTTCTGAAATCGTACCTCTAATGCCAATCTAGGAGTCCTTTTATAGGCTCAAGGATATCCTAGTCGGTTTACAATTGATAACCTTGTACGACAAGTAATCTAAACATGGAATACAATACTTTCCATAAACAAATATAACAGTTCTTCTGTTCTATCAGTACTTTGACTTTATCTTGCAGTATCTTGCAGTACTTTGACTTTGTCTTTAGCAGTACTTTGACTCTTTGACTTCTTCCAGTACTTTGCAGTTTACAGTACTTTCATATCTTCAGTACTTTGATGTCTTCAGCACTTTCATATCCCAACAATCCTCCCCTAACATGAATTCTACTTGCTTGACTTCAAGTTCCTTTGTGAATATATCTTTAACAGCTTCATCTTTAAAATGGATTGTTCTTTTAGTCTTTAGATTATATCTCTGTAGAATCTGTGCTTTTGTCAAAGTATCTCTTAGAATTGTTTTCTTCACAGCAGCATTCAGCAATCTCCATCTTTTCAGTAACACAGCAACATATGACAATGTGTACAATAATTCAAATTTAAGTTGCATATTATTCTCATCACATCTAAGTGAATCATTGAAAATTCAATGGATTTAGAACTCTTTACCAAAGCCATTATCTTTGGAGTAGCCAAATGTTTTGGTGTGTAAGACCATGGTACATTGATAACCATATGATTTTTAGCAAACCACCAGCTATCAACAGATTTGTTTTGTCTTTACCAAAAGCTGTACCCTTCTGGACTAGTTAGTTCTTTTATCTAATGGTGAACTAATTACCAAAAATGGTTTTTCCACAGCCTTTACCACAAGCCATTTCTTGTGAGCTAGCCAACTCTTCACATTACTGATATGGTGAGTTGATGACCATCCAACTTATTAGCAAGTTGTCAACTAAAAACGGATTTGATATATCTTTACCAGAGCCGTTTGCTCATGGATTAGTCAATCCTTTTGTAACCATGGTGGATTGATAACCTAATGATGTTATCATCACAAAAACCATTTATTCAACCTTTATTTCAGAAAATATTTATTATTTAACAAAAGGTTTCTTCTAAAATTTATTTAACTGGTTTAATTCAGCAAACAGTACTTTGATGAAAGTACTGTCTGACTAGCAGTACTTTGAATAAAAGTACTGATATATCAAAAAGTAATTATTCAAATAACATTCATACCAGTTAAAGATCATTCTCAGCAATGGTAGTCCAGTTTATAAACAAATTGATCACCATGCAAGCAGTTTCATCATCCTCTTCTACTTCCATCCCATGCTCTAGCATTCTTCTCATTAGATCAACTGTAAGAGGATATCTTCTTTCTGCAAACATGTGAATCATTGTTCCATTTTCTAGCTCCAAGACATGAACTCCAGATTCTTCAAAGAATCTCCAGCAAACAATTTCCCAGCTTTCTTGATCCTTTCAAATATCATCAGTACTCTCTTCATCAGTTTCCCACATGGTTATGAGATCCCCTTGTAAAACCAATCCAATCCCTTCTAATGGATTATCTTCAAAATAAGTCTTCACAGCATGATATAAGTAGAATAGATCTACTCTGTCTATGATATGCAGCAAGTCCCATAGCCTTTTAAAAACTCTGAAACTTTTATCTTCTTTGTGAAAAACCATGTAATCTCCATTCTTAGATTTCTCAACTTTGAAAGCACTGATCTTTGATCTGTTCATCTTCATGTCATTATCTTCCTTGGTATAATCAAAATCTACTATTCTGAGATAATTCTTCAATTCATCACTAGTCTCAGATCTTAATTCAACCTTCTCTTTCTTTGAGAACTGAACATCTGTAGCTTCAGTTTTTCTTTTCCTCTTTAAGCTTTTCTTCCTTTCATCTTCAGTCCAATAAGCTTCTTCTCTAAAATCTTTAATGCCTGCAACATCTGTCTTATAAGCTTCTCTCTCAGCATCATATAATCTTTTCATATCCACATAATTTAGCTTTTGCAATCCTTTAAATCCTCTGCCTTTTAAGTATGCCATCATTGCATTCCTTTCTTTAGCCAAATTAGGTCTTCTTGACATGAATCTAACAGGTGTTGGAGACTGTAGAGGTTCAACAGTTTCAGCATCCAATTCATCTTGCACCTTTTGAGCTGCTTCTCTATTTAGAGCTTCTTGAGCTTCTTGTTCTTTTCTATCTTTAGCATCTAACTCTTCTTGAACTTTTCTAGCTGCAGCTTCATTCCTTGCAACTTCAAATGCTCTAAGTTCTGCCAAAGTAAGTTTCTTCTTCTTAACTTCAACCAAAACACCTTTTCCCTTGTCTTTTGGATCAATTGCAGGTTGATCAGTTCTTGGTTGTTCTTCTTCTTGTGCTTCTCTAATAGTAACTCCTCCTCTTGGTTGTGACAGATCAAGAATTGTAGCAACTAATTCATCATCACTTGGTGAATGAATAGGTTTAAATCTAGGTTCCTCCTCTTCCTCTATAACAACAGTAGAAGGACCAGCTTCTTCTTCAAAATTCAAAACCCTTGGAGTTATTGGTGTTATAACATCTGGCCTAGATGTATCATGAAACTCAGTACTTTGATGTTCAGTACTTTGATCATCAGTGCCTTGAACATCAGTACCTTGAACTTGTACTTCTTCTTCTTGTTCCTCAGAAAAATCTTCTTTCTTCTTCAAAACATCTTCTTCAGATTCTTTTGTCTTCATAACATCTTCTTTCAAATTTTCTTTGTCTAAATTCCTCCCCAAGTTGACAGAAGATGATTTAGGAACCTTCTTTCTTTTCAATTCCTTACGAAGTGCTTTTCGTCGTTTATTCTCCTCCTTAACCCATAAGTTGAAACCTTGAATATAGGGTTTAACAAAATTTCTCAACCAGAAGTAGTTGCGTTTCAACTTCCTAATAATTTTAGCTTGACGCTCAACAGTCTTGGTCAACCTAGCAAGCGCCTTTGTCAAAGCATAGTTATCCATAGTTAAACCTTCACGAGGAATAGTAGGAGCAGCACCTTGAACCTCTGAAACAGATCGTTGTGGAGATGGAGTAGGTGTACGCTTAATCTCGACTTGAACCTCAGGACCCGAAGAAGCATCACCTTGTAATGATGCAGCACCTTCACCAGAAGCAGTACTTGCAGATGCAGTACCTTGATTAGAATCAGTACTATGTGAAGCAGTACCTTGGTTAGAATCAGTACCTTCAGATTCTTCATCCTCTCCAGCTGTATCACGGATAGCTTGTACAACTTCCATCATGGATGTTGTTAAAGGAATATCTCCACCTCTGAACAAGTTACTTCTCTTAGCCATGAAGGTATAGATTTTGGCTTGTTGCACAATAACAGGTAGTAAAGCAGTAGGTTTGGGAACATCAGCCAATTGCTTGTTCAAGAAAACCTGTATAAACCTTGGATACATCAACCAAGTAGCCCCAGATGATATATGAGAGAGCATTCCATCCAAAATAAGTCGTGAAAAGTTAAATACTCTGTCCGTAGCTAAACCAACCACTGCAGATGCAATGTTTGAACCAAACTGCTCCCAAGAAGTGCTTTTAGAACTGATGCAATGGAGCAAGACATGGATCAAAAACTTCCATTGAGGACAGAATAAGGCCTTCTTAAAAGTTTGTTCAGTCAAAGAACCTTCATAACCCAAATTACGAAAAGTATCCCAAATTAATTGCTTGTCAAATCGAATAGCCCCATTTTCATCACCAAATAATAAATCATCACGAATGGAGGCTTCTGTAATCTTAATAGACTTTCCAGCAACTAATGATCTAATATAATATTCATCCTTCTCCATATTTTCTCTAGCATTAGCCCAAAATTCCTGAATCCATGGTTCAATAACATCCGGCTCAACTAAAAGAGCATAGCTAATAGGCGACCCAACTAGATAATCAATAATATCATAGAAAGCCATGTTCGCCTCAGTCTTGTCCAAATTAGCCACCATATTGTGCTTCGAAACAGTTAAACGATTCACCATATTGTTGAAAGAGTAAGCACAATAGCAAGATTGTATCGAATATTAAAGAGATGGTAATTGAGAGATAAATATGGAAAAGATTGGAATTGATAATATGAGAGGGAAAATCGGAAAGAAGTTATTTATAGGTGAGATTTGAAAAATCACAGCCTAAATAACAAAGTTACCGTTACTACCAATTACCCTTCAATATTACCATTGGAACAGTACTTTAATACGACAAACAGTACTTTCCACATAAGCAGTACTTTCCCAAGCAGTACTTTCTCAAACAGTACTTTCAGGAAATACAGTACTTT
The DNA here is from genome assembly GCA_019973895.1 of Chrysanthemum seticuspe. Lineage (NCBI taxonomy): Eukaryota > Viridiplantae > Streptophyta > Magnoliopsida > Asterales > Asteraceae > Chrysanthemum > Chrysanthemum seticuspe. The sequence goes on along the minus strand of BPTQ01000008.1, from coordinate 61,189,072 downwards.
GCCAAAAATCTTCAAATAATCTAAGTATACACTAACATCCTCCCCTCAAGCAATACACAGGACTATATCAAAAATCTTATAGTCCTCCCCTTAAACATAGCTTAGTAGTTAATCATTCCAATGCTCACGACCAAGTGATTGAATCGTGACACATCAAAACCTTTGGTGAGTAGATCAGCTACATTATCATCCGTGTGAACTTTAACCACATTAATAAGCCTATGCTCATAACAGTCTCTGATAAAGTGATGCCTAATCTGAATATGCTTTGTCTTAGAATGATACACAGGATTCTTCACAATACAAATAGTACTCTCATTATCAATATTGATAGGAGTATTCTTAAAGTTGAACCCATAATCCAATAGTTGATTCTGCATCCATAAAACTTGACCACAACAACTTGCAGCAGCTACATATTCAGCTTCAGTAGAGGATGTTGCTGCAATTGTCTGCTTCTTGCATTGCCATGAGACTAACCTTCGTCCAAGATATTGACAACCACCAGTTGTGGATCTTCTATCATAGTTATCACCTGCATAGTCACTATCTGAAAAAGCTTCTAAATGAAAAGGTGACTCTTTAGGATACCACAACCCCAACTTAGGTTGTTGTTTCAAATAACAGAATATTCTCTTGACAGCATTCAGGTGAGAGATCTTTGGTGAAACTTGATATCTGGCACATAAACAAACTGCAAACATGATATCAGGCCTTGATGCAGTAAGATACATAAGAGAGCCAATCATAGATCTATATAACTTGACTTCAACAGGCTGTCCATCTTCATCTTTCCCCAATGAATTGATAGATTTAATTGGTGTAGTAACAGCCTTCATATCATCAAAATTAAACATCTTAAGTATGTCTGTAACATACTTGTCTTGGCTAATAAAAATCCCTTCCTTGGACTGCTTAACCTGAAGTCCTAAAAAGAATGTTAACTCTCCCATTGAACTCATTTGAAATTCCTTCTGCATCAGCTGCTCAAACTCCTTAACCATAGACTGTTTGGTAGCCCCAAAGATAATATCATCAACATACACCTGAACTAACATGATATCCTTCTTGTCTCTCTTAATAAACAAAGTCTTGTCTATAGCTCCCCTCCTGTATCCATGTTGTAATAAGAATGTAGAGAGCCTTTCATACCAAGCTCTAGGTGCCTGATGAAGACCATATAAAGCCTTAACCACCTTATAGACTTTGTTAGGATGCTTAGGATCTTCAAAACCTGGAGGTTGTTTCACATACACCTCTTCTGTAATAGTACCATAAAGAAAGGCACTCTTGACATCCATCTGGTATACCTGAAAACCCATATAAGAAGCAAAAGCAAGAAAGATTCTAATTGCTTCAATCCTTGCCACAGGAGCAAATACCTCATCATAATATACCCCTTCTTCCTGTCTATAACCCTGAGCAACTAACCTTGCCTTGTTCTTGATAACATTGCCTCTTTCATCTCTTTTAACTCTAAAGACCCATCTTGTTCCAATAACTCTCTTCCCATCTGGAAGATCACATAAAACCCAAACCTCTTGAAGTTTAAATTGAAGAAGTTCTTCCTGCATAGCTTCAACCCAGCTCTCTTTAGTCAAAGCTTGAGCAATATTCTTGGGTTCCTCTTGAGAGATGAAACAAGTAAATAAGCAGGTTTGATGGTCCTTATGATTTAGCCTGTTTTGTTTATACACAAAGCTAAGTAAAGCATTATGAGGTTTTGTGAAACCCTTAGCTTTGTGTCTTGTCATAACGCCAGAAGTAGAAGGACCAATGATTTGATCAGTTGGATGATTCTTATGAATTCGTAAGATTGGAGACTGTGGAACTTCATATGTATCATCTAAGTTAGTATAATCAGCACCTTCATTGGAATTTGTGAAAATACCTTCATCTTCAAGCTCATTATCAGTTTCTTCTAACTCAGGCATGGTAGGATCATCCAAATCATCTAAAGTACTGTTAAGATGTGCAGCAGTACTTTGGTTGAAAGTACTGTCCAAAGTACTGTAAGAGAACTCTGCAGTCCTGTTCTTCTTCTTTGCCTCTTCATAAGCTCTCCTTTGTTCATCTGTGTAAGAGTGTGCTAATACATCTTGAAGAAGCATCTGATTAAGTTCCTCTTGAATAGATTGATCTTCTGCAGATAAAGAGGATTGTGGTGCAACAGTACTTTGTTTTGGAGAATCAGTACTTTGCTTAGGAACATCAATACTTTGTTTTGGACTCATAGGATCTTTATCAGGAATAGCATCAGGTCTAAGATGAATATCATGAACAACATACTGAATATTGTCTTCATTATGCAAAGGTTGATTTTCTTCTCTAACAGGAACATAATTTATTGAAGGAGATAAAATCTCAGGATCAAACATCCAATCAGGACCCTTCCCTTTCTCATTGTCCTGATCCTCTAAAAACTCAACATGAAGACAATCTTGAATCTTCTTAGAAACTCTGTTGTAGACTCTGAATCCTTTACTGTTAGTGCAATATCCCAATAAGTATCCTTCTTCAGACTTGCCATCAAACTTCCCTAGATTATCAATGGTGTTCAGAATAGTGAGAGGGCATCCAAAAGGCTTCATAAAACGAATGTTGGGTTTATTGCCCATCAGCAATTCATAGGGAGTCTTCATCTGTGGTTTTGTGACAGAAACCCTGTTGAGTACATAGCATGCAGTACTTACAGCTTCTGCCCAAAATTGAATAGGAAGATGAGAGTCAGCTAACATGGTCCTTGCAGCTTCAATCAAGGTTCTATTTTTCCTCTCTGCAACACCATTTTGCTGTGGTGTTCTAGCAATACTAAACTCCCTTTTTATGCCTTTATTTGCACAAAAATCATCCATAGGCTTGTTCTTGAATTCAGTTCCATTATCGCATCTAATACCTCTAACCTTGAGTCTTAATTGGTTTTCTAGTGCTATTATAAGAGTTTGAATAGCATCAAAGGTATCATCCTTAAAGCCCAAAAAGAAAACCCAACTGAATCTACTACAATCATCAGTAACAACCAAACAGTACTTCTTTTTATTTAAACTTGCCACAGAGACAGGTCCAAATAAATCCATGTGTAATAGCTCCAATGGTTCTCTAATATTCCTTTCATCAAGCTTCTTGCAGGAAGCTTTGTGTTGTTTACCCTTCTTGCATGCCAAACATGATTGATCATTCCTGTAAGTCTTTGTAGGTAAACCTCTAACTAAATTTCCTTTGACCAGTTTGTTGATGTTCTTGAAATTCACATGACCCAATCTTCTATGCCATTGATGTGCCTCTTCAGATGTTGCTTTAGCCACCAAGCATGTGGCTCTTCCATAAGAATGTAGACTCTTCATGTCTAAACTATACACATCATTTGTCATTGGTACCCTTAGTACTACCAAGTCATCATCAACAGGTTTGAAGTCAGAAGAAAGGATAAGACATTCTGTGTCAGTGAATAACACAGGATGCTTTTTATCACAAATTTGAGAGACTGACAACAAGTTGAACTTTAGCTCCTTCACATATCTGACATTCTCAAAATCAATTCTCCCAGCTTTAATTGTTCCTTTCCCTGTAATCCTTTTTCGTAGGACACAATAAGTGACTGTGTCTTACAGAATAGGAAAGAAGACTGAAGTTTGGACAACTACTACTGAACCATCATGATTCCCATGGTTACTGTTTACTACACATATCAAATCTGTACTTCTCAGATGTAAGAATACCTTCTCGGTGTACGAACCACCGATTTCGTTGTAGACTTCTCCGTGTAGTTACCGTATCTTCTAACCCAGTACACTTAAAGTTCTTGTAGTTGTTTGACCAGTTTCCTTTAAATCAATCTCCAAATGGATGTTTCTGAATGTCCTTACTAGTTAGTACAAACCGTACGTTCTTCCCATTTGTTGTGTTTCGAAGGACGTTCTTCGAACTACTTTCCTTATAATCTCTTGGTAACCTCGATAATGTGTACCTAAATAAACCTGGACAGAGACACCGTTCAAATTTATTTTTCTTCATGACAAA
>BPTQ01000008.1:60447123-60483101 GCA_019973895.1 Chrysanthemum seticuspe | reverse complement strand
GATCTTCTATCCAGATTGGCACCAGCATAATCACTGTCACTATATGCTTCCAACTTGAAAGGAGATTCTTTTGGGTACCAAAGGCCTAAAAGAGGTTGGCCTTTGAGGTACTTAAAGATCTTCTTGACAGCATTGAGATGGGAAGTAAGTGGAGTGACTTGATGTCGAGAACAAACACTCACAGCAAAAGTAATATCAGGTCTTGAAGCTGTTAGATACATCAATGAACCAATCATGGACCTGTACAGATGAACATTCACAGGTAGATCTGGTTCATTATTTGCTTTTGTCTTTGGAGCTTCATAAGGTGTTGTGGCAGTCCTAACACCTTCCATACCAAACTTCTTCAAAATGTCCCTCACATATTTATCTTGACAGATAAAGATGCCATCTTGTTTTTGCTGAACTTGGAGACCCAAAAAGAAAGTAAGCTCTCCTATAGCACTCATCTGAAATTCGCCCTTCATTAGATCCTCAAATTCCCTGCACCAAGCTTCGTTTGTGGAGCCAAAAATAATGTCATCCACATAAACTTGCACAAGAATGATGTCTGAGTAATTCTTCTTGAGGAACAGAGTTTTATCAATAGCACCTCTCCTATAGCCATCCTTCAGCAGAAATGATGAAAGCCTAGCATACCAAGCTCTAGGTGCCTGATGTAAGCCATAGAGAGCTTTAACAACCTTGTAAACATGATTTGGGTGATCTGGGTCTTCAAATCCCTTGGGTTGAGTGACATAAACCTCCTTTTCAATCTTACCATACAGAAAAGCACCTTTAACATCCATCTGGTACACCATGAAACCCATGTAAGAAGCATAAGCCAAGAAAATGCGAATGGCTTCAACTCTGGCAACAGGTGCAAACACTTCATCATAATCAATCCCCTCCTCTTGTCTGAAGCCTTGAGCCACTAATTTATCACAACACCCCGAGCATCTCTCTTATTCTTCAAAATCCACTTTGTCCCAATGGCATATTTGCCATCAGGAAGTGGAACCAAGATCCAAACCTGCTGATTGTGAAATTGTTGCATCTCTTCTTGCATTGCTTCTAGCCAGCTTGAATCGTTAAGAGCTTGAGAAACACTTGTTGGTTCCACTTGAGAAAGAAAACAAGCAAACAGACAATGCTTGAAGTCTGTGTGATTGTCTCTTTGCTGGTTGGAGACATAAGAGAGAAAAGCAATCTGTCCAAACTGAGGACTTGTTATAGCCCTTCGAGTTCTAACAGGTGCCAGAAGATCACCTATGATGTTGGATTGAGGATGAGCAATATTGATCCTTTGAGTAGCAGTGGGGCTGACTTCAATGGATGAATCAAGATTAGTGATAGTTGGTTCAAACTCAGCATCATAAGAGGGTGAGGTGAAGATGCCAGCTTTGGGTTGATGATTTCCAAGATCTGAGGGTTTTGGAAAGCGTGTATAAGGTTCTCCAAAGTCTGAAGACACTTGAGAAGGAACATGAGAAGAAACAGCATAGCCTTCAGTGGAATTGTGGATGGTAGGTGTGACAGAATCAACTTCAGCAGAAACATGGTTTCTACTGACTCCATCATTAGCAACCTCTCCATTCAGTTTCTCTGCTTCAAGCTTAGCTGCAAATTCTTGAGTCTGAAGCCTAGCAAGGTCCTCAGCATAATGTGATTCATCTTCATCACTCTTATCAGCAATATCCTTGGAGGTGGTACCTGCAATATTGTTAGGGGAGAAAGAAGGCACAAGTATAGGTTGCTCATCATCTTCAAACTCATTTTCAGAGTCATCATCTAGGGGACCTGCATTGTTAGTGGGAGACTCTTGAGGACCTGCATTTTGGTTAGCCAAATGTCTAGTGTAACCCAAATAATCAGTTAAGTAGTCAAGGTCAAAAGACCACGTATGACCCTGTCCTTGAACATTAGGCTTATCTTCCAAAAATCTCAGGTTCAACGTCTCTTCTATCTTCTTGGCTTGCAAATTGTACACCCTGTATGCCTTACTATGAGCTGAATAACCCACAATATAACCATCATCAGCCTTCTCATCAAACTTTCCCAACGGATCACTGGTGTTCAGAATGGTCACTTGACAACCAAAAGGTTTTAGGTAGTGAATGACAGGAACCTTCCCAAAGAGAAGTTCATATGGTGTTTTGAGTTGTGGTCTAGTAATGGAGACCCTGTTTAGCACATAGCACGCTGTGCCAACAGCTTCAGTCCAGAACATAGTGGGCAGTTTAGAGTCTGCAAGCATTGATCTTGCAGCCTCGATTAAGGTCCTATTCTTTCTTTCAGCCACCCCATTTTGTTGTGGAGTTCTTGGATTACTATAGTCCCTTTTTATACCTTTTGACCCACAGAGTTCTATAAGAATAGCATTTTTGAACTCTGTCCCATTATCACACCGAATTCCCTTAACCTTTTTGTTCAACTGATTTTCAACGAGGGTGATGAATTCAGTCAGCACTTGAGATGTTTCATCTTTGGTTCTGAGAAAGAAAACCCAACAAAATCTGCTATAGCCATCAGTGATAACCAAACAGAAGTACTTATGATCAATGCTTCTGACTTGAGTTGGACCAAACAGATCCATGTGGAGCAACTGAAGAGGTTCAGAAATGATGCTCATAGCATTGATAGCTTTGTAAGAGGCTCTGTGTTGTTTTCCTTTGTTGCATGCGACACAATTATGATCATTGGTGAAAACTTTAGAGGGAAGACCTTCAACAAGACCCATTTTAGAGAGTTTGTTAATGGTCTTGAAATTCCCATGAGCCATCCTCCTATGCCATTTAGTAGACTCATCAAGGGATGCTTTAGCCACCAAACAAGTGAGGTCACCACCAGGTTGAACTTCATTAAGGTTGAATGTGTATAAATTGTGAGTTCGAGGAACTTTCAGCAGAATTGAAGTATCTTCTAGGAGTTTGAAGTCTTTAGACAGCACAAGACATTCATTCTCAGAGAAGAGTACTTTGTTCTTGGTGTCACAGATTTGTGAAACGGAGAACAAGTTGAAATGCTGAAGTTCGTTAACATAGTACACATTTTCAAAATCCAGATGAGGTGTTTTTATGGTGCCTTTCCCTGTGATACTTCCATCACTTCCTCCAAAAGTCACATTGCCTCCTCCTTCTATGGGAACAAAATTGTGCATCATATCTCTGTTCCCAGACATGCTTCTTGAACAGCCACTATCAACAATACCAATATCTTTATGCTTAAGGGGATGATCCTACAAACAACAACAAAATATATACATACAGTTAGTATTCAATGGAGGTTCAAGTCATTACTGACTTGAACCTGCCTTGTGGATCACAGGTTTAGGACATGAAGATCTAGAGGATCCACCATTGTTCTTGGTCCTCCATTGATGATTGGGTCCCTTGATAGTCCAAGAACAACCTGCTGAGGGCTTCACAGCAGTAGTCCCATATCCCATCCCAGCATACATAAAGTCGACATATGTAGGCCAATAACCATGATTAAAGTATGGGCTAGTTGGTTGCACATAAGGTCTGGCAACTGAACCTCTCCAATGAGAGTCAGTATTAGTTGCTTGTGGGACATAAGGTGGAATATTATCAACATTGGTCTACTTAGATTTATGTTTCTGGTGAGAAGAACATGCACCCAATCTTTGCTCATAAAAATCACAATCCTTAATTAAATGAAATTTACTTCCACATACAAAACATGTCTTCTTCTTGGAAGATTTATTCAAATAAGGAGATGTTTGATTACATGCAGAAGTACTTAAATCAGAAACATTCAAGGAATTGTTTTTAACAGACTGATTATGCAAAGCTTTAAAAGATAAATCTTCAGAAGAAACTGTCTTGGAAGTTGATTCCTCAGCAGCTTCCCTAGAAGACTTGTAAGTAGACTGGGGTGCAGGCTTGGGTGTAGGCTCAGGTGAGGGCTTGGGAAGGTCAGACTTCTCATTTGAATCACAGCTTTCATAGGAAGTGGACCCTTGATCCGATGAATTGTCACTGTCAGAGCAAGAGACAAAGTCATTAGATGAGGTATCAGGGTCTGGTAAGTCTTTTGACTTTTTGCCATATAGATGATGTGATCCATAAAAGTCAAAAGTGATGGATAGGTCTATGGGCATAAATTCACCTCTAATAGGTCCAGGGACAGCATGCATGTTACCTTCTTTTACAAAGTTAGCTAACCCTGCAGGTGTTGATTTACGACCATCATACCTAGCTTCTAATCCTACATATTTCTGAAAGCCTAAACCTAAGCCAGAGGTTACGAATTGACTGTTATAGAGTTCTCTAGCCAGATTATCACCTGAAATTAACCATTGATTGTTCCTAGCTATTTCCTCAGCTACTTTTTCTTTAAGCTCTAGGTTCTCAGACACAGCTTCAGCCTTAGCTTTCTCAGACAGTTTTAAGTAATTATTTGCAACTTCTAGATCAAACTGTAACACCTTTATCTTTTCTTCATAAGCTATTTGATTCTTTTGAAACCATACCTTTTGTCTTTCTACTGTTTTTAATGCTAGTTTATGAGCTTCATTTTCAACATAGCATTCATCGAATTTAGGTTTCATAGCATCATACTCTTCTTTAAGTTCGTTGTATCTTAGACTACAACCAAATATACAGTTGTGTACCTGAGATAGTCCCATCAAGGAAAACTGATCATGCCTTTCATCCGAAGTGCACCTTGCCAGCAATCCAAGCTTATCAGTATCATGAGCTTTTTCATTCACAGGTTCATGTGCAGTCCAGTTGACCTGTTCATCCATGGTGAGGAGAGCTGCTGAAGCTCCAGCTTCCTGCTGTTTCTGCTGATAGGAAATGTAGTTAGCTCCATCTCCACTCTTCCTGTCTTTGCATTCCCTTAAGAAATGCCCCATCTGGTGGCAAGTGAAACACTTGACTTTTCTCCTGTCAAAGCGAGCTGGTTCCTTTCCCTTGAAAGCAAACTTCCTTCCAGACTTCTCTTCAAACCTTTTGATATCTACTGACAGCAATGCCACCTGCATTTTCAGTTTCATCTCCTCCATTTCAAGTGGGTCCAACTGATCAAAGTCTTCATATGCAAGATACTGCTGAGTATCATAATCAGCAACAAATGAATGAAGAACATCCTCCATCAGACTACTAGTCTTAGTTTGAGAACATGGTGGAGTGGGATGAGTGTTCTGTGGTGGAGTGGGAGTGCAAGATGATGGAAAGTAGTTGGAACTAGGAGATGATGGAAAGTAGTTGGAACTAGGAGCATGTACCATCATGTTGGAGTGAGATGTCCCAACAAAAGCTGCATGGCCAGAAGAAGATGTACGGTAGGGAGTTCTGACATCAGGTTCAAGAGTTCTGAGTCTGTTGTACAGCTCATCAAATGTGAGCATGTCCAACCCACCTTTAGCCTTGAGGGCTATACTTACATGTAACCATGATGGAGGCAAGGATCGTAGGAACTTTGAATTGCAATCATCATTATCAGGTTTTGCATTCAGCTGGTTTAGCTGACTCAAAATCCTATGGAACCTGTCGTATCCCTTGTGGATACCTTCTTCTTCGGAGATATTAAAGTCTTGAAATTGTTGTCTCAGCATGGACTTTCTCATTCTCTTCGATTCTTCATTTCCACCGAACCTTGCTTTGAGAGCCATCCATATGTCCTTTGCATCATCCATATGGTGAAAATCACACAGGTGATCTTCAGGAATGGCTTGAAGCAGAATAGTTTTTACTTTGTGCTCTCTCTGCATAGCCAGCACCTCTTCAGCAGTTTTGGGAGGAGCCATGATAAACTTCCCATCCCTGTCTGGAATCATTTTCTTTAGACTGTTTCCTTTCTTCACTACCTCCCACAGATTCCAATCAATATTGGAAATCCAGTTTTCCATCTTCATAGTCCAAAGATCATATTCTTCCCTTTTTAAATAAGGGAATTTACCATTACTGTTTGAAAGACTAAGCTGTTGCATGGAAGTGGTGTTGGTGTTGTTTGTGTTGGTGACTTCAGTTTCATTATCAGATCCAGGCATGGTGAGGGTATGTTTGGTTGTATGAGGGTGAGAATGGTTCTTAGTATCGTAGAGACTTTCCCGAGGCTCTGATATCACTTGTTTAATACACAAAGACCTTGATAGATCTTAAGCACTCGGAGATCGTTAGTGTTGCCTATGTAATCACAAGCAAACTAATAGAAGATCTCTACAACTCGTATTCTTTAGCGGAATGTAAATACAAGTTATAATAACTAAGAACTCTTAGATCCTCTATGGATCTTCTGATTATAGAAACTCTATGTTTCGGATATTTTACAAGACTTGAAAGACTTAGAAAAACTTATCTATTACAAACTATTATGGTTCCTCTTATAGGCAAGAAACCCTAATGACTCACGAGCGTTTACAACGTACGCTCCTAATACAAACATAAACAACGCATGCATCTAGACAATCATACAACTAATCATATTGTTTTACTAATCATATTGTTTATTCTGAGTAAGCTCTATACAATACGGCGCCAACCTATTCTCCATACGGCGCTGACTTTTCCTGCATACGGCCTACATACGGTGCTTATCTTTCCTACGTGGATTCGCACTATCAGCAGAATCACGATCTCTGCATTAACATTTCAGCTGAAGTATAGCTTCAGCAGAATCCATTCTTCTTCGGCAGAAACTCTTCGGCAGATACTTCAGCAGATCCAGTATTTTACCGTAATTCCCAACATTTATTTACTTAAGCATAAACATGAGGTGTTTGAAACATTTAAGGTTTTCAAAGCTGAAGTAGAACTACAATTGGGAAAGAAGATTAAAGCTCTTCGATCTGATAGAGGAGGTGAGTATCTAAGCCAATAGTTTAAAGATTCTTAGCTGAGAATGGAATTGTCCAGAATCTTACTTCTCCATATACTCCAAAACAAAATGGTGTATCTGAGAGAAGAAATCGTACATTGTTGGACATGATACGATCTATGTTTAATCTTACCACTCTTCCTTTATCCTTTTGGGATTATGCTTTGGAATCAGCTGTTCACATTCTAAATATGGTTCCCACAAAGAAGGTTGATAAGACACCATATGAAATATGGCATGGTAAAGCTCCTAACCTATCTTATTTAAAGGTCTGGGGCCGCGAGGCGTATGTTAGACGTGACTCAGCAGATAAACTCCAACAAAATCTGTAAAGTGTATCTTCGTAGGATACCCTAAGGAAACTATGGGTTACTACTTTTACTATCCAACTGAAAATAAAGTAATTGTTGCTAGGTATGGAGATTTTCTTGAAAGAGATCTCGTATCTCAAGAATTCAGTAGGAGAGTTTATGATCTGGAAGATGATCAAGAAGATGCATTACCTTCTGAAAACACTAACGTACTTCCGGTAGAACCTGATAGTCTGGGTCCTCCACCAGAAGTTGAAGTGATTCCCGTTCGTAGATCCGTAAGGAATACGCGACAACCGGCCCGATCCCGACATAAATCGATCGTCCCGAAACCGACTAATAGCTTTTCGGGTCGGGACTCTGTTTTCGCTTTAAGCATTTTTGGCGTGCCAAAAACCGAGAAAAGACAAGCAAAGTTGATCGAAACCGATAGTCCCGAAACCGACTGAAACCGAATACTTTCGGGTCGGTATTCGGTTTAGGATTTAGCTGCCTTTCAGGATCGGGATTAGTCGGGTCGGGTCGGGTCGAGATCCGGCCTAATGCTCAGCTCTAGTACATAGATATAGTGCACACATTGGAGTGAATTTTGTGTACTTTGTGCACTATCTTAGTACCAAAAGTACATATAATGTACACATTGAAGATGCTCTAAAGAGCATCTCCAATGTATGACACTATTCGTTCAAAAAAATGGTATGACACTAAATTTTGCACTAAAATAGTGTAAACTTACCATTTTAATAAAACTAGAAGGGTACCCACGCAATGCTTTTTAATTATGCCGAGCAAATGTTTTTCATTTATATGTTTTTTCTAACAGTAACTTTACGAATGAATGACAATTTTTAATTAAAATAACTATAAGCAATAGTAATGCAAACTATTTCATATCCAAATAAAATTTTTCATTCTATTGCTAAAATCCGAGAAGTAAAGCTTATTTATTTCTACTGTAGGTAACCGAACATCAAGATAAGAGTAGGTTTTTTTTTTTTTTTTTTTTTTTTTTTTTGGTGGTGCTCGAAAAAAGAACAAAGCGTGTTTCGTATTGGTGTTTGAGTTTTTAGGTTGCCTTATATACCCTTGAGGTTTGGGCTATTACAAGTCGACACTTAATGGACTGTATATATATTTCACTGTATTAATAGACTCTATAAATATTTGAAGGTTGTTACAAAGTGTATGAAGGGATGTTACTTTTTATTTATGAAAATTGTCATGAAAGCTATATGATGAATAACATTAACTGATGGCTTATTAATTTCCTATTAAAGAAATGTTTTTAGTCTTAAAATTTTAAAACTTCTTTATTTAGAAAGTTCTAAACACTTTATAAAGTAGTATAGATATGCTTGCACTAATTAAAAGTGATGACGAATAGTCCGCATTCGGGTCACGAACCCGACCAGTGAACGCCACTAACAAGCCCATTACGAATGGGCTAACCCAATAACTGTTTGGGCTCACGAAAGCCCAAACCCAAAGTTATTTGGGGCATTGGATATCGGATATCTCTTACTTATGAGATATGCATTAAACTGACCGACTTAGGCGGGATACGCAGAAGGTTGGGGAACACGAAACCAACAATGATTTCGTGTGTATATAAAGGGCATCCCAGCCCTCATTTAAGGTACGATCTAAAAACCTTAACTCTCCATTAACCCTAAAACCGAATACTTACTCTCACGCCGGAGGATAATCGTGGGAGACAGTCCCACGATAAGCCTAACGGTGTTTTCTGTTTACTTAGTACGCAGGTCTCAAGCATCAAGATTCAATTGGTACGAGAACCGGAGTCCAAACAAGGAACGCCCAACTTTTGTATCAACAAGTGGCGCAATCCGTGGGACCATCACTAAGAACTAAGAACTAGAATGACAAAGCAAGGAAATCAAAACCAGCGATCGCATGGTGACATACAAGGTAAGAAGCAGCAAAGTGGGTCAGTTTCTAAACAAACCTCTGGGACAACCAGCGCTACTAGAAACTAAGGATCAGGCCCAGATATGGTCTTCCTGACGGTGGAACCATGCTCGGGGGCAACCCAGGCCACCCCAACCACCACTGGCGCAGAAGGTCCACTGCGCACTCCTTTTACCACTGCACTCCAATCGGTGCTAGAGACGGACCTAACAAAAGCACCAGACGCACCTGACAGGAACAAGGGTTTAGTGGTAGAAACAGACACCCCTGCTCTAGAAGGCGCCGGAACTAGCGCCAAGTGATTTCGTGTCTCAAAACTATGAAACCTTGGCTGCTCTCATGCAAGAGGAAGCTAAAAACAGGTCTAGTTGGAGTTTGCACGCCCGACTCGACTTCGGCCCAGAATATGAGATATCTCCACCGCGTCATCAGAAGGAAAAGCGCAGAAGGGATAACCGATAACCCCCAGTACTTACCAGGATTGGGAGGAGAGTTGAGAATGATGAAGCAGCGGACATGTAGTGCCTTGGGGAACACGAGGAAGATGGATGTCGTACCAATGTCCATGCTAGGCTTGGTAGCCGCAGGGTCCATGACAGAATGGAACGACGGTACTCTCCAAGTGAAAGCCCTTCAAGTGGGAACTATGAGGACAGTCGGCGCAAGCGCCGAAAGAGGGAAAACTCATCCTCTGGTAACTCCTCGGACAACGAGGATAGCGAAACCGGGCACTGGAAGTCCAGAAGGAAATATCACGACCAGGAGGATGAAGACATATCCCTTCCGTGGCGCCGCCAAAAAGTAGATGCGTTCACTAGGCGTATCAGCGATTTCTCAGAAAATAAAAGGAGGCGCATGCCCGCCAATGTGAAAACCTATGATGGAACAGGTGATCCGGACGATCACCTAAAAAATTTTGAATCAGCCGCTACCATCGAAAAATGGCCACAACCTGTGTGGTGCCACATGTTCAATTCCACACTAGTGGGAAACGCACGAAACTGGTTCAGTAAGCTTCCACTCAGAAGCATTGATGGCTTTGAAGAGTTGCGGAAGGCGTTTCGCCTGAACTTCACTCAAAGGAAAAATTGCGCTAAAAACCCTGTCGAGCTCGCCAGGGTAAAACAGCGCCAGGGGGAATCCACAAGCGCTTATGTGGAGCGCTTCAAAGATGAGTGCATACAGGTCAAGGCATGCCCCGAAGTACTGAAGATCTCAGGGTTCATGAACGGGATCAATATCCCAGAACTCATCAAAAGGCTGAATGACAGAATCCCCCAAACATTTGATGAACTTATGAAGCGAACAAGGTCCTTTATCCAAGGAGAAGCCGCCGCGGCAGATAGCAAGAAAGGTTACTCAAACTATAGGTCATAGGAACAACCTCGGAGACAATCCATTGACTAGAGTAGCAACCGCAACAAGAACTACCGCGGCCAAGGGAGTGGACAGGATAACGACACGTATACCCTGCTCACAAAGACCCCAAAGGAGATATTCGCAACGGAAGGAACGAACTTCCCAAGACCCCCACCAATGCATTCTCCAGAGGATCGACGCGTGGGGAGTGGATACTGTGACTATCATGGGCAGAAAGGTCACACCACCAATGAATGTGTCCAATTGCGCCAGTTAATTGATAAACTAGTAAAAGAAGGCAGATTGGACCATTTGGTTAAAAACATCAAGGAAGGGAAAGATAAGCAAAAGACTGGGAATAAGAAAGACACACCTAAGGATAAGGCTGATACCATATACATGATACAATCATGGCGACGGATGACTAGGCAGAAGATCAGCCAGAAATTTTCCCGTGGAAACGAAATATCTTTCCCCACCTTGGCTGCGGACAACGCAGTAGTGGAACCGCTTACCATTGAGATCAACGTAGGGGGTCACGATATCCACCGCATGTATGTTGATGGAGGAGCGTCCGCGGATATTATGTATGAACATTGTTTCAAGTGACTGCGACCTGAGATACGCAGCCAACTAAGCCCGGCCACGACTGCATTGACCGGTTTCACAGGCGAAAAAATATAGCCCATGGGGCAAATACGCCTGCTAGTCAATGTAGGAAATAGGGAGCATTCGACGACAGCCTGGATGACCTTTATGGTAATTAAATCCCCTTCGCCATACAATGGCATTATTGGAAGACCAGGGATATCCGCTATACGCGCAGTACCATCCACAGCACATGGGATGCTTAAATTCCCGGTGGATGGGGGCATTGTCACTCTCTACAATACCACCACACCACCCGGAGAATGTAACGCGATTACACATGAAACGGCACCCATTCCAGAACAGCGTGCAACGAAAATACCAAACCTGAAGGTCGCAATTCACCCCGAATACCCGGAGCAAGAAGTATCGATCGGAGGATCTCTATCTGATAACGGCAGGGCAGCTGTGTGCGCACTCTTGCAAAAGAATATGGATGTTTTTGCATGGGAACCCAAGCACATGACCGGGGTACCACGCTCAATCACCGAGCACAAGTTGAGAATCCGACAAGGATACTCCCCAGTACGACAAAATAAGCAGGGCCAAGCCCCAGAGCGTGCACAAGCAATTCTGGTAGAAGTAAACAAACTTGTGGACGCAGATATCATGCGAGAGGTCTACTACCATGACTGGCTCTCCAATCCAGTAATGGTCAAGAAGAGCGATGGTAGTTGGAGGATGTGTGTGGACTTCACAGATCTCAACAAAGCATGTCCACAAGACTGCTACCCGCTACCGGAGATAGACTGGAAAGTAGAATCCTTGTGCGGATACCCACTTAAGTGCTTCCTAGACGCATACAAAGGATACCACCAAATTCAGATGGCTAAGGAAGATGAAGAAAAAACGGCTTTCCATACAAGCCAAGGCGTCTATTGCTATACTAAGATGCCCTTTGGCTTAAAAAATGCAGGCGCCACTTACCAACGGTTGGTGGATAACGCATTTGAAAGACAGGTGGGCCGCAACTTAGAGGTTTATGTTGATGACCTCGTAATAAAAATCCATACGGAAGATGAATTGGTGCGCGACATTGAGGAAACATTTAAGAAACTAAAAGAGATTAACATGAAGTTAAATCTTAAGAAATGCACTTTTGGCGCTACGGAAGGCATGTTCCTCGGATATCTTATAGAGCCCGATGGCATCAAACCGTACCCAGAAAAAACGAAGGCTGTCATCCAACTTCCTTCACCACGCACGTTGAAAGAAGTCCAATCCCTAAACGGAAAGCTGGCCGATTTGAACAGATTTTTGTCTAAGTCAGCAGACAAGTCACTCCCTCTCTTCAAAACGCTCAAGAAGTGTACAAAAAAAGGGGATTTTTGCTGGACCATGGAAGCAGAAGAAGCTTTCATACAACTTAAACAGCACTTGGCAGCACTCCCCACGCTGGTGGCACCTCGCCCAGGGGAGGAGTTAATCATGTACTTGTCAGCAACTCATGGAGCAGTAAGTAGAGATGCACAAAAAAACCGGTTCATGAACCGAACCGGAAATAAAAACCGAAACCGGTTTGCCCGAAACCCGGTTTTCCTTGAACCGGTTCCTCTTGGACCGAACCGGCGGTTTATAATCGGTTGAATTTTTTTGGTTGGACTGGTTTGAAAACCGGTTAAACCCGGTCCGGTTATGAAAACCGGTTTTAAACCGGTTGTTTGACAGCTTTTTTTTACAGCGTTTGATTCCAATTGTGACAGCTTTTTGCAGGCTTGCTAGTTACTTGCTTCCATTTTGACAGCTTTTGACTCACAAGTCACAACTCAGTAGGGTACTAGGATATAATTGTGAGTTACAAATAGGGAATGAAAAAAACCAACTTTCGAAGATGGTGAGACAAAAATAGAAAGAAAACAAATAAGTTAAATGAATAGTCTAACTGGAACCATTTACAAAGAGCTTTAACATTTGGCTGAGGAAGAAGACGGACGACCTTGGGTGCATTTTGTGTGTTACTATGATGTGAGTGAGGATGGAAAGCATTGAAAGGTAAAGTCAAATTTGGAGTTTGGTTTTCAAGGATGTGTGTGAGGAGTGTGTGAGAAGGAGTTCTAGTAGTACCTAAATGGGTGCATTGTACATGGGTGCATTGTACAGTATATACATCAATCAATTGTCAATAGCTCTAAAGTGCTTTAATATTTGGATATTGACTTTAAGTTATATGTAGTGTAAATCAATTAAACTTTTCTTTTAATTTGTTTAAAATTATATCATTATGTAAAAATGTGTAAAATTCATAGGACGAAAAAGGTGAAGATGTAATATTTAATAGACATGAATTAACAATACATCTATCATCGAAAGTGACTGAGCTATGTACATAAAATATTGATATCCCTTACAAAAAGGAAAGATGCAACATTTAATAGACCTTACTTGCTTTCAAGTCAATTCAGTAGTATTAAATATTTGGTAGGTTAAAAAAATTTAAAATACCATTCAATTCTTATAAGTATTGAGGTTAAATTATACTTTTAAAAAGACAAAAAAAAAAAAAAAAAAAAAAAAAAAAAAAAAAAAAAACTCTCTCAAAAAATGGCATCCGGTCAATCTCAATCTTCCGTTGGTGGTTCTTCAACCAATCCCACGGTGGCTCAAGTCTTACCATGCACTAGATCTCAGGAAATTTGGGTAAACTTCGATTTGTGTTTGATGTCGGACAATTCGAAGAAAGCGAGATGTAAGTTATGTGGGCATTTTTTAGCTTCTGAGTCGAATAGTACGTTGAAAACTCATATGAATAAAAGTTGTTCCGTTGTTAAAGCGGCTAAGTCGGGTTCTAATCAAACAACAATGGGGGTTGATGGATCGTTGTTTGTATACGAGGTGGATCGGGTTCGTGATAGGATGGCCAAATTTGTGATTCAAGAAACCTTGCCTTTTGACCACTTCGACAATAAGCGAATGACCTCGCTTATCCAAGAAACGCTTCAACCTCGATATACCCATGTAAGCCGAATGACCCTTCGACGTGATTGTATAAAGATGTGGCATATGGCTAAAGAAGAAATGATTTTAGGATTTCAAGCGTTAGAAACTGGTGTAAATTTAACGTGTGATGTTTGGACAGCTCCATCTGGTTCACCGGATTCGTATATTTGTGTTACCGCTCATTGGGTAGACCCCAAAACGTGGGTAATGATGAAGCGTACGATTGCGTTTCAATTGTTTGAATACCCCCATACCGGCGATAATCTTTATCTTATTTTAGATTGGATCATCCAAACGTGTAATTTACAAGAAAAGATTTTTTCTATATCTTTCGATAATGCATCGAACAACACCAATGCGGTTGAGTCTTTAAAACTAAAATACAAACCGATTTGCAATGGTGTCTTTTTTCATAGTCGATGTGTAGCACATATCATTAATTTGGTTGTGCAAGACGGGTTAAATATTATCGAGTCAACAAAAACTCTTTTTAAACGTATGTTGAAAGATATTTTTAGTATTAGTAATATACGATATAGTAACCACATCAAGTTTTGTGATAGAAAAAATTCCCTTTGTTTAGGTCCAAGTTGGGATTGTCCTACCCGATGGAATTCCACTTGTTTGATGTTTGAAAGTGCTTTACGACAAAAAGATACTTTAAAAGTGTTTCATGAACAACTTGCACGAAAAGGGAAGGTTGAACCTTATCCCGCGGATGGTTGGGATACTATACATGTTGTTACGGAAATGCTTGATGTTTTTAAAAAAAGCTACTACTTTGTTGTCGGGAGTTTACTATCCTACAAGTTGTTTAGTTTTAAACCAACTTTATTTAATGGCTTCAAAGTTAGAGGATGTTGAATCAAAAAGTGATTTATTTAGACAAATGGTGGGACCAATGAAATTCAAGTTTAAAAAATATTTTGAAGAATTGCCTTGTATTATAACTTGTGCCGCCGCTTTGAACCCGGTTCTAAACCGAACCGGGGTTGAGGCTTTGATTCAGAGCATTGGTTATGATTTGGGTTTGTCCGATGATGACCCGAGCTATGTTTCTAGACAAAATGACCGCTTTAACCGTGCTTTTGAAAACATGTTTCAGGTTTATTTAACTAAATATGGCTCAAGTTCTTCCCATATCCATACTATGTATCAAGAGGCGGGTTCGAGTTCTCATGGTACTAACGAGACAATTCATTTGTATAATCTTCTAAGAAATGAGAATCAAAAGCGAGCTCGAGGTAACACTCCTAGTAGCGAGCTCGGAAGGTACCAAGGATCCGATTTCTTGTCTCAAATGACCATTGAAGAGTTTCAGAGTTTGGATATTTTGGGTTGGTGGAAAGAACGGGAATCCCAATTTCCGGTTCTAGCCGCCATGGCCCGTGACCTACTATCGGTCCAAGCAAGTACGGTAGCTTCGGAATCCGCCTTTTCGACTAGTGGGAGGGTTTTATCACCGAGAAGATCAAAACTCACTCCGGTGTCGGTTGAAACTTGCATTTGTTTGAAAGACTACCTCGATGGCGTTGAAAGGATTCAAAATTTATCACCACTCGAAGGCGAGTTGGAACGGGTTGAAGAAGAAATACACTTAGCAGAAATATCGACTGGTATGGCCCTACCTCTTGACACAGACGAATAGTTCAAGTCGTTATTTTATTTTTATTTGCTTAATGTTATTCAAGAAGACGGTGTTTTATTTTTATGTATTTCGTTTCGTTGATGTATGCAAGAAACAATTTGGTGTTGTGATGTTTAAATTTTATATTATTACTTTGTATTTTGCTATATTACTTTTATCATATATCTTTAAAAGATTGGAATGTCACTCTCTTGTCACTTGTTTAATAGTGGCTGCACTATTTGACAGATTAGACCAATGCTTTAATATTTTATAGGTGAAGTAAATATAGTAGAATAGTCGTTTAGTATGCTTCCCTACTTTCCCTATAATGTTCTTTTCCAATACTTGAATATTTCAAATTATACTACAAAAAAGCCAAATCACACATGCTTTGTCAGATTTAGCCACAAGGAGCATCCAATAACCATATATTTCTTCCATGTGAAGAGTAACTTCCATGCTTTCACCTATTATTTCATCTTTTCTTCTTGAACATTATCATGTTACCATCATTAACATTCAACATTCAATCTCAAAAACCACATAAAGCATGAGCTGCAAACCAGTGCCCTTTCTATTTTTCTTGATCTTGTTTTATCTTTTAGTTTTTGCGTTCGGGTATGAAAAATATGCGTTTCCAAGACCACGATTTCCACCAAGAAGAATGATGGCAAGATCACATCTCCCTTTCTACAGATCCATCCATGCAAAAAAAAAATACACAACCGGTTTTTGGAACCGGTTTACCCAAAACCGGTTTAAACCGGTCCCCAACTGGTCCGGTCCGGTTTAGGTTTTTGCTGGCAGAAACCGGTTTCAAACCGGTCCGGTTTAAGCGAAAACCGGTTTTTGACCACTTTGACTCAAACCGAACCCGGTTTGAAAACCGGTTCGGTTTGAAGAAATACCCGATTTGTGCACCTCTAGCAGTAAGCGCAGTGCTATTAACAGACAGAGATTCAGTGCAAACACCGGTATATTTTGTAAGCAAGGCAGTCAAGAAGACGGAGATTAACTACAGTGCAATGGAAAAGTTGGTCCTAGCACTAGTATTTGCTACAAAGCGGTTACGCAGGTACTTCCAGGCACACCCAATAGCAGTAATTACAGACCAACCCATCAAGCAAATTATCTCCAAACCTGACGCATCAGGACGTCTACAGAAGTGAAGTGTGTTACTAGGTGAGCACAACATTTCCTACAGACCACGCACTGCGGTTAAAGGACAAGTACTAGCTGAATTTATCATCGAAAAACCGGACCCTGAGGACTTACCCTCACAAGGTAAGGTGGCAATACAAGATCCATGGATCTTGTTCACGGACGGATCTTCATGCGTGGATGGGTCAGGAGCAGGCCTTATCCTCACAAGCCCAGAGGGAATGGAATTCACTTATGCACTGCGTAATTCACAACGACAAACAATGAGGCAGAGTATGAAGCCTTAATCGCCGGACTACACATTGCAGCTCAAATGGGCGTACGCAACCTGGAAGCAAATGTGGATTCCCGACTAGTGGCCAACCATGTGTTGGGCGAGTATGTGGCTAAAGAAGAAAACATAATCCAATACCTCGACAAGACCAAGTCACTAATTCAGAGTTTCGACAGGTTTACCATCAAGCAGGTTCTGATAAGGTTTTAAAAGGTACCTTTTTGAGGGGTCATTTAAGCCCTTATTCGATCACTTCTGTATCCGTTATTGCTTAATATCGTTCCTTTTCACTTTTTAGGTCTCTTGAAGGCAAAATGCTGGAATGATGCTTATTTGGACGAAAAGGCGCGAATATACGAAGAAAATGGCCAAAGTCAGAATCGAGACACTCAAAGCTGCTGAAACATAAGGCGACGGCGTCACTGCATATCTGCGACGCCGTCGGGAAGGAATTTTGCGACGGCTCAGAGGAAAAATTGCATGTTTTCAAGGGACGACGTCAGGTTCTAAAGGAATAGGCCGTCGCTACTCAGACGGCCTAGATGCAGCCAAGACGGCGTCAGAGCTGAAGGGGACGGCGTCACAGTCATAAGGTGACGCCGTCGAAAGGTTTACGTGGCCAAGACGAAACCCTAATGACGGCGACACGACGGCGTCACGAAACATAAGGTGACGCCGTCGCAGATGTAATCTTATATATAGAATCCGAATTTTTCAGTTTAATGTGTAGTCTTTTGGAGTAAAAACCTAAAACCGAACCAAGGCTTTCTTGTGCAGTATTTTAGGGTTCTAAACCCTATTATACATCAAGCTAAGTATTTACTTCATTAATTTAATTATGTCTTTGATTATTTGTGTGTATGCTTGCATGTTCTCCATGTCCGGCTAATTTATTTGTGTGTTTGCTTAGGGAATATGAAACTTAATTATTGAATATTGATTGGTTGATACTTATCTTAGTTGACTAATGATCTAGAGTGCGCTAGATTATTCGTTGTGTACTTAATGCTTGAAATTTCTTTGTGAACTTTAGAATATAATTATCTAGGTAATTGTAGGATAAAGTATTCAAGGTCAACCGTAGAGTAGGCGTCTATAAATCACTAGAGGATTTGTAAACAAGACCCTTTGGTAGTTTCAAAGAGTTAGGGAAATAAGCACGCCCTATAGCCTTAGAATCACAACGCAACTAGGAATAAGGACGTGACAAATCAACCATCAATAGGAGATAATTAAGGAGTAGTAAAACCTAAGTAAACACATCTTTAAACTATCATACGAGTACACATCAAATTAGACATAGACTATCACAACCTTAGCTTAGATAATTAGATAATAGTAGAGTAATCGGTAGCAATACCAACCCCCCAAATCCAATACCCGAAATTCGTACCTTTTCATTTTCTAAAAAACATAAAAAGATAAAAAATAATCTTCCTCAACCTCAACCTTAGCGTAGTAACTTCTCACTAGCATTCCTATTCCCCTAGAGAACGATATCAATACCCGTGGCTTACCCTAATTACTACACTACAATGATTAGGTTCACTGCCTAGGGTGTTATAAAACTTGCTCGAAGAAAAGGAAGTTTCCTTGACCCCGAACGACGCGTGTAGCGTTATCAAGTTTTTGGCGCCGCTGCCGGGGAATAGAATAGCTAGTTAGTAGTCCACCTCGTTTAGGTTTCTTTGCTTGATTCCTATCAAGTAAATTTTTCTCATTTTTTAGCTTTCTCTTAGTCTATCCCCCTTCTTCGTGACCTTTGTTCGTAACACCCATCACTTTTCACCATGGAAGGTGACAACCAACCACCACTCATCAACCCACCACCAAACGACCCGCCAAGAGCCCGTACTCTTGGTGAGTACTCGAGACCAAACCACCTAGGTTATAGGAACACCATTGAGGTTCCCGACCAAGCCCAAACTACGGCCCTGCGATCCGACACCATCCGGTTGGTGCAAAACGGATGTGCATTCCATGGACTTCGTTCCGAAGATCCAAATCAGCATCTGAGGGATTTCCTCAAAATTGTCGATTCCATCGACCTTGATGCTACTACTCGGGAGACCACGCGCTTGCGTCTCTTCCAATTCTCTCTACGGGACCAAGCTAGTAATTGGCTTGAGCGACTTCCCGCCGGCTCCATCTCAAGTTGGGATGATCTTACTTCTCGCTTCCTTGCTCAATTTTTCCCACCGGGGAGAACCACTAAGCTTAGGAATGACATCTTGATGTTCCAACAACGTCAAGGTGAATCTCTCTACGAAGCATGGACCCGATTCAAGGACTTACTTCATAAAGTCCCTCATCACGGCATTGATCTTTGGCTCCAAGTCCAAATCTTTTATGATCATGTCAACTTTCCCACTAAGCGATCCATTGACCAAGCGGCCGGTGGAAAACTTAGTGATCTCACCGCGGAAGAATCATGGGAAATAATAGAGGACCTTGCCCTCTATGACAACGAAAGTTGGGATGACCCCCGTGAACTTCCCAAAACCGTCAAGGCAATCTCCTTGCCTCCTCCCGACCGTAGGATGATCGAACTTGAAGATCAAGTCAAATTCCTCATGAGTTCCTACGAGAATCCTAAGTCCTCGCGCCATGTAAACAAAGTTTCCTCTTCGTGCGAGCCGTTTTGTGATCCTCATAACACGCGCACTAGCACCCTATCCCCCGAACATGCTTCCGTTGAATACGCATCCTCGCGTAATAATGGAACGGGAGGAAGATTCCCTACAACGCCCGGACCTAGGAATTTCAATGAAACCCGGAAGGCATGGAAAAACAAGCCCGACTTTTACTGGGGACAAACCAAAGAATTCACCTCCAATGATTTCTCGTGGCCCCCACCTAACGGTCCTAACCAACAGAGTATTGAAGGGATGTTGCAAAACATAGTTGCGTCCCAAGAAACCCAAATGGCTAAGCTCTCGGACCGCTTTAACCATCAACAAGCCGAGATGGATAGGAAGATAGACAACCTGTTGAAAGCCATAAATAGTGATAGGAAGGTTAGTGCTATCTCGACTCCCGAGCCTCCAGGTGTAGAAATTAAGGATCCAAGCAAGCTTATTAAGCACGTCCAATTCGTCAATGCCATCGCCTTAGTGGAACCGGATGAAACCGATGACGAAGAAGACCAAACATTTGTTGATGATGAAACACCAGAGGAAGAAGATGAAGTAGACAATGACTATTTCAACAAATTTCCTACGGAAGATGAATTATCCCGCCACCCTCACTTAGTGCGTGACCTCCGTCACATGTATGTTAGGAAAAGCCCTAGAATCAAGTTTGGGAACCCTTGGAATCTTAACATACCATGTTGCATAGGACACTTTTTTGTGGCAAAGGCTTACATTGATCGTAAATCCCCAATTAACATAATGACTAGCACCTATTACAATTGGATAATGAAGAAGCCTATCCCAACTAGGCAAGACCTCGATAATCCTAGTGATAAGTGTAATTTTCTTGGTAGAGTTAAGGGATTGCCCGTCTATGTAGGTAGTTTCACATTCCCTACGGACTTCATAATTGTGGAAGATATTAGCACGGCCATAGACCCTAGCTTGTCCCACGTTATTCTAGGAAAACCCTTCGTAGAAAGCACCGGGATGACCTATGACCCATCGTTAGGAGTAGTGCGATTCAAGGATGAGACCGACGACGTAGCCTACCAAATGCCGTTTAAGATTGAGAAGTTTTCATCACTCACCAATGATGAAAAGGAACTTAAACTGTCGGTCTATTACAGGAATGATGAGGATAGGGAAAAGGGAGTTGATTATGTTATGGCTAAGCTTTTCGGGTTCTATAAAGATTGTTTGAATTTAGGACCGAAATATAGGACCGAGTGGGGAGAGGGTGAACTCTTAGAAAGGAGTATCATGGGACACTTCTACAACATGGAACCCCCCGATAGAGACCGTCAAGAGGGCGGTGATGCAAAAACGTAGGAGTAGGACTACGAGTCTAGCTACAAGACTCTTAAATAAAGAAAAGCGCTTCGTGGGAGGCAACCCATGCTTAATTGTTTGCTTGTTAGTGTCATATATCTTTTATTAATTGTTTATCCTCATGTTTGAATTTGTAAAAATGCTTTATTTTGTTTTTAACCTCGTCTTAATTACATATAAAGGTATTTTACATAAAGGATAAGTGTAGGGAGGATTACACACGTTTTCATAAGAAACGTGAACATGAGAATAACAATTAACTAAAAGATATATATGTTTGTTTGTTCGAGTCAAATGCTTGTATCGAGTCATAATGGATGTTTTTGCAGAAATTTTTCCAGATTCTAAAGATGTAAATTTTCCAGAATTTTTTCCAGAAAATCGCAGACCAGTTTTTGTCAGGATAACCTGACGGCGTCAGGATTGCAACCTGACGGCGTCAGGAAGGAATAAAAACTTCAGCTTACTTTTTCTCGTTTTCTGAGCTACTTGTAAAATTTTGGAATTTTCCAGATCTTAATTTTCAAAACAAATTCTGTAACCATCCATTCCACAAGCATTATATCCTAGTTTAAATCGAGTCTTATGTATATTATTACCGCCGATTTTACGCGAAGGTTTCGTTTGTTTTCTTCTAGTGTGCAGGTTTAGTTTGTCAAGAAGAAGTTACACAAGTTTGGAAGGAGCCTTTCACGCAAAAACTCTTCTTGGAAAAGATTTAACCACCACTTTTTACGGATCCTACCGAGCTAATCAGGGGAGTATTAGTTTCTTTCGTTTTTAATTACCTTCTATTATCATAACTTTGATACTTTCGGGGAACATTGGGGACAATGTTCAGTTTAAGTGTAGGGAGGGAAAATAAACGGGAACTTTGAAACTATGCTTATCCTTGACTGTTTGCTTTGTCCAAGTGTATTTGTGTAATAAACCATGAGAAAATGTAGGTTAGGGTAATTTTAGCCAAATTTAAAATTTTTTCATGACGTATAGGAGTGGGCCATTAGTCTTAACAAAAGCGTCTCATGGATAGGAAATTGCATGACTAGCACAAAAACCCCTTACCACCTAAATTCCACCCAAAATGTGAGGATCGCCCTTAGATTAGTAGGAATTAAAGCATTCATCTTTAATGCTTAGAGTGTGAACCGGTAGTATATTGGATTCTAGAACTTGTTTTGTGATGCATTCCGAGATCGCAAGTGAGACTACACTTGTGTAGTTAGGAATAACTAAATGATAAGAGGCATTAGGATAACCCTTGTTTAATACCTGTAATATAATTACTTCTTCCACCTCGGTTGAGTAATTCCCCCACACCCTTTGCGTTGTACTCATCTTTAGTACACGATACCCCTAGTTAACCCCTCAGAGCCTATCCTTTTCGCGGTTCTCGTGATGTTTCGGTTTTTCCGGAATATCAATGAAGAGCATTGTTTACACCCCACCCCCAAATATACACCCAAATCGCCTTAGCCTACCTTTATTGCACTCACTTTTAGTGCAAATTTATGTTATCACCCAAAACCCTTAGTTCAATTATCTGGTTGCTTGCATGAGTTGCTAAGTCGAGTCATATCCTTTGTATACAGTTTTGGGATGATTGGGATTCATGGGAAAAGTTAAAGTTTATGAAACATAGGAAAGAGAACGTTAAACTCAAATTCCCTTTGTTTGCATAATAATGTACTCCAAGTGTTTTGATCTTTTCAATTCGGGTCAAATTAGTGTTAGAATAATAAAAACTCAAGTGTAGGGATGTGTCTATAAATCCCTATCATTTTGATGTACCGTAGAGGATGGTAGAGTAAAAGTGTATGCAAAAAAAAAAAAAAAAAAAAAAAAATTTCGAAAAAAAAATATAGAAAAAGAAAAAAAAAAAAAAAAAAAAAAAAAAAAAACCATACGGGCTACCATCCTACATCTATCTTTTAAATTATGTTTGTTTATTTTCGTTGCCTAGAGTTTTAGAGTGTCGAGTCTTGGCTTAGCAACGCCATTCTTCGTATACTTGCAACATAGAGATTTTTGACTATCCACCACTAAATAGCCTATCCCACCAAACCCTTCATTTCCCTACCGTAAGCCTAACGTTACAACCCTTTAAAAGACCTCTTTGATAGTCTTTCCTAGGTGCTTACGCCAAAGCGAC
Source organism: Chrysanthemum seticuspe (assembly GCA_019973895.1). Classification (NCBI taxonomy): domain Eukaryota; kingdom Viridiplantae; phylum Streptophyta; class Magnoliopsida; order Asterales; family Asteraceae; genus Chrysanthemum; species Chrysanthemum seticuspe. The sequence continues at coordinate 60,459,910 of BPTQ01000008.1, read as the reverse complement.
GGAGGTTTGATCTATTCTCAAGCCTATGGTAATCTATGTACTAGGACCGGTTAATGAGTGTTTATCTTCCATTTCCGATTTGTTATATTTCATATATACACCCGAGAGAGATGTGAGTATCCAAACACCCCATGTGAGGTGCTAGTATGTAATTTCCGTGCTTGTTATGACTTTTGCGGGGCTTATATGTGTTGTGGACCGTTTTGAATGGATGCTTCATGACCCCTAACTTATAAATTAATTGGCTAAAAGCACATTTGCTTGAGGACAAGCAAATACCAAGTGTAGGGATATTTGATAAGGTTTTAAAAGGTACCTTTTTGAGGGGTCATTTAAGCCCTTATTCGATCACTTCTGTATCCGTTATTGCTTAATATCGTTCCTTTTCACTTTTTAGGTCTCTTGAAGGCAAAATGCTGGAATGATGCTTATTTGGACGAAAAGGCGCGAATATACGAAGAAAATGGCCAAAGTCAGAATCGAGACACTCAAAGCTGCTGAAACATAAGGCGACGGCGTCACTGCATATCTGCGACGCCGTCGGGAAGGAATTTTGCGACGGCTCAGAGGAAAAATTGCATGTTTTCAAGGGACGACGTCAGGTTCTAAAGGAATAGGCCGTCGCTACTCAGACGGCCTAGATGCAGCCAAGACGGCGTCAGAGCTGAAGGGGACGGCGTCACAGTCATAAGGTGACGCCGTCGAAAGGTTTACGTGGCCAAGACGAAACCCTAATGACGGCGACACGACGGCGTCACGAAACATAAGGTGACGCCGTCGCAGATGTAATCTTATATATAGAATCCGAATTTTTCAGTTTAATGTGTAGTCTTTTGGAGTAAAAACCTAAAACCGAACCAAGGCTTTCTTGTGCAGTATTTTAGGGTTCTAAACCCTATTATACATCAAGCTAAGTATTTACTTCATTAATTTAATTATGTCTTTGATTATTTGTGTGTATGCTTGCATGTTCTCCATGTCCGGCTAATTTATTTGTGTGTTTGCTTAGGGAATATGAAACTTAATTATTGAATATTGATTGGTTGATACTTATCTTAGTTGACTAATGATCTAGAGTGCGCTAGATTATTCGTTGTGTACTTAATGCTTGAAATTTCTTTGTGAACTTTAGAATATAATTATCTAGGTAATTGTAGGATAAAGTATTCAAGGTCAACCGTAGAGTAGGCGTCTATAAATCACTAGAGGATTTGTAAACAAGACCCTTTGGTAGTTTCAAAGAGTTAGGGAAATAAGCACGCCCTATAGCCTTAGAATCACAACGCAACTAGGAATAAGGACGTGACAAATCAACCATCAATAGGAGATAATTAAGGAGTAGTAAAACCTAAGTAAACACATCTTTAAACTATCATACGAGTACACATCAAATTAGACATAGACTATCACAACCTTAGCTTAGATAATTAGATAATAGTAGAGTAATCGGTAGCAATACCAACCCCCCAAATCCAATACCCGAAATTCGTACCTTTTCATTTTCTAAAAAACATAAAAAGATAAAAAATAATCTTCCTCAACCTCAACCTTAGCGTAGTAACTTCTCACTAGCATTCCTATTCCCCTAGAGAACGATATCAATACCCGTGGCTTACCCTAATTACTACACTACAACGATTAGGTTCACTGCCTAGGGTGTTATAAAACTTGCTCGAAGAAAAGGAAGTTTCCTTGACCCCGAACGACGCGTGTAGCGTTATCAGGTTCCTAGAGGGGAAAATCGAAAGGCGGACGCATTAAGCAAGATTGCATCCACAAGCTTTGCACACCTGTCAAAACAAGTGTTGGTGGAAATGCTGAAGAGCAAGTCCATCTCAGAGATGGAAATATCCACGGTAATAGAGGAGGAGGGTCCTACATGGATAACACCAATAATTGAATTCATAAGCAAGGGCGTACTGCTCCAAGAGCAGAAGGAAGCCCGAAGAATACGGCGCACAACACAGAGGTTTGAACTTCGAGACGGTATACTATATCGACGCTCCTTTCTGCAACCATGGCTCGGCTGTGTCGGACCCCTGCAAGCAAATTATGTACTCCAGGAAATCCACGCCGGTTTATGCAGCATGCATTCAAGACCACGGTCCGTGGTGGCACGCGCTTTACGGTCAGGATACTACTGGCCCACCATGCACCGTGATGCACGGGACTTAATAAGAAAGTGCGGCGATTGCCAGGTTCACATACCCGTTCCACGCCATCCACAACAGGAGCTAACACCTATCACGGCGCAATGGCCATTTTACAAGTGGGGTATCGACATTGCAGGTCCCTTCCCTGTTGCAGCAGGAGGATTGAAGTTCCTTATAGTAGCCATAGACTATTTCACCAAGTGGATCGAAGCAAAGGCGGTTGTAACAATCACTGGCAATCAGGTAAAACGATTTGTTTGGGAAAATATTGTATGCCGCTTCGGATTACCTGGGGAAATCATCTCGGATAACGGGAAACAATTCTGTGACAACCCTTTCAAGGACTGGTGCGAGAAGTTAAATATTACACAGCACTTCGCGTCGGTTAAACACCCACAAACCAACGGCTTAGTAGAGCGTGCAAATCGAAGTCTGGGTGAAGTAATTAAGGCACGTCTGGACAAGCACAAAGGAAGGTGGGTGGAGGAATTATCGCATGTTCTGTGGGCACACCGCACTTCAATCAAAACTAGCACGGGAGACACCCCCTTTTCTCTGGTCTATGGGACAGAGGTCGTCATACCAGCCGAAATTGGGATGCCAACTATTCGCACTGCTAAAGTCAATGTTGCAATCAATGACGATGAACGGCGTATTGACTTCGACCTGTTGGAAGAAAGACGCGAGCGCGCAGCTATATGTAAAGCGAGATCCAAGGCAAAAATGAAGGGATACTATGATGCTAAAATGCGAAGTGTTTCATTCAGACCAGGCGAATTCGTATACCGCACCAATGATGCGAGTCACGCAGAAGATACAGGAAAACTTGGACCGAAGTGGGAAGGACCCTATGAGGTCATTGAAGCATTAGGAAAAGGTGCGTACAAGTTGCGTGACATGGATGGCCATGAGTTACCATGCACATGGAACATCTGCAATCTTAAACGATGCTATCTCTAGGAACGGCTACGGCCCAGCGCACGGACACTCCCGCACTCTAGTATAGTGCTTAATAAATATCCGTGTATTTACATTCTGTTTTACTTAGGCAAATTCTTCTTTTCTTTTTACAAAAACTTGCAAGTATCAATAAAATGTCGTGGTTTCTAGCTAACTCCGCGACACATTTCAATTTGTTATTTACATACTCTTGTCTTAACATTGTTGCTATATTATCTTTTGCCTACATGGCGTGCATGCACTTACCCACGATGGTGTATAGGATGAGTAAACCTACTAAATAACTCGTTGAGTACGAGGGTTGCAAACCCATCAACATTGGATCATGCATCCTTGTTAAACACCTTATATTCAAGACGTTGGAATAAGTTAAATGCATTCCACGTTGAATGCGCAACAATGCATACTATGCGCGTTTAACAAAACCAGGAATCAAGACTCTTGGCTCCTTACTATGATATTTACAGTACGCTGCGTATCACACCATGCACGATTATGTTATAAATACTTAAAACATTATAAGTATGATAGTTCATACATAATTATGAACTCCAAAGATTCGTTGCGCTTGTACAACAGTTTGCTTCTTAGACAATAAGCACGTTTTTATTCGAAGACAGGTAACTAAGTACAACTATTATAAGTCGCAACCACATTCAACAAACGTAATATTTCATTAAGTACCATGCGTTCTTACAAAATGATATTTACAATACAAGTTACAATCTATATACTCCTACAACGCCTAAGAGATGAACTCCCCACACGGCTTGCAGCATCCCCAACCTTGTTTAGCTTCTTCAACAAGTCGGAGTCTTGGCGGGATACCGTGGCAACACTAACCGGTACCCCATCAGACCTGGGGAGATGAGCTGCGCCAATACCGCACAAAATAGCCTTGCCTTTAATACCTTCCTTCCTGGCAAGTCTTGTAGCATGAGCTTCCAAGACTTGCTTTAAAGGAACTTCCTTCTCCAGGGCAAACGAATTCAAGATGTCGCGAGGGCGAGCAAACACAGGCACTTGCAGCTGGGACTCATCAGGTATCAAAAAATAATCAAGCTGCGCCTCCGCATTTTCAGCACGATGCCGAGCCAAGGTTAGCCCCTCCATTATTACCCCTATGGGATAATCCCGGTCGCGCTCCAATTCAGCAATTAGAGGAAGCTCCAACAGCTTCATCTTCTCCATTACGACAACTAGATCATCATACGCATGCACATTATAGCCAGGTACCTTATCATCAGGCACCTTCAACAGATTAGCCTCATGGAGCTCCTCTACAGCTTCTGCCTTGCCCCACGCCAACGCGCACTGCACAACCCCACCAAATGCGTCCACTACCTCTTGCGACTCCAAGGTACTGAGGGCAGCGAGGCGTAGACCATGGCCGATGAGCCACCTGCGCTCAGCGATAGAAGACATGAGCTGGGGATAAAACTCCTCATCATACTCAATGCTGAGCTTGCGCAACTTCATCTCCTGCGCTTCCAGTGAGCTTCCCACAGTTGCACCAAAATCCCCTAACTGAGAGAAAAACTCTTCCTTCCCCTTCTCAAGATATTTCAGCGCCCAGAGACATGAAGCCTTATACTCCGCTGATGCAGTACGCTCCTGACTTATTTGGCCCAGCACTGCCATCTTCTCTTCAGCAAGTCTTTAGGCGTACGAGCTCATGGCCTCCGCTTCAACCTTGGCACTGGCCAAACTTGCTTCCAGCGACGCAATTTGTTGGTCCTTTTGCGCGCTCTGGCTACTTTCTCCAGAGTACTTAGCCTTTAGCTGCGCAACCAACGTAGCTTGGTGCGCAGTAGCCAGCACCAGATCTTCAACAAGCTGATCCATTGGCGCATCCCCAGATGCCAATGGCTCAGCGCTTTGACTCTTCGGTTCAGAGGATTCAGCACGCACAGAACTATCCTTGGGGGGCGACTCTACAGAGTGTTCAAACCTACGCACATACAAGCGAATTAGCAATTGTTTCATAACATCAACAGGGAATGCGATAAGGAATTTGAAAATAACACTTACTGAGGAGCGGCAGTATCAGCTGAAGGGGAGGCGAGGCAACGTCACTGGATGATGACTCAACGACCAGAATAACGGGCCGCTTCTTCCTAGATGAGCTCGCACCATCGCCACCAAGCAATCTCTTGCGCTTCAACCCTGGGCTTTCCTCCTCTTCTTCCATGCTCTCCGCCACTTCTAATTGTGACGGCTCCACTAACGGGGAAGGAACCCTAGGGCTAGGCATGCTTTGTAGAGGAGTCGCCTCCAGCGCGGCGGAAGAACTACCCCCCGTTTCTCCCAACTGCATTTCTACGGTACGCCCCGCTGTCGCTTCTAGAATGGGCTCTTCCCCTTCCTTTAACGGGCGCACCCCCACAGTGACCTGGCGCGGCTTCGCCAACTGAACAACTCCGAATAGATCCATCTCTGCGCAACAGAAGACAACAACAAATAGGTTACCAAAAGTTCAAAGGCAAAAAGAAAAGGCTTACATTAATAAAGTAAAGGAAGGCGAAAGGACGAGCACCCACCCTGGCCATCCGCGTCTAAGAATATTGGCACCTCGTCAGGTCTGCCAAAATAATTGCGACTGATGCCCACGTGCACCAAAAATTCCTCGGGGTAGGAACTGATGGGAATACGATTAGCGTTTATCGTATTTGCATCATCAGCGCTGTATGAACCAGGGAGGGGGCGCTCATCCTTCGGCAGCGAACTCTGGGTGTAGAAGTCGAAGCGCCACGGGAACAACGCTTCATCGACCCAGAAAAATTTTTCCCTCCAATCCCTAAGCGCGTCTAGTTTATCGGTGTAACATTGCGGTCCCCCGGCGTGCTTAGCGAACGAAACCCACCCGTTCGACCACGTTGTGTGGTAAAACGCGCGAAAGAGGTAGACGGTGGGATTAATCGCCAATAATCGACAGTTAACCTCAAAGTTTGTTAATTTTGCTGCACCTATGCAGTGCAGCTGTGATATGTGTAGGCGATAGTAGTTTAAAACGTCGCACAGAAATAGGGATAGAGGCACACGTTGATTCGCAAATTCGAAAAAACGTGTGTATACCCCTACTTTCCCCTCAGGGAAATTCGCTATTGACGCCTTCGTAGCTGGCACCTCCGGATGCAAAGCCATCGGGATATAATAATCCGAGGTGAACTCACGCAGTTCATCCTCGGTCAGATCGGAGGTGAAGTCAGACAAACCACGGACCATAGTACAGTTTTTACAGGCGCACGCGCGGTTACCTTTGGAATATTAAGGTTTTCTTGCTGGAAAGTTTGAAGCTTCTTTTTAACAATGGCGGAAATGATTTTTACTGTGATAATCACAATAATGAGGAGGCGGACGTTTATATAGGTTTTACAGCCATGCGATGATTGACACGTGGATCTCACTATCACCAATGTGTGGATAGGATGGATTGACATGACACGTTTTCAGTTACTTTCCCACGATTTACGAGGTGGGAATTTGAGATATTTTGTCTAGATTCACCGTGTATCTTTCAAGGCGGGAAACCTTTTTAGCTTCTTTGCTACGCTTCGCAGATTTTCTTGGCTACAACTATTAGTCTAGCATCCGCAGTTAGTCACTGCGCATACTAGACTGGAGGGACATGATGACGTATAGTCCGCATTCGGGTCACGAACCCGACCAGTGAACGCCACTAACAAGCCCATTACGAATGGGCTAACCCAATAACTGTTTGGGCTCACGAAAGCCCAAACCCAAAGTTATTTGGGGCATTGGATATCGGATATCTCTTACTTATGAGATATGCATTAAACTGACCGACTTAGGCGGGATACGCCAAAGGTTGGGGAACACGAAACCAACAATGATTTCGTGTGTATATAAAGGGCATCCCAGCATTTAAGGTACGATCTAAAAACCCTAACTCTCCATTAACCCTAAAACTGATTACTTACTCTCACGCCGGAGGATAATCGTGGGAGACAATCCCACGATAAGCCTAACGGTGTTTTCTGTTTACTTAGTACGCAGGTCTCAAGCATCAAGATTCAATTGGTACGATTACCGGAGTCCAAACAAGGAACGCCCAACTTTTGTATCAACAAAAAGTTACTCTAAAGTACGACACTAAAAGTTAGCACCAAACATTTTCAGCTAGTTTAAATTACATTTCAACATGATGAACCAAAAAATAGTCTAAAACCATATAGTCAATTATAAGATTATAATTTAGATAGACTAGGTTTTATATTTTTAGTCAAATATTAAAGATTTAACAAATACATTGAGTTTAAATAAAGAAAATAATGTGTGGAAACGTAGAGGGGGGGGTGAATACGTTACCGTTTATAAACTTTAGATCTTTAGTATCAAATCGCTTATGAAGCTTGTTATAATATGAAAGTACCAATTATTGTTTGTGACTAATATAAAGCATGGTAAACCAAGTTGTCACACAATCATGAACATCAAACCACATCACAAACAATAGTATACAGCAAGTATAAAAGTAAAGAGATAAAAAAAGGAAAGTGCAAACCAAACACGAGGATTTATAGTGGTTCGGTCACGGATCTCCTTTCCGCCCTACTCCACTCCCCGAGTACCCAACTCGAGAGTTACTTCACTAAATCAACAAGCTCCCTTCTCGGCAGAGAAAACCTTACAATCGTCGCTTACACTTTTTCCGGTACAAAGCTAAATACCGGGTTCTAGTTCGAGGTAGAACCAACCTAACGTCGCCTATACAATATTTCCGACACTAAGCTAGATGTCGAGTTCTTTTACAAGGGTACAACCACTCCCAATATGTTTTATTGCCCAACATAATAAACCTTGTGTTTTATGGCACAAACACATAAACCATCTAATATAGTTTGGTGAAAGTGTTGTTATGATGCAATGATGTTTACACTAATGATCCATGACACAAATGTCTAATGGATATGAATAACTACTTCTAAATGAACTTCCATTGATAGGAAGCCTTCATGATGAAGATCACAAGTTCCCTAAACTTCTTGTGATAGATCTTCAACTTGTGGTGAGTGGGGATGGCTAGATCTCCAAGATTTCCTTGGTTGATCAAAGAGTATGCTTACAACAAAGATGAATGTTAGAAGCATTATGATCATGATCATTAGGGTGTTTAATGTATGTTACTACATTGTTAATGATTGATTTAAATGTATGCAAGAAGGTGGAGAAGATGTGATTTGAAGTGGTGAAGAAATGAGAAAACAATGGGCTTCTATTTGTAGGAAAAAGTGATCAGGAGCGTCCACGGACCAAGGAGCCCTTTAAAGGGTTCCGTCCTTTATGCAATTTGGTGCCGTGGGTGCCTGACAAAAAATCTAAAAAATCTTTCTTCAAATCTTTCCAAGATATTACCAAATCTTACTAAGATCACATTTGATATATTGAGTGTCAATCTAACCAAAATATTCAAGTGATCTTTCAAGGATTTCAAAGATGATGCATGACATGATGTAACATGTATTTCCATTTATAGATTAAAAAGTTTATCAAGGTAAACTTGTAAAATGTATTATGTAACTAGTTAATAAAATGTCTAGTTACCTTTTGTAAAAGAGTGCTTGTCAAAATAACATATATTTTGTCAAGTGTAAGTAAACTTTAGTATTTGTATGAAATACTTGTAAATGCAAAATGTAGAATGAGGTTCGAAATAGAATGGTTAACCTATTAAAATACTTAGTGACTCTAAACGTATTTTAAACATTCTAAATGATTTGTTAATGGGTTTGATCATAATGCCACATAACAAACATATACGAACCTGTGTTGTAACATATGAGGACTTGAGTCATCAAGAGGTGTTGAATGTATGTTGAGACAAAGTGTGATTACAAGTAACTTGTACATTTTACGTTATGTATTACAAGTTACATGTTTTTCATCAATCAAAACAAACGAGACTGTATAGATTAAATATCGTAATATTTGCACTAACAATCTCCCCCTTTTTGATGATGACAAATATATGTAAACGTAATATAAAGTAAAATGTAAAAGGTTACTTTTATCCTTACTACCTTTACATTACCTTCTCCGTCTTCTCCGTTTACACTCTTCTCCCCCTTTTGTCGAAACAAAAAGGGCGTGTCCTTGGAGTTTAACTTAATTTCTCCCCAAAAAGGCGAGCTTGCATCATCCCTAGTGAAGTTAAATCGTCTACTTCAATCCGTCCCTTGTTTGGTAGTGGATCCATGGATCAAATAAAGAGGCTTAACCTACATCAAGGTTAGTTTTATGCAACAAAAATTATGAGAAATATATGAAAAAGAAAAATGCATAGCAATGTTAGCCTATTTTCTCCACTTTTTATCGAAGCACAAATGCTTGTTGAAAAGTGAGAATGATGCTAAATGCGAGCATGCTCCCCCTTCACGGTTGCTCCCCCTTGTTTGAGGCGTCAGGGTATGATTAAAAACCTACAAAACAAATATTAGTGCAAAACTATATTCGTCATTGGACGAGTAAGTGTTATACAACAAAGTGTGTATAAGATGCATTCAGTAAATTCTTGACGGAAGCTCCCCTTGCTCTAGGGCGTCAAGATGAACCTTCAAAATAAATATTAGTATAATAGAAGCTTTATCTTTAGACAAATATGTCATATACAACCAAGTGTATAGACGATGCAATATGAGTGCTTAAAGGATAGTCCTCCTTGTTCTAGGGTGTCAAGAAGCACCTAAAATAAGAAAAATAATTGATGCAAACTTCATCCTTAGATGAGTAAGTTATATACAATCGAGTGTATATGATGATGAACCTACAATGAAAAACATTAGTACAATATATTTCATCTTTTTCACAAAGAAAAATAAGATGTATATATGTGATAAATGATATAATCAAAGATCTCATGAAGTGTAGTCTCCTAATTACAATCATAAGAAAAGTGAGAATATAATATGATAAAAACCTACAAAGTAGTTCCTATAAAGAAGATATAAAGTCTCCTACCGGGTGTGCCACTAGTGGTGCTAGTGTTGGTGTCGGTTTACTAGTAGGATTCATGTGGTGATGGTAGATGACTCGAGATTTATAAAAGTAAGTTTTCGCTAATCCATGGTGGTGATGATTTAGTGAAAGTGGTGATGGAAGGTGGTGGTGATTAGGTAGGAAGCTATTAAGGAGTTAAAAACTCATATGTATATCAAAAATAAAAAATATAGACTCATGCAATCCTTTCGTCATGTCAAGTGACCAAAGCTAAGAAAAAAATATGAATGGACATTGCATTTCAATGATGCATAAGGGTTATGATTTGAATGATTTATTGATGCTAGCAACCTATTGTTTTGAGCAAGTTCTCATATGCTTCAACCCAAGAGTAATCAATAATGCGTTCTATCTAAGAATATATAAAAGTGATAACATGAAGATAAATTCGTTCATTGATTGACACGAATTATAAAAATGACATATTCTAGGTGACAATGGGAAAGGTAGTATTAGCATGGTTATGACCGACATGGATGATTATCACTTTGAAAAGAAGTGAAGACAATATGGAAAATACTAATAATAATAATAATGAGTACCTATATGAGGATGAGAATGACATCATATAAGTGAGAGTTGGATGGACCAACGTGTTGGAAATGGCTGTTTTGATTAATATATCGTTTGCACTGACAATGACATGCATGATATATGTCAAGCGAGAAAAGGATAAGATCCTATGATGGTGTTCTAGATAGTGAAGTTGTAAGGTGCTAGTTTAAGGAAAATCCTAGATTCGTTGATTGTGGAGATGAAGAAGTTTGTAAAACACATGATGTGTTTTTCACTTGATGAGGTATTGGTGCAAACTTGTGATATAAGGTTAAAAAGGTTGAACTAGTTGTGGTTTCGTGAACCGGTTTTAGCTAAGTGGTGTTTGCCTATGTGTTGGTATTTTAGAATCTAAGAGACATAAAATTTGACAAAAGACAATTATGTGAATGGATTTCTCACCCTCTTAATTGGTGGACATCCAACATAATGTGTAATGTATCAAATAAGGAATGACAACAAAGTGTTTAGGAGGTTATTCGGGTTAACGAAATAGATGAGCTTAGTGATGTTTTTCTGGATGATGGTTAGCATACAATGAACTTCTTCCTTAAAGTCACGTACCTCTTCTCGATTAATACGAGATGATCGTATGATGAGGCATGTGGTTTCCTAATAGGAAGTGAATAGGATTAGTGTATTGTTATAACTAAATAATGATGAAGTGATTTTTGGAAAGCGGAAGCAAAAATGAGATTTAGAAAGAGGTCGGTTGAAAGACAAAAATGCAAAGCCAACCCTCTAGAACTTAATTCCATATGCTTCTAAACTATATGCAAGTGTAGGGGTCCCATAAAGCATAGTACTAATCTATGTAGCAATAAAGGGGATTATTGATAAGGTTTTAAAAGGTACCATTTTGAGGGGTCGTTTTAGTCCTTATTTAATCACTTTTGTATCCGTTATTGCTTAATATCGTTCCATTTCACTTTTTAGGTCTCTTGAAGACAAAATGCTGGAATGGCACTTATTTGGACGAAAAGGCGCGAATATATGAAGAAAATGGCCAAAGTCAAAATCGATACACTCACAGCTGCTGAAAATAGAAGGCGACGGCGTCAGGTGCTAATTGCGACGCCGTCCGAAAATTGTTGTGACGGTTCAGAACCCAAAACTCGTATTTTCAAGTGACGACGTCCAGTTGTAAAAGAGTAGGCTGTCGCTACTCAGACGGCCTAGATGCAATCCAGACGACGTCAGAAGCTGAAGAGGACGGCGTCACGGACATAAGGTGACGCCGTCGCAAGGTTAACGTGGCCAAGACGAAACCCTAATGACGGCGACACGACGGCGTCACGAAACATAAGGTAACGCCGTCGCACATGTAATCTTATATATAGAATCCGAATTTTTCAGTTTTAGAGAGAGTCTTTTGGAGTGAAAACCTAAAACTGAACCTAAGGTGTCTTGTATAGTATTTTAGGGTTTTAAACCCTATCTTACATCAAGATAAGTATTTACTTCATTAATTCAATTATGTCTTTGATTATTTGTGTGTATGCTTGCATGTTTTCCATGTCCGGCTAATTTATTTGTGTGTTTGCTTAGGAAGTATGAAACTTAATTATTGAATATTGATTGGTTGTTTCTTATCTTAGTTGATTAATGATCTAGTAATGCGATAGGTCATTCGTTGTGTACTTAATGCTTGATTCATCTTTGTGAACCTTAGAATATAATTACCTGAGTAGTTGTAAGCTAAACCATCCAAAGAGTGCCTTAGAGTAAGAGTTTATCATCCCTAGTGGGTTTGTAGACGAGACCCTTTGGTAAGTTCAAAGAGTTAGGGAGAAACGCATACCCTACAACCTTAGACACACAACGCAACTAAGAATAGGGACGTGACAATTCAACCATCAATAGGAGATAATTAAGGAGTAATACAACCTAAGTAAGCACATCTTTAAACTATCATACGAGCACACATTAATTAGACATAGACTCCCACAACTTTAGTTTAGATAATTAGATAATAGTAGAGTAATCGGTAGAAATACCAAAACCCCCCAAATCCAATACCCGAGATTCGTACCTTTCCATTTCATAAAATATAAAAATACAAAAATAATCTTCCTCAACCTTAACCTTAGCATAGTAACTCC
>BPTQ01000008.1:60280171-60435570 GCA_019973895.1 Chrysanthemum seticuspe | reverse complement strand
TAGTTCCTAATATACAGTGAACTCTTTTAAACGCGGTTAAACTGAAATATATTCAGTTTATATTTGATTATGTTGAATTCTAAGAGTAGAAATGGCATCAGTAGAGTTATGGGAAAATTGTACAAAAATTGTGGAATGAAAGAAATGAATTAAAATTCCTAAAGGCGATTCATAATATTCAGTGAATTCTTTAGAATCCAGCGTAAACTGAAAGTGTTCAGTTGTAACTGATTATGGAAGTGTAAGATGATACCAGTAAGGTAATAAAGTAATTGTAAAAATAATATCCCGGAACAAAGGAAATGAAGAAAGATATTAAAGGAACAGTTTCTGATGTTCAGAGCATCCTTTAAAGTTATAAAACTTGTAAGTTAAAGTTTGACCTTATGAAGTCAAAATATTGAAATTTCCTACGAGACTTGTAGTCTTTGACAAGGAAATTATAGAAAGAAGTAAAGGAAACAAGGCCCTATAATAAAAATGTTAATGAAATAATGGAATGACCATAGTAGAATGTGAAGGTATTAGTCAATGTTGACTTGTGAAAGTCAAATGCGACCTAAGATTTCTTAAGTGACTTATAATACTTAGCGGAAATCCTTAAAATTAAGTAAAGAAAGTAAGGTGTTAAAAACATGTTAAAAGGGTATTGAGATGACTACGGTAAAGATGAGAATCTTAAGTTGTATTAGTTTATATTTGACTTATATAAAGTCAAATTGGCGCAAATTTTCTCAAGTGACATATAATCCTTGATTAAAAGTTAGAGTAAAGCAAGTAAGAATGTGGTGTAATAGTGATAAAGTGATCAAATGATATTTTGGTTATAATAAATGTGTCTCGTTTGACATAACAACCTCAGTAGAACTAGGGTAAAAGGAAAAGAAGAGAATTCTTGCAAAGGAGTCAAGTGTCTAAGAGAAGATAATATATATATATATATATATATATATATATATATATATATATATATGGACAATGTGATTCAGGATGCTTAGTAAGGAGGTATTAAATAGTTAAAACAAATTTACACCTTAATGCGCAATGTTAATTTTGAAATCTTTGCCAGCCTAAAACGATTAATTATTTCTAATCTTGGCGAGTTGGTGTCGCACATTCTTACTATTTAGAAGGATCTTGCTACCTGAAGCTTTCATGGAAATATGAGTAATTAATAATATAATGTAACATAATCTTAACAGGCAACAACATACGGTGTTTACCGAGGATCGTTGTCCTTTGGTCCTTAGATGCTGACTTGAATATATTATGTTCTATATCGACAATTCGACATCTAACACAAATCGCTTTTTAAGTAACTTACTATTCAAATGGTAAGTAATAATAGAGTAACTTACTATTCAAAACTATTTTTCACCTTTGGACTCATAATAGAAGTCGTGGGTGTATCGCTAATTGGAATGATTGGGTGTTAAACCTTTGGTGCAGGTCCTCTTTGTTACGAATGCTTGGTTAGTTGCTTTGGCTCTTTGCCTTTGGTGTTGTAGTTTTTTCGTTGGTGTTTGTTGTCTTGGTTCTCTTTGTTTGTCTAGCTCTAGCCGGGCGTTTGGTTTTTCTTATAAGAATTCGTAGTAACAAAAACAAATATGTTAGTTAAACGATTGACAAACAATGCAGTTCAAATATATGTAGGTTATCAAGTCATATGTTGCAATCGTAGCAAATGGAATTAATCTAAAGTGTTTGGTTTGAGGGTACGAGAATAAATGAATAACTTTCATGTATTCAAACATAAATGTTTGGTTATTGCGTTTGATAATCGAAGATGAATTAAACTGATAAACTTAGCCATGTTTTAAACACACCAAAGGTGGTGGTTTTAATAACATAATTTCCATTCAAATGCCTGTTAGACCCGTATCCCGGATACAAATAGGCCCCACCTTAGATGAAATTGACCAAGGTTTAACGTGATTGGTTAGTCAACGAATGTTATATTGTAGTCAACCCGATAGTCAAACTAATAGTCAACAAATGTTATGTAAATGATTATGGAAAATATGATATGTCACATTTATAAGGAAAATTGACTTAAGGGACCTAAGTTGCCAAGTGCTAAACATGTTATAAAGTATGTTGTGGCCAAAATAGAAGGAATGAGACTTGAAGGACCTAATGTGCCAATTAGGAAAACATACCACCTACATATGTCTGGAATCCTTTTCCTTGTATCATTAGATTTCCAGAATAATTTAGGTGTGTATGTGTGTGTCGTGAAGTGAAAAAGGAGGGAAAAGAACAAGATTCTCCAATGGTCAAATTGATGAAGGATTAATGCTCCAAACCAAGAAATAAGTTAGTGCTAATCATCCTTACAAGTAAGTAATCCTTTACCCTAAGCTAATTGATGAATTATAAATTAGGGTTCATATACCTATTTGGGGAAATTGGGTAAATGATGTTTTTAAGCTAATTAAAGATGTTATGATGATGATGGGTTAAGTTTTATTAAGTTAGTAATTTATGGATTGATCATCACATAATCAAGATATGATTATATGATGATTAGAGGTGTGTAAGAAATGGGATATGGTTGTATAAACCATTTTCATAATTATTTAATTATGATTACTAAGTGTTATGATAATTGACCTAGGATGTGAAGAAGAGGCTAATGATGGTATTGATGATGATGATTATAATTGATATCACTATCTTGGAATTAAGGTAAGTAAACCGGTCATTATATGTTGTTATATGATTCTACACATTATATGTTATGTGATTTTGTTATGCTAAGGAATGGGGTAATTGAATATATGTTTATATAAAGTGTGGTTGAGACTAGTTTGGCTTAACTAGTCATGAGGGTTAGGCAAGGTGGATTAGGCTAAGGTATGTTGATGTTGAACCATAGGAAATGTTTTACTTAAGTGAACCAAAGTACGTGTTAATGTTTAATGATTTGAAGTGAGTTATGATGTATAATGTATGAATGTATATGATAACATGTTATGAACGCTTTACTTACTAAGCCTTGTGCTTACAGTTTAAGATGTTAATGTTTTGTAGGTTTAAATGTGAAGGCAAATGAAATGCTTGGAACTAAGCGCTAAGGTTGGATTATGCGAAAGTTTAGAAGATTGATAAGAAGGTAAAGCTTAGGTAGATACCGAGCTCATGACAAGGTTGTCCCCCGAGAGTCATAAAAGGTTTAATGTTTATAGTGTCAAGTCTTTGAAATTTTTTAAGAGTCATTTTACAGGTTTTAAAGCATGTTAAAGAGTTATGTTTAAGTGGTGTATGCGGTCAAAACGGGTGTTTGGCATAACACCCGTCACTTTGTAAAGCACGTTTCCGTGGGTCATTATGACCAAGTTTATGCATATATTTGATATTTATAATGACCTAATGATTTCTGGAAGTTTTGGTGTTATGTCATGTTATAGAAGTCGTTTTTCGGAAAATGGGTCAAAAGTATATAAAAGGGATATGCAGAAAATGGGGTGTTTGGGACAAGGTCTATTTTAACCCATTTTGGGTCAAACGGGTCAAGAATGTTTGTAAAAACAATGTATATGGTTAAGTGTTTGTAAAGTGGTTAAAATAGTTGGAGAACTAGTTGGAGAACTAGTTTGGAGAACTAGTGGAGAACTAGTTTGGAGAACTACTTGGAGAACTAATTTGGAGAACTAGTTGGAGAACTAGTTAAAGTCAGTTTTTGAAAAATCATATTTTTTTAACCGTAAGTCGTCAAGGGTCGTGCCACCCGTCATTTCGAAGGTAATTGAGTCTAGTTTCATGTAAAAATACTTAGAAGGGTCAGTTTGTTACAGAATTTTATCAGTTCAACGATTAGTAACAGCAGGTCAGTTTTAAGTCAAATCATTTTCGCGTAAAAGTTTAAATTTCCATGATTTTAAGTCGTGTCATTCATGGGGCGTTACAATACCCACGCTAAAAAAAATGATTCTACACGCTTTTATTTTCACACTTTTTAAAAATATATAAAATTTTATTAGTTTCTTAACACTTAATCTGTAACCAAAAAAAAGTTCACACTTTTAAAGGTGAGGAATTATAAAATTTCTCCACACTTTTATTTATAATACCCAAATTCTTCTCACTTTGAGGAAGTACGGAGAATTTGAGTGTTACAAATAACCTCCAAACCCATAAGTATGGACATTTTTTAGAGTTCTTCACACTTAAAGATGTGATTTCTTTTTGACACAACTATAAGTGTTGAAAACATATTGTTTTACAATTTTTCTACACTTATTAATGTAACCAATTTTTACACACCATTAAGTGTCAATAAACTAATAAAATTTTACACGCTTTTGAAAAATGCGGAAAAAAGTGTGTAGAATTAACTATTTCTTTAATGCCATAATAATTCTGATATGAGACAGTGGCCAGTTGGGTTTAAAAGATATCATAATGAAGTTATATGATCTGAGATAGTGGCTAGTTGGGCTTGAGTTGGTTTATACATGGAGTTGGTGTTATGAGCACTACTAGTGGACCGATTATTGTTTTGTGTTACTCGAGTATTGCCAGTAGGTGGTGTAGCATTGGTAGAGGGTTGTGTAGATGGTATAGAATGATGGTCATGTAGTTTGTGTACAAACTTACAACACCCACCATATATATGTGCAAGTCTCACGTTAGAAGTTACGACACATTTCAAAACCTGAAGTAGCCATGGTATTCGCTGGTTCGAGCTCGGTTGCGTGGTCACAAGAACGGTAGGAGATGAAGAGTAATGATTAACAGAGGATGTAGTTGTTGGCGAATTTCTGAGTGGTGTCTGATTGTGGCTGCAATGCGTGGATCAGATTCAAGGAATACAAGTTGGAGTGCAAGTCCAACTCTACTATGTTTACTTAATATGTATTAGTTATCTTCCAGCAAGTTAGATAATTATAAGTTTAAGTAAAAGAGTAATCCTTGTTGGAACTTTGTTTAAGATCAAACAACCATCCTTGCAAGACCATTCATGTTTTAGTCTTAATTAGACATTACAGTATAGTTTATTAAAGACATTTTAAGTTTTTTTGTAATGTTTAATATCTGTATTTAGATATGGGTTGAGCCAAAGCCCCAAACGACCCATGTTAAGTCAGTTATTCTAGTTACCTATTATGACACTTTTTTGGCAGTTATTCACCAACCATTGTGATTGTTGGATTCATTGAACCAACACAATGGTGCCTGCTGGTAAAGTATATATATGCCAAAATATGTAGATACTATTATTCAATCAATTTATTAAGTTAGTTATATTCAAATTTCCCTCCATGTCTATTATATCCTTATATTGTTCTTTCCTCCCATATTGCATACTTACTACACATCATTATTATTATTACACTGCATAACAACATCAAACAGAATTATGGCCTTTCCAAATTCAAGTCATGATCAAAGTTGGGTAAGGCACAAACCTGCCTTCAACCATCTAAGAAGTGGCATCAGAGCCTTGGTTTAAGGTGGCCTATGAGAAGGTTCAATGAGTCTACTTTTCTGAGACAAAAAAAGGACAGAGAAGACAAGATGGGAATCTGCATAAAGCAGATTACCCAAGATTGCAAAGACATGCTCAAGGAAAAGCTTGAAGAAATCCAAAATTACAATCAGTCTATCTTATACCCCAAATATACCACTGCCTCACTCAAACTCAGAACCTTCAAATGTTTCAAATGCAAAAAAGAGGTACATATGATCAAGGATTGTCCCATAAGAAGGATGGAGGAAGACGTTGGTCAACAAGATGTATCAAGCAACTATGCAGAAAACTCATATGCACTGCACAAGTACCAATCTCCCGCTGTAAGCATTAATTTTCCAGAATTGATACATTTTGAAACAAAGTGCATGCTAAAAGGAACATATCATGATAACTGGGACAATATATGGTATATCAGTACACATATAAGCATGCATGTTTGTTCTAGAATCAATCTTTTCTGTAAAATTAAAGAAAAATTCTCAATAGACAAAGTTGAAGAAGAGAATAAATTGCTTTTTACATATGGAATTGGAGAGGTGATTGTAAAGAATGGTAATGGTAGGTATTTGATCCCAGGGGTCTTCTACACCCTGAGGTGTCCCTAAATATCCTCTCTGCAGATCTCCTTGAGAAACTAGGAGTGCAAGTTCTCTATGAGAACAATTCATGTACACTTCACTACATGTTCAAGGATCCCATTACACACACCTTCAATGAAGATGCACTCAGAATTAAACACAATGAGTATCTAGACAATCACTTTAAGGTTTTAGATGCATCCCAAAATCCACAACCACATGACTATACAAAAGTTGAAATCAATGGAGTAACCTATTCTACCTAAGTCACCAACTTCACTGAATTCACAAACTTCATGAATTTAATTAGCATAGACAAATTGGTTGGATGCAAATGGGAATACTTCAGGAAGAGGTTCGTATCCACTCTAAAATGGTTCTATGAAACCTATCTTAATGTCCCCTTGCAAGGCCCTCTACCACCACAGATCATTGGCAAAGATGTACACTTGATGGACCTTTATAAGGTTGTTGAGTGTTTGGGTGGCTACATTCAAGTACACTTCTCACAGAAGTTTGGACAGGCTGCAGAGATCCTTGGTTTCTCCTACAATGATGGTGAAGCCCTCAAGCAATGCTAGAACAGGTACATAGATGTTCTTAAAGGATACTATAATACTGTAAGAATGCAGAAGGTTGGACAAATCTCAGTACCAATCAAGACCACAAACCATGTGGACAAAGGAAATGCAACATACTGCCTTGGCAGTCAAGATCAGAAGGATACACTGCATGCATCTATAGGATCCAAGAACTACATCAAACCTGCTCATTTTGGCATAAGACTTGAACATGAGACAAAAGAAGGCACTGCCTTCTGTCACAGTCCAATTGATAAAAACAGCCTCTCAAATCAGAAGAAAATCAAGGAAGAAAGGACCTCACCAAATGATGACTTTGTCATCATTTTATTCTGAAGACACAAGATTCAAGGGTGATGGTTTTTGATCTTAGAGAGGTGAATGTTGGAAGTTGGAACTTTGTTTAAGATCAAACAACCATCCTTGCAAGACCATTCCTGTTTCAGTCTTAATTAGACATTATAGTATAGTTTATTAAAGCCATTTTAAGTTTGTTTGTAATGTTTAATATTTGTATTTAGATATGGGTTGGGCCAAAGTCCCAAACGACCCATGTTAAGTCAGTTATTCTAGTTATGTGTTATGACTGTTATTTGGCAGTTATTCACCAACCATTGTGACTGTTGGATTCATTGAACCAACACAATGTTGCATGTTGGTGAAGTATATATATGCCAAAATCTGTAGATACTATTATTCAATCAATTTATTAAGTTAGTTATATTCAAATTTCCCTCCATATCTATTATATCCTTATATTGCTCCTTCCTCCCATATTGCATATCATTATTATTATTACACTGCAAACAGAATTATGGCCTTTCCAAATTCAAGTCATGATCAAAGTTGGGTAAGGCACAAACCTGCCTTCAACCCATCTAAGAATCCTAGTTATAGTCTAACATGTATTGGTTAGTCTATATATATCGAGAAGGGTAGGGCATTACCTTTGTACCGATTGAAGTTTTGAGTTAGTTTTTCTTAAATAAAATAGTATGTTAGGCATATTCTTCCTGTTTTGTGTTGTGTTACTATTGTTGTGCACCTCTGATTACCTCAATTGGTATGAGAGATTTTGTGAAGGATTAGGTGACATGTACCAGCTATTAGAGTTTATGAAAAGAAACTGGTAACAGCAAGTCGAATCTAACTTGCAAATGTGTGGTTAGACGTGTGGGTTTTTATCAGGTAAACTGATCACAGTTTTTTTGGTGCTTTGTACCTGCGTTTTAGGGTTACAAAACCAACAAGAAACCTTGGACTTTAACCTGCGAACATGTGGTTACTCGTATGTTTTGATCATAATACTTAAATCTGGTCACGATATTGTTCAGTTAACAAAGAAGAGCTTCTTGTTTTTGTTGGTGATTTGTTGATGCGTTGAAGGGTTACACATACCTACAACAACGTTCGTTCCAGTGGTTTAGACGTGGAGTGAAACCCTAAAAACAAATCGACTTCAAGAACCTGTTGGTTTAAGTCGTGTATTGTGTTCATTAATCAGTTTATAAACTAAATAAAGCCCATCCAAATTATATTAGTGAGTTGGAAAAAGTCTATTGGGTTGTTGATTGTCTCTCTATTTGTTGAACTTTTAGTAGGATAATCCAGGAAAGCATTGATAGGCCTATGCATATTCAACACAAACCAAGAACTGAACATATATTATCTAGCCGCGTTATAAAGGGCTGGAAAATTCCCCATTACAAACCTATTCACAATCAAGAACCAGGATGACAAGAGGTGCATCAGGTTCCAACAATCTACCACCGACAAAGGAATTGATTTTGATGTTTCAGTTTCCGATGTTAACGTCAACTAACTATACCATATGGAGTATGCGCATGGAGGTGCTTCTTGGAATCCATGGAGTCTGGGATGTGATAGATCCGGGCTTAGACGATGCCAACAAAAACAATATAGTTAAAGGCTTATTATTTCAATCGATTCTAGAAGAATTGATTTTACAAATCGGTAATTTGAAAAATAGGAAAGGAGATGTGGGAAGCAATAAAGACTTGTAATCTGGGGGCTGATCGTGTGAAGGAAGCGAGGCTTTAAACCCTAATTATGGAGTTCGAGAATCTGAAGATGTTAGATAATGGTACCATAGACGAATATGCTGCAAAGTTATCAGGTATTGCTTATAAATCAGCCACGCTTGGAGAAGTTATGACGGAACACAAGCTGGTAAAGAAGTTTCTCACAAGTCTTCCTAGACGGTTTGTCCATATCGTGGCAGCCCTAGAACATGTTTTAGACCTTAAAGAAATAGGGTTTGACGATGTGGTTGGTAGATTGAAAGTGTATGAAGAAAGAGTCAAAGAAGATGATAAAGAAAACGATGCTCAATAGAATTTTCTTTATGCTAGGACTGAAAATTCCAATAGGAATAATGACTCAAGCGGAGGAAGAGGACATGGTTCATACTCTCGAGGTCGTGATCGTGGTCGTGGTCAAGGTAGTGGACGTGGCAACACTCAAAATCATGGTCAACGTGACTCCTCGAAAAACCGTGAAGATAATGAACAAAAGGGTAAACAACATGAGAAACGTGATTTCTCACATATAAAGTGTTACCGTCGTGATGAGTACGGACACTTTGTTTCAAGATGCCCTGAACGAAACCGAAACCATGAAGTTAACCTTAATGAGACGCAAGAGAAAGAGGTGTATCATGAGGAAGGAACGTTCTTTATGATGAACTTGGTTCAAGAAACGGTTTTCATGAATGAAGAAAAGTACACTCCACCAAAGATCGAGGCAAATACCGAGGAAGATAATGTATGGTATTTTCACAACGGAGCAAGTAATCATATGAGCAGGTAATTGTTGAGCATGTATCCGGAGTGAACCAAAGAGCAGACTCGTTAACGAAGGCCTTGGCGAGTATAAGGTTCAAGGATATGAGATTGTTACTTGGTGTGCGAGACTTACCCTCTTCGACTCAGAAATTCAGGGGATGATTGTTGGCGAATTCCTGAGTGGTGTCTGATTGTGGCTGCAATGCGTGGATCAGATTCAAGGAATACAAGTTGGAGTGCAAGTCCAACTCTACTATGTTTACTTAATATGTATTAGTTATCTTCCAGCAAGTTAAATAATTATAAGTTTAAGTAAAAGAGTAATCATAGTTATAGTCTAACATGTATTGGTTAGTCTATATATACCGAGAAGGGTAGGGCATTACCTTTGTACCGATTGAAGTTTTGAGTTAGTTTTTTCTTCAATAAAATTGCGTGTTAGGCAGATTCTTCCTGTTCTTATTTTCCTATTTTGTGTTGTGTTACTATTGCTGCATACCTATGATACCTCATCGTGGCCTTATGATTGTTCATATCACTCTCCTCAAGGAGGACCATGGACCAACTTCATCAAACATGGGAAGCTTTTCCCTATGACGTATGATGCATGCTATCGTGGGAAACCGAGCACGAAGTCCATTAATAGCATATGCAACGAGACTCGAATTAGTTACGTGGAACCAACAATAGGTTTTGCTCTTGATCGCTTGAAAATAGTCGATAACGGAAAGGTTGCCAATGTCATGTTACGAATCTCGTTATCAAGTTGAATTATCCGAGCCTCCTTATTATCATGGAAGATGTCTTGTAAATGTTTCCAAACTCCATGTGCGGACGTATAATCATTAACAACCATGTCAACAGGTTCAGGAGAGATTGTGGAATATATCCACATAACCACAAGTGAGTCGTTGCAATCATGATTGGGATCAATGAAAGATGAACTTGTGGTTGTTGTAGGTAGGGCGTTCAAATGGTGTTGCACACTATACGTGTTACAAAAAAGTTTAAACGACGCGCTCTATGAGTTGTAGTTTAGCTTTTCAAGATCGAGCGAGGTAGGGATGCAAGCCTTTATGCTAGCAATGGAGTAGGCTTTATCTATAGGTTTACTTTTGTGGAGTAGATGTGTCACTCGTCATGATGCTATGACAAGGCCTTTTTTTGTTGTTGTTGTTGTTGTTGTTGTTGTTGTTGTTGTGCAAAGGGTGAAATATACTATTAAAGCTAAAAACAATTACATATTTGAAACCATTCACTGGTCATGGGCATACCCAACCAGATACAAGAAACAATTCTAACTGATATCTGTTATCACTATATGGATCCCTAACATAACTATTCTCAGACACTTCATTTCTCAGACAGAAACATAGAAAAACAGATATCTGCATAACATCTCCATTAAGCAGCAATCAGAATTCACCCTTAATTGCACCAAGACCATAACCTTTCAATTACAATCTATAACTATTTTCCTGACCTTGGCCATTCATTCCACATCTACATCAGCCAAGAGGATAAATGGAAAGGCTTCATTGAGAAGGTTATAGACACCCATCATTCCAGTCGAGGGCTATACCAGGATCTTTACATTTCCCTCTTTACAAAAGGCTTCAAGTTTCTGGGAACACACACCTTGAGGAAGAATCTCCAAACCCCCTTGGTAGTACACTACAAGGACAAGTTTGGTTGCAAGATTAGCGAAAAAGAAAAACAATCTGCAGTGAAGCAAGCCGATTTTTGGCAGCAAGCGGCTAAAAAGAAAAAAAAATAATCGACAGTGAAGGGAGTCTTGGCGATCAAATCGGATTTTAGGGTTTAAGGGGAAGGATCTTTTGAGCCTTTCATATCATCTTAACTGCATTATAATGCATTTAGGTATTCCTAAAAATGAAGTCTTAAAAAAAATAAGCATACACACTTACTATAAAAGGAAGGCTTAAAATTCAATACTCCATTATTAAAATTCAAATGCAGACGTTTCCATTAAATTAATACAGTTTTCAAATCATTAACAACTCATTATTAAAAATGTGTAACCGGTAAAAATCATTATTATCAATAATGATTATTAAAAACATATAACCGCATCCACTATATAAATACACACAAACTATTTCATATATCTCTCACACACATCTAAAACATCAACAATAAGGCCAAGTATAGTAATATTTAGCCATAAGATACCCGCCGCCACATTACGCGAGTACCATGCTAGTGTTAGATAATAGAAAGTGCTTAGATTTATTATTGATAATGTGTCATAAAGTACATAATGACTTGATCAACAAGCTAACACATTGGGTTAATTATAAACCAATAAAACGAGCTAATAACTAATCCTTATTCCATTTCATTGGACTAATAACGATTTCCATTAAAATACATAGTAATTCCCACCGTACCCCCTTGAAAGATATCATAACGAAGTTATATGATATAGATTGCTTGAATAAGGATTAAATGCAGATGTTTTCATGCAAACGTGCGGATATTAAATCCGCGTTACCAGAATTTTTTCTTTTCTATTTTTTTAGCGGTTCTTACTCAAATTTTTCTCTAATTTCATTTTTTTTAAATATATTTTTATGAAAACTTGCATTTTTTATAGTTTTTTGTAACTTAAGTTCACTGTTATGTTAAATTGTGAATTTAGTCAAAAAGAAGAAAAAAAAAATTGACAAGAAACTAAAAGAAAAACTAAGTAAAATCGTTGAAGAATTCTAAAAAAAGTTATAAGTATTGTCAAAATTAAAACGACAAATTTATGTTAAACTGCTAGAATATATTGAAGGGAAAGGATCTAGTGAGAAGAAAGACTAAAATGAGAAGAATAAGAAGAATTTCTAGCCACATATTTCAAATTAGAGTGAGATTTTTAAGGGGAAATGTATCTATATTTGTAGGTGCATCTGAAATGTGTGGCTGTTATTTCTTCCTATCATTTTTATTTTATTTTATTTTTTCTTATTTGATCTTAACTCCTATATTAAAAAGTTAACTCTCCTTCAAAACAAAAGAGAGCAGCAGAGAGAATTTAGTATTGTAGTAACAGATTCCCAATTTTAAATAATTTATCTACAGTAAAACCTCTATAAATTAATGGTGTTGGGACCGGAATATTTTATTAATTTAACGAGATATTATTATATCGATAAATTAATAATTTATTAATTTAAAGAGGTTTTGCTATGATCTTTAAATTTACAAATCGAATATACTAGTTACAATGTATACTAGTTAGAGATGAAAAATAAATTAGAAAAATAAGTTTTGATTATCACTTTATGAATTTACATTCACAAATTAATTGAATTTGTCAAGTTCATTGTTTATAAATAAGTAAAAAGTTAGTTTCGTTGGGACAAGTTCCAGTTATGTATAACCTTAATTCCTTAATTGAATTATATGAATTTGTATAAGTTCCAATTACTTATGGCCTTTGTGTGTGTGTGTGTGTGTATATATATATATATATATATATATATATATATATATATATATATATATATATATATATATATATATATATATATATATATATATATATATATATATGAAATTTTTTAGTAATTATTAATTTATAGTTTCTTTGGGACCAATATATATACACTGTGGTTTCAAAAAAATTATTATCTTATTATTTTATCGATTGAGGGCTAAATTTGTACTGGTCCCAAGTTGGGACTGGACAAATTATTAATTTTATCGAGGTTATTAATTTATCGAGTATTAATTTATAGAGGTTTTACTGTATACCTAAATCAATGTGATTTTTGGTCAAGATCTTTTAACCAACTTTATAAGTTCATCTTTTTTTACATATGAAAAATTATCTTGCTAAATGGTCATAAGCTCAAGTCCTGCTTAAATTATGTGAGATAAATATATGATTATTTTGACATAACCAGTATTAATAAAATTAATAATTTCTACACTTACTCATAGAATTTGGACTTAGAAGGTGTTTGTTTAGGTTTATACGTGTGTTTATAAGTTTATTTGATTTTGGCTTATATTTCACAAGCTCGGATTTTCTGGCTTATTTTAAGACTTATGGACTTATATAAATGTAACAAACTCATATAGCCCATAAATTTTTAAATAAGCCAAAATCCGGACTTATAAAATATAAGCTTAAATTAAATAAAGTCATAAACTCAAATATAACTATACAAGCATAAACAAACACCCCTTTAATTACATGTCGTCACACCCTTAAACCAAAGTACCAAACACCCCCTAAAAAAAGATATGGAAGAAGTGAAGTAGTGTGGTTCAAATGCAAACACGATGACTCATCATCACACTCACTAAACACAAACACAGACTATACTCTGTTTTCTTCCTTATTTTTACACACACACACAAAGTAACAATGGAGGTCTGCGGTGGAGCTTCTGCTTTATCTTCAAGAAGTTCAATTTCACATTCTGCTTTTCACTCATTTCATCAACCCACTTCAGTAATATTATCTTATTCTTTTTTTCTTTTTTCTTTTTGGTATGTTAAATACTATGTTTTTGTTTGTTGGTTTTGCAGGTGTTGTGTCAAGTTAGAAGATTTAAGGTTTTGTGTGTCAATGGCTCTTCTCAATCTCTTAAGGTTAATTGCTTTTGCATCAAACATTGTTTGGGATTAATGCTTATTCTGAAAAAGAACATGTAAGGAAATGCAATAAATAGGTAAATAGAACCACTGGCTGACAAAGGTCAGTCAATCTAAAGGTGCTCATTGCTTTGGGCTAGGTCAGTCGGTACCCGAAAGGGGTGCACATGGTGAGAGTTTCCCCGCTGATCTAAACCTTTGATAAAAAATGTAAATAGGATAACGAAACATCTCATTCTGATATGAGGGTCATTTACTTTTATATCATTAAGCACATGAAATAAGCTGCGTATTGAAAACTGCTTATTCCCTTGCTATTCATACATTTTGTTAAGGATTGCAACTTTATCTAGCTATGTATCTAGATGAACATTACAAGACCTTTTTGTGCAATGTATGGAGCATCTCTTATATGAATTAGTCTTATGATGGTGCACTTATTTATTCCAATGTTAAATTTTGTGAAAATAATTTAATATTAGGTTTGACATCTTAAATATCAAAATTTAGCTTATTTCGAAAGGACAGGAGAATATCAAACATTCAAAGACATGTCGTCTGTGGCCAGTCCCTTCCATGGCCAAAGTTATGTTGATGTGTTCATTATTCACCAAGCCGATAAAACTGCATAATTTACTAATATTGCCTTAACTTTCGTTCTTTATAGATATCTAGCCCAACAGTTGTAGCAATGGTTCGAGTTTTAAGATGAGAACTATGCCTTCATGGCCCTGTGAAACCCTGATTAAATAGAAATAGGCCTTACCGATATAGATAAAGGGTGAGTCATGAGGATATTCATTTTTGTTGGTGGGAAGCTCATATACTATGGGGTTTTTTTGCAGGGGAACCAGATGACGGTATCTATAACAGGCGCGACAGGTTTTATAGGGAGTAAATTGGTGCAGAGGCTCTATGAAGGTACAATATCCATCTAGTTACCAGCTGTAAGTCTGTAACAATCCATTTCGGTGTCCAATGTGTAACGACTTGTTTAAATGTGATTATTTTTAATTATTTGTGCATCTATGCATACACTTCCAATAAAAATAAAAGGCAAGTTTCAGAAAAATCTATATACCATAAGATAACACATTAAGTTACAACGGTTTACGAGTAAAAATGGTTCAAAAATAACTTTTCACTCACAGGTTTGTAGATATTGGCCAATGGTATGCAATATGGAAGTCTGATGATGTGTGACATTTTTAATTATACAATATGGGGGATAGCTAGTGCAGCTAAGTTTGTGATGTTATTCTGAGATGGTTGTCAGTTCAGCATCTTGTTTACAACATTGTTTTTGCATTATCAATTTGTCAAGATTATCAGTAGCTTATACCGAGTTAACCATGTTGCCAAGAAAACCTCGAGGAACGATGAGACAAAAGGGCTTTTAGCCTAGCAGTATGTAAGGGGATCCATCAACCAAGAGATTGCGGGTTCAAGTCTTGTCTGAGACGTATGTGAGATAATAGGTGGATGTGTAGGTGTCTGAATATGTTGTCTTTGAATAAAAATTTTGCTAT
This sequence comes from Chrysanthemum seticuspe, assembly GCA_019973895.1. Taxonomy (NCBI): domain Eukaryota; kingdom Viridiplantae; phylum Streptophyta; class Magnoliopsida; order Asterales; family Asteraceae; genus Chrysanthemum; species Chrysanthemum seticuspe. The sequence goes on along the minus strand of BPTQ01000008.1, from coordinate 60,419,988 downwards.
GACGAGGTATTAAGCTTTAGTGGTCTGCAAGAGTTTTGAAGCGAAAAATGACTGTTGAACCATTAGCTTTGGTATGCTTTATATGACTCGAGGATATATGTGGCATGAGTCAGCATCTTTTGGTTATATGCACCATGTTGAATTTTATTTTTGACAGCATTTTGTCATAATATAAGTCGAACTGATTCTTGATAACCCTGGATTGCAGATAACCATAGTATCTGTGTTTTGACTCGATCTAAATCCAAAGCTCAGTCCATTTTTCCGGGTAAGAAGGTAATAATTACTTAATCTATATGCAATATAAGAAACTGTTTAGGCTTTTTATGAAATTCAGTTCATTCTGGAACGTTGCATGAATAGTCTGTGGATCTGCAGTTTTTCGGAGCTACAAATTTTCATGTCCATCTTTTTCCAAATTTTCATGAATAGTCTGTGGATCTTAGTTTTCCTTGGAAAAATTAACCTTTTTGGACTGGTTACTGCATTTAACTTAACCTCATGCATGGCAATTAGATTTAAAAAAAATAAATAAATCAATCAATAAATTCGAAAAACCAATCAAAACTCTGTACCTAACAATACTTTACAAGTTTGCCCATAATTTAAAACAATTTCCTGATCTCTTTCCAACATTTTGTTCTGATTATAAAATGTGATAGAATTACGAATTTAATGAGAAAATGGCATTAGTGTTCACTGTTCAGTATTTTAACATCGGTCAAATCCCTATCAATAATAGGCCGGAATGGCGGGGAAGGAATCCCTCCCTACTTCAATGGAAAGGGGGAAGAGCCCTTTCCAACATTTTGTTCTGATTATAAAATGTGATAGAATTACGAATTTAATGAGAAAATGGCATTAGTGTTCACTGTTCAGTATTTTAAATTATCACTCTTTTTAGGATTTTTGCAAATACTCATTTCTTTTGTGGGAAATAATAGTATTACGTTGTTTATAGTTCAGATTTCTAAAATCTTTTCTTACGCGTTAATGATCCTTTATTTCTTGCAGTCAAGGATTTTCCAGGCATTGTAATTGCAGAGGAGCCTCAGTGGAAAGATTGCATTCAAGGGTCAACTGGTGTTGTAAACTTGGCTGGGTTGCCTATTAGTACAAGATGGTCTCCCGAGGTATGTAACCACCTCTGCTGTACGATTTTACCCTTGTCCCAATTATAGTGATATATTCACCTTAACATTTAGGTCATTTTTGTGCTTCTAAATTATGCTTTATTTCCTATGGAATGGATAAAGCGTCATTTCATTGACTGTATGTAGTGTGTAAACTTCTCTTTTGTATGCGTGATGGCAATAGTTCCGTCTTTCCTTTTGTGATAAAGTCGCGTAAAATGTCTGTTATGCCAATAGGAATGCAGTAAGTTTACACATTGCTAGATTTGTTCCCCGTAAATCAATTAATATGCTTTGTGCTGCTGCAGATCAAGAAAGAGATCAAGCAAAGCAGGATCAAGGCCACCTCAAAGGTTCGGGTTTTTGTGTTACATAAAAGAACTCCACAAAACATGTGAAGTAAATTGTAAATATATTTTATATTTGACTAGCACAAAGGCGATACTGTTGCAAAGAAATTTAAAAAGAATTGTGGTTCTATTCGGTTTGACATCTTCACATTTTCATTTTAATGTGAAATGAAAATGGGGCCCACAAAATGGAAAGTTTTGGAATATATTATGAAGGGAGAGCACTATGTTTTTGCTTACTGTTGACGAGCTTGTTTCCTTAATCTTGCAGGTTGTAGACTTGATAAATAAATCCCCAAGTGATTTAAGACCAACAGTTTTTGTTAGTGCAACAGCTGTGGGCTATTATGGTATGTGCTTTGTAGAAAAGCTTGTTTGTATGCTTTTACAGTATCATCAAATTATACATTCAAGCTGAGAAGAAAGTTCTCTTTGTTTTCATTTTGAGCTTGCAGAAACTAAGGACAAATTAGTAGAGAATGACAGTGTTCTTGGCATAATTAATCATTTTTTTTTTTTTTTTTTTGGCCTCAGGTACTAGTGAAACTCAATTGTTTGATGAACAAAGTCCTTCTGGAAAGGATTATCTATCTGAGGTTAACAGATGGAGTTTTTAAAACAGATATTAATTGGGATTTAAAAGATTAGGTATTTTTTTCTCTGTACTTGCTAATTACATGTATTGTATGTCAGGTCTGCAGAGAATGGGAAGGAACAGCCCTTGGAGTTGATAAGGATGTTAGACTCGCTCTTATACGTATTGGTGTGGTGCTGGGGAAAGATGGCGGTGCTTTAGGTTTGCTTACATTCCATGATTCACTTCTGTATGCCCTCTGTGCTTATATTTAAAAATGTTTTAAGGAAAATATGTCCTTTATGAATAAACTTTTGAATTCAAGGAAAACAGTAATCCAGATGAATTATTAATGTATACATTGGATTTCTAAATACTCATTATTGTGACTTTGCAGCTAAAATGATTCCCATCTTCATGATGTTTGCTGGAGGGCCATTGGGCTCTGGAAAACAATGGTAATATTTTTCATTTTTGCCTAATCAAACCATGATAATGTTACATGATAATAATTTTGTTGGGAGTTGATTTCAAACATTTTTATGATATTCTTATTTTATAATTGTGTAGATTTGGACTATGCTTTATGCAACTAGAAAGCATAGTTTTGTACTTTTGTAACAAAGAACTGGCTTACAATGGCAATCAAAACAATATAGTTTATTTTGATATTGTCGTTGAAATGTTGTAGGTTTTCCTGGATTCATATAGATGACTTGGTGAATATGCTATATGAAGCCTTATTAAATCCATCATACAAAGGTGGGGTTTTTCTTAACTTGTGTATTAACTTATAGAACTCACATCCAAACACTCCAAAATGTAATTTAATAACATGTTGACATTAAGTTATTCCAAACAATGGCAGGAGTTATCAATGGAACCGCACCAAACCCTGTTCGTTTAGGTGAGATGTGTGAACATCTAGGATCAGTATTGGGTCGTCCCTCTTGGCTACCGGTACCTGGCTTGGCCCTCAAAGCAGTCCTTGGAGAAGGCGCTATAGTGGTAAGCATTTCAGCACATTCTTCCTCGTAACTATATGCATTGATATGTTGATAGGTTGTACTATACTGGACAACCCGAACGATTGGATTTAATTAGCTTGTAATATTTCGCTCGTTATGCAATGTTTAAGAAATGTGGCTTTTGGTAGGTATTGGAGGGACAAAGAGTGGTTCCTGCTAGAGCTAAAGAGTTGGGATTCTCATACAAGTATCCATATATCAAAGAAGCATTGAAAGCCATTTTAGCCCAAAAAGTTGCAGTTTGAGGAAAGATCATCACCACTTTTTAATTTATTTTTGTGCAAAAACGATGCCGTCTTCTTGAGGAACAAATTCGTCAGAAAACCCAAAAAAGTCAATATGGACTTTGACCAAACAGTATACAGCTGCAACAACTTCATTTTGTATTCTTCTCATGTATTTGTATGTATTTTGAAATCTTAACTCTTGTTGTCAAGAAAACATGAAGATATTGCACTCAAACAGGCTTTCAACTGAATACCGATGTGTTCTATAGCTTAGATTGTCCCTGTTGTGAAATTTGTTAAGTGAAAGACGGCTAAGAGGAAGTACCAAATGAAAAACATGGCAACTATCACTCAAATAAAAGATTGATAGGTAACAAGCAATCAAAAAGGAAAATACGGCCGAGATGGTACCTTTCTCGTACTCGTGACTGAATTCTACACTCACTGGCAGTTTTTAAGTTGGAGATAGATGGTTTGGCCTTCGAGCAATGAACAGAGGGTATCAAATGGTCAACTTGGCATATAAACACCTAAATGATTTACCGGTTGCATGTCGCAGGTCAGTTTTCTTATTGGCGACTAAAAACATAACAAATCTACCGAAGAACTAATTCAGAGTTGAATTGGATCAGAGACATCCATTAGCTAGATGCCCTTTACATACACATAGCACATGGTCTTTACTGGGATTTTTCGACAACTAAAATGCTTTTAATTGGCAAACAAAGACATGGAATAAATTCTATCCCCAAGAAAACGCACAGAATGGTAGCACAAGTTGGCTTTATGATTTCTCACTGAAAAGTGTGTCAGGCTCGGTTTGTGTGACCAACATGGGTGTTCAACATATAACAACAAAGTTTAACCCTATGTAACCCCTCAACAAACAGACACAAGACCGGAGAATCAAACAGTAAACTTTACTACACATTTAGTTTTCAGTATAAAGCCAAATTAAATTACAATGTAAATCCCTCCAAAGGTCGATAAAGTTCTTAAACACAGCTGACAGCTTAGCCCTTTAGGGAGTATTTTTTCCCTGAGAAGGCTTGGAACTTCGGTTCTTCCTTTGCTGGCTGCTCTTGTTTCGCCTCTTTAGCAACTTCCTGCAAACATTAATAATAGTTATTGAGTTTGACCACCACACTGTCTGTCGACCAGCATTAGTTACTTATTTTTACTTCAGTCTAATTATCGCACAGGAGAGACTCAAATGACACCCATCTTTGTCTATTGCCTAACAATTAACAAGTCCTGAATTTGATTTCATAAATGCAAAATATTGCTCACTAAATAACCCAATAAATACTTCTACAGCGCATATACCTTTTCTTTCTGAGGGGCTGCACTACGGTTGGCATTAGATCCAAACACAAGTTTTCCTTGAGTTTGGCGAGAGCCACCTTGTGAACTAGTACCAGCAGACGGAACTGCAGGCTGCTTCTCTTTGGAAGCAGCAGGGGAAGAAACAGGTGGCGGTTGGTACTTCAAAGGTTTACCATCCAACCGTCTCCCTGATCCTGTAAATGGGTTAAACTTCGGTTCCTCAGGTGGAACTTCTTGCTCTGCAATTATAGAAATAAAAGCAATAAAAAAATGAATGTGTAATAAGATAGTCATGTAAAATACGAGCAGATTACATGCCAACATATATGTACCTTGAACAGGTGCCTTGCTTGGCTTCTCCGGTTCTTTGTAATCAAGGGGCGGAGCAAAGTCTACCTCACAGTCGGTCTCAATGATTGTAATCGCATTTTTAGGCTTTGATTCAATGATATCAATGTAGTATTGTTTGTTGTTATACGCCACCATAATGCTATCTCCAGTTGTTAAGCATGAAAAGTTCCTCAGTGTTGTCTCTAAGCTGCAAAACACAAAAAAATACAATAGTGTAATCAATTAATATGCAATACGTAGCATAAAGGTGGAAATTTGACACATTAACTGAGACACATGTACATATGAATAAGTCGATCCCGATTGTGTATATCTCAAACCCATCCAATAGGCCAAACAACTCAAAGAGGTTATTGTTGTAATAATAATGTTTCTGTAATCAGAATTAGTCCGTTATCATTTATAAGAAAATAGACGAAAGTGTTTGTCGTTCAACCCAACCTAATCAAATATTGACCCATGCTAAAAATAACCCGTAAGCCAGACCCCCAACTTGTCACCAATAATAGAGTACCGTGGACCAGCTTATAGACTTACATTGCTTTTGGGTTGGATATATTCAAAAAGTCCGATGTATGCGGTTGCAGCTTGACATATGTACCCTTTGGCAGGGTCACATTCTTGACTCGCAAAAAGTCTCCTTCTTCTAAGAGCAGATTTTTCATCATCTGGATAAAGAGAAACAGTGTGTGCAAATGAGCACAACTTATAAGGTCTATAAAAGTAAATGCTAAATAGAATAACCTAACCGATAAAAAAACGCGAAGTAGAATAAATTTGAGAGAAGTATACCCAATAAGGCATGCATATGATGCCTTCTTCAGCAACGAACTCGAGAACACCACAATGTGACACTCTGTTGGTAGCCTCATTGCGTAGCTCAAACAGCATTGGGTAATCAATGTGAAGGGAAGCTGCAGTAATAAAGCTTGTTAGTCATTCTTTTTCACATATTATATTTCTAGCAAGCAAAACAAGATATAAATATTCTTAAAATTATCTGTATTCATAAACATACCGAGGCGATCAAGAGCAGATGGAGGCATTATAACTGGAAAAGAAGCAACAAAATATCAGTACATGACAAACTTATAAAAAAAAATATACACAAAGCATTAATATAAAAGATGCTCACTTTTGTCACCATTTTCTATTTGCGGCTGAAACAAAAATAAAAACCTTAACGTTAGAAATATGAACTCTTTGTCTAATAAAGAAACGAAATCTACTCACAGTTCGAAAATAGTTGCTCCCTATATTCCTTGATATTGCCTACCTTGTTGGCTTAATTAAGCATACGTGAAAAAGTAAGGGTGTGTTTAGCAGTAGAAAATTTTCTTTAAGTTTCCATCTTGATTTTATTAGAAAAAGGAAGGGGCTTTATCTCTAAAAAGTGTTGAAAATAAGAAAACGTGTTTAGATGATATTTTTTCAAAAAATGAAAAATGCAAGAGATTTGTAAAGAAAGTGCAAGAAAAAATGTTGAGAAGTGTAAATGGCTCTGTTCAGTTTTATAGTTAGAATTTGAAGCTTAAAATTTTCACTCTCAATAAAAGAAAGTAAAAAAATCTGCGACTAAACAAGTTCCCTACTTTTTCAGTTTTTTGTGAAAACTTTTTAGAAAAAGGCTGAATTCTCGCTAACTAGACGCAACCTAAGTGTCGCCAATTAATTAGTTTAGTTCTAATTCAAGTGAGGATAAATAGACCAACAAACCGGGCTTGGGCCTATTGCATAAATTTTAATTAATCAAATCAAAATACACATAATAAAGCTGGCTAACCTTGTCCATATAAGATGCCGAGTAGCATTTATATGTATTTTCAAAGGACCCTCCGCGATATCCATATTCGAAAAACTGCTATTTACAAGCAACATAACAAAATTAAGGTGTAATAGACTAATAGCACGTTCATGCTAGTAAATAACAATAACTCGAGATAAGAAGTACAACTAGAGATAGGCATAGATGCAACAAAAAACAAAGTACTAGTCGTATACTGAAATCCACTTTGAGAGTTTGAGGGATGTTTAGATATTGCATTTTAATACAGCACATTAGTAGTTTCGAGAGTTGTTTCGTATTAGTACTTATCCAAATCTTATTTGATTATATGGGAGTAAAAAAAGAGAAGCTTTTTTGGGTGTTTGGGATTGCTAATTTAAGTTTTTCAAGAAGATAAGCAGTTTCGAATAAGCAATCCTAAACAGCCCACTGTGAATGTAAGTTGCTTATTCCAAACTACTTATCCGATTACTTTGGGTGATCCCAAACACCCCCAACGAATCAGAAAACTAACTCGCATCAATTTCAAAGCTAGCATATTAAAGGGTGTCTGATATTGCTTATTTAAGTGCTAATCTTTAAGTAATTAATCAGATAACTGCTTATTTACTTGAATTTTTACCAAAACAAAATAATCACTTAAAAATAAGCAATCCATAATAAAATTAAAAACAAAAACATAATGATAAGATACATACCATGTTTATGTTCCTCGTAAACCAAAGATTCCGCAACCTAAGTCAAAATACAATCAAAAAAACATGAAACACCGACAAGACACAAACATATGAGATCAAAAGATCGATTTTTTACCTATAAAGATTGATTATTGAGATGTGATTCGATGATTTTTATAAAAAAAATAAGATGGAGAGACAGAAACTAATGATATTCAGATAGGTTTTGAGGTAAGATGTGAATGTGCGCGGTTGGCTTTCTGTGCAAGCTAGCCTTTTTCTTCTTTCAATTTACCCACCTTTCGAGATAAGTGTATCTTATTCTTTTAGTAAACGAATTTACGGATGTTTTTTATACTTATACGTTAACTAACAACGTTTCTAAATACGAACTCATTTGATGATATACATATCTTATTAAAATTCATTTATTTTAATTATATGTGTTTAAATCATATATTTGTAGAAATTGTGAATTTTTATTTGAAAACATTGTTGTTTAAGATAAGCTTAAACATCATCCATGAGTTTGCTGTTAGCAAATTACCTTTTTAGGCTTAAGCGTGCGTTTGATATTCTGCTATGGCAATGAGACTATGACTATAAAAGTGATTAAATGTGTTTATTTTGTGGGCCTAGCAATGAAATGGGTATATCATAGTCATATATTAATTACACACCAATTTAGTGTTTATAAAATCCATTCCCGCGGGGCCCTCACTTTTCAACTACAAAATTCAAATATCTATACACGTTTTCATTACATATTTCATCAACCAAACATAAACAATCATAAGGATACGCTTTTTCATATCCATTGTCATTCTGCTATATACTAAATCTGATACTCATAGTGATTCCTAGCAACAAGCCAAACGTCCCCTAATATTAGTTTTCTGATTGGAAACTAGCATGTGCTTGCGCGTTGCGATGACAGTTAGTCGTTCTGGCGCAAAACTATCAACTCTTATAACATTGTTTAAAGACACAAGTTTATGATTAATTGTCTACTTAATAACATTAGTGTAAACAATAAACTATTCAAAATTACTGATGAGTCTCGTATTATACTTATTTATACCCCTGATATTGTGTAAATTATATATCTATTTACACTTATTTATAGAACTTTTGATACTTAATAGATGAATAATTATGCAGGACTAGTGATTTAAGGAATGAAGCGTAAAAGGACAATGAATGAATGACTAAAAGACTTGGAAGAAATAACAGATTGTTTGGCTAAAAGTATGTCGGTCTTATGGAAGAAGTGCGCGGGTTACGGGCGCCAGTAGTCAACTATGTACCTACGAGTCAAAGTTGAAGTATGACGGTTTATTACTAAAAGCACGCCGAATACGCGAGATGAAGCCCGCCGGTTATATGACAAAGTGTGGCGTACTTCCTTTGTCAGTTATACTTCTCTATTAATGAGACACTTCAATGATGAGGCCGATCACTTGCCCATCATAACTCACTGTACACGATCATAGGTCACTCCTAGACCTATAAATAGAGGCCAAAACGCATAGGAAGATCATCATCTCATCATCAATCACTAACAAATCATCATTTGAAGAATATAGAGTGTTAGGACTGGTTAAACACCATAACCACTTGGTAAAGGTCTGAAGTTGCAAGGTATTTGGGTTAGTAGCAGTAACATTGGGTTGTAATTCGTGAGAACTTGATTCCATCTCTATAACAGTGGTATAACTCCTATTCTTAATATGAATTTGATAGAAGTTTGCTTGTTTGTTACATATGTTCTTAGTTTGAATAGGAGTAGTCCATTTATGTTTGTTTGGGCACTTTAGCCATGTGATATGAATATGTGAATTGGATAAATGCTTATGAGTATATAATTCGTGTATTTGATGTATTATAATTCGGTTAACTATCTCTTTTTTTATTAATCTTTGCAATTGTCATAGGTCGAAAGATACAATTGTCTTGGTTAATTATGAATCGTCTGTCTATGACGAATCATTGCAATGCTTGTGAGAATTGGATAGTAAAATACTTGATAACCCGAATTATGATATGTTTAAGGTCTAGTCTCACGTCTAACGACTTGATTAGGGGAAGTATGCTTATTATGTTTCAGCCACAGACCACTATGTATGCACTTGATATGCTTAGGATTATAGGCCGAAAGGATTCCTTCTCATGTCCGGTAGATATAAGTGCTTATATGATTACACGATGTATCTTGATCTTATGTATTGTCTGTGTGTGCATCTTCATCCCATTCTATGATTTGTCTCATGTGCTTAGCCTATGCAAACATACTCTTAATTATCTTGGTAAAACATCAAAAATCTTAATTCCAACAAAAACGATTTTAGTGATACGTGACAATCATTGAATCTAATTTTGTATAACCAACTCTAAGTTCAGAAACACTACCCTCCCTTGGGATGGCCTAGTCTTACCTAAACCTTTACTATAAATGGGGGTTATACTTTACCCGTGTGTTTTGTGTATTAAGGAATCGGTAGAACTAGCATTATAAATTTAAAGCTTTTGAAACACATCAAGTACATATCAAATGAAATCGTCAATTGTTGTAAAAGTACCATGACGATAAAATTATATGACCAATGTAAAAAGATACTTTGTATTAAGATGTCACTCTTTTTGTAAAACGATATTAAGTTGGTTATCTCAACTCCAACATTCTCATTTCTTACGACATTAGCAAATTATGTTTTCAAACACCAAGTAACCTGATCCATCTAAATGATTAATTTTATGCTTAAATAAATAGTTGACATTTTAAATATCAATAAATTTCTAAATCGTAATTGAAACCTAATCATTGTTGTAAGACATTAATTATTATTGCATTAATTAAGATAAATGATAATAATGTTTTCATTTTTCAATCAAACTAACATAACTTCTTATTATGACAATAAGACTAGTCGTTATGGGCGACTGAACCGAGAGTCGGTCCACCCTTTGTGGTCGCGTCCCTCCCTGACGAGGTGACCAACCAGACGAGTCTCCTCTCTTTGGTTTGTGTGTTTCCGTCGGCTAAACAACCCCGACTTTTGCAAAGTTTGTGTGTGTGTTTTTATAATAATTTTTGTAGGGTATGTTACAACATGCATAAGGTCATGTGTTTGGTATAGGAGAGGGAATTTGATGTGACGTTGGAGTGGCAAGTTATTTTGGTGTCCTTTGGGGTAACCATAACTACTAGTCTAATATATATATTTTTTTTTATCAATGTAACATTCATATATTGGCTTAAAGTACTTGTACTTTTAATATCAAGTTTTGTACTCTTTATAATTTTTAAGACAATATTTTGAGATAAATATTTTTTATTTTATGATTTCCGTTACAATAACATTAAGAAGATGATATTTTTTATATTAAGTTTAAGTAATATTACATTAATTCATATAAAACCGTGGAGAACTCGTCGACGCAGATTCAATATAAAGACGGTAGCACAAATAATTGGTTACATTTGATTGTACAATATGCATTACAATTATTTTTATGGTTTGCAAATATTTTTTATTTGTTTATTTAGTTTTTGTTTCATGACAAGATTTGGACCTTTTACATTAATTATTTTGGTGATTGTTAATGTGGAGTAAGGTTATTTTGCAACACTTTAATAAGAAAAATAATTCACAACTTTTATTAATTGTATTATATTGAAATAATTTATTCTGGATGAAAAGTAAATGTCACATGCTTTAATTGTATTACTTAAATTTAAATTACCGAGTGGACCTATTAGTGTGGATTTTGATTTTAGGAGTGACCGTGTGATGAAGAGAGTTGCTAAAACCATTGAGCTTATGATTGCAGTTGCTAAGATTAATGACCGTTAGTGTGAGTTGTTGATCATTCGTGCTTGTGTGGGTATATCCAAACTATATTATGCTATGCGCACATTCTCTTCCCGGGTCTTTAAGCGTGCTCAGAGTTCTTTAGACGTGGCACTTTTTTCTGCTTTGAGCGTATTGTTACTGCTTCTGGACCTGGATTTGGTGATTGGCAATTAAGGCTTGCCACCTTACCCTTTCGTGTTTGGGGGGCTTGGTTTTTACTATGTAAGTGATGTCATGAACTATGCATTCCTTGCGTCTAGACTCCAACCTGATAGCTTGCAGATTAAGCTGCTCCAACATTCTGGTATTGTAACTATTGGACCTAATTTTGATGATGCAGTGTGTGCTTTTAATGCAAAAATGGAGATTTACATTTTGAGTAATCCAAGTGAGATCACTGCCCCCAAACTCATGAAGAAACTGGAATATATATAATATATTACTCAAACGGATGATTCCATTTTTTCCGTATCTATTCAAAAAATGGCTTTATGAAAATCTGAAATAAAGAACCACACTTCTGACTCGCTTAGGGTGGTTTCGATCTCTAGGTTGGGACAATCTATTAATGGTAGGACTTACTAGTGTGTGTTATGCTATCGGTTATATGTTCCTCTATTCTTTGTTCTCATGTCGTGCTCAGCTTGTTCCAAGGTCGTTACGGGGAATATTTATGGTGACCATGTTGTATCATGCGCTGGTATTATTGGGATTCAACATATGTATAACATAGTGCGCGATACCCTTGTTAACATCTATTTTCGGCAGGGGATTTCAGCTCGTATAGAAGTTGACATCATTTTGGTGGAGGGTGGAAAAAAACTTTATGTCCAGCTGATATGTTATTCTACTCGTGGGATAAAGGGCTTGATGTATGTGTGGATCTGACAGGGCTATCACCATTGACGCAAACTGGTATGGCTGATTTTTTGCCTCGTCGTGCGGTGATTGAGGCTGGTGAGGTGTAATTTCATACATTTTTGCGGGGTAATTTAGCCCTAAACTCGTACATATTTGATCATATATTGCCCTAAATCGTTTCTTTTTTAGTTTTAGGTACTTGGGATGCATTTGCTAGAAAAGGAAGAGTTTTGGCTTAATTGGACGGAAAAACGAAGAAAACAACAAAGGCCACATGACAGGGTCATGTGACGGCGTTACTATAACACCCCCAAAGATAAACATCGCAACGGAAATGGTAAAGACAACCGGGTGCTACTAAATTGAATCACAACACAAAGCATAGAGAATGGATTTACCTTATTGAAAAAGTTACATCATCATAAGTAAATAAGTTTACATAATTTGTTTAGTGCGGAAATACATGATCCATTAGTTAAGTAGTCCCAAATATAAAAGTAGTCATAGTTGTGTAAAAACACTTCTGAATAATCTATGACCATGTCATGCCAAGTGCCTCAATAAAGTCATACAGTAGCAAGAAATCAAACACCTGAGAAAACATGCTTAAAAAGTCAGCATAAAGCTGGTGAGTTCATAGGTTTAAGTATAAAGAAGCATAGTAGGACCATAAGCAAAACATGTGAACATTACAACGAGTATAATGTCACACAAAATTCTTATTACATCAGCACTACGTTCATGCCACCGAAGCTACGACTATTTGCATGCTACATAAGCATGTTAAGTAAAGGCCCTGACAAGTGTCTATCCTGTGACACTCGTGTTCTGACATGATATACGCTCGCATTTGGTCTAACTGGACAAACCGTACGGGGGAGTCACCCCCAATAGATCTATTTATAGCACTCGCGCTTCCCAACAGTAATTGACGGTTCATGAGTTTGGGCATAAAGGGATACGAAGGCTTAGGCTAATTCCACTTAATAGTTTAATAAAAGCATAAGTTCAGGTTTGGTCCATAAAAAGTTTACATGTTTCTCACCTCAGAGTATGGCGACGTAAGTAACACAAACAGTGTCAAGTAGCAAAGCACAACGGTACATGATCAACACGACCTAATAAATAAAGACTTGTCTTAAAAATATGTCACACGGAAAGCAATTTAATGCGTATGAGTTTTCAAAACATAATGCATTTTAGTTTTCGTAGAAGACTCATATCATTGTTGTAAAAGGTTTTGTATCATCGTTCGTGTAGTGGTTTGAAAGTGTAGACTCGTAAAAACGCACGCCAAAGTATAATATATACAATACATATTATATAGAGAAAGTAAATAAAAGAAATCCCTATATTATATATAACAGGATGCATTTGGCATTAATGCCACCTCAATGCCAAATAATCAAATTTCATGCCACATAAGCATTTGTTGTCCAACTAAGCAATTTTTTTATCCACCTAAGCACTAATTGTAAATTTCGGATTTTTATTAAATTTTTTATAAATTTCGGATTTTTATTAAATGTTTTTGAAAATTATTTATAAAAAATGAGCCTTGCAAATTGAACCTTGGTTATTTGGATAAATAACTTGTGTGTTTACCACTTAGGCAATAAGTTATTTTAATAATTATGTTGCATATTATAATCTATAAATACCTATAATTATATTGGAATCCTATTCTAAATACAATTCCCACATATATCTAATTTTTATATAGTTATTTTCTTAAAACTGTATTATCATAATTTCCTCATCCATCTTCTCTAATGATACAGTACTCTTTAAAACCCTAATTTTCCAATATACACAAACGCATGTTCATCACAAATCAAGTTACACAGTTGTATATGATAAGTTATAATGGATACATATGGTGTTTTTAGTTTGTCTAACAGCTGTTTATATATATTTTTATTGGTTTTATAAACGGAAGACAGGATCACATGATGCTCAAGAATATGTTGATGAAGGTTTAAGCGTTTATTCACTCTTTGTATGCTTTGTTATTTCTTTCGGGTTAAAATTTTCAGCTTTTGATATACGTATCACTGGATTTAGAATGTTAGTATTAACTGATCTCTGATGAAGAAACAGATGTGCGAGGGAAATTATACAAGGATGAAAATACATCATCATTCCTATTCAACCTGAATGATCAGGCAAGCCCTTTCGATATATAACATCAATGTTGATAATACCAAATTACCAATGTATTTTTCGCAGTTCTAATTTCAGTCATAGTAACCTTTTCTACATGTAAGTCATTGTAGCCCATTCGAGTTACTTTGTAAACCAGTATGCAAGTTCCCGTGAGTCTTATCAGCTTTATTTAATGTAGAAAAACAACATCTATTAATCTTTTAAATATATTAATCTCCTTGCTATACTGTTGTTAATAATTATTTCATATAACATGTTTTACATATTTTATCTATGTATAAGCGCGAGTGCGTTTATATTGGACTTTGAAACCGGAGTGGTGCACCAGGATGTTGAAGCCTCTCCCAGTCCTGCAGGTAAACCGATATTTACATTTGATGACTGCACACTTTGTAAAACCCACTAGAATCATCGGATTACGATTCCCTCTTTCAATGTAGGTATGTCCGCCGCCACGGATTTGCCAGATACGTAGGCAGTTCCAATTAGTGCTACTCGCAAAAAGAGATTTGAAGAAATTCATAGAGGTAATGTGCAAGGCAAGCGACACCTATTGTTTGATTACATACATTACCAACGACCATGATATTCATCTTCTGTTTTAACAATTGCAGCTGCGCCTGGAACGCAACCTACTACTTCTACAAATTATGTCGATACTGGTATCATACGACCAGCGTCACGTAGACGTAAGTGCTGATCTTTATTAGAATAAACCTATTGAATATAGTGTATTGGCATTTGTGTGGCAAACGAGCAATCCGTATCATACGATCATCAAAAAGTGTTTTTTTATTCCTGTGCATATAAGCTTTGATTTCTGTATGTTTTGCATACCTTTGGTCCAACTCTTATTTGTCATTATACTTTCGCTCTAGCATATATTAGCGCCTTGCAATTACTGGTACCACTTGTACGATATCCTGTTCTTACCAGCGTTATATGGTGCTTATTGTAGGTTTGTCACGTTCAACGGCCATTCCATGTGCATAATCTAATGCACCCGTATCGGACATACCATACACATCACCATCACAGGCTTGCCCATCCCAGACTCCTAGCACATCAGCCGTGAGCACAAGTATGATAAACTCACAAATCATCACCAATTTCATTTTTAGGTTATAACATGTCCCTCGCTTATTAGCATTGCAAATGTTCTGAAGGGCCTCATACTCAGTATAAATTAGTCGGACAGTGCAATTGCATATGAAGACACTGTCACATGTGCTTTTGGTTTGAAGAATGGCCGAGCAGTTCCAACAAGCGTTCTGGACCCTTATATCACAGATGTTGTCGTGGTGGGACAGTGCAATTGTTTATTCCCCGAGATTATCTGCCATATATCCACAATTTGTTTTCAGACCAACATTTCCTAAACAACATTCGTGCATAAAATCAAATGTTTTCAATGACATCCCTTGGTGCCAATGTTGATGATTCTATGAACAGTGGTAGAGGCCCGTACTTTTTCAAAGTATCCGGCCATATATACCATCAGATTGGCAGAATGTACCCCGATGAAGGTACCACTCCAAGGTTTCTACAATTGTACATTTATGATACCGATAATGAAGTAGCAAATCGATTGAGTCACTTCACGAATGAGGGCAGTTCCACTCTGCATACTGAAATTGTCGAAGGTCTCATAGACTTTCTGGACCACCATAATGCATTGGTCCAATTGTTTAGAACTGCAAGAGACAAGTTGAATCAGACAGATGTACCATCAAGATAAGACTCTTTGGGGTTGTCGGCTTTGCACAACACGAGCTCTCGACCGCTGATTGCATAGGGGCAATGGTATTCGAAAGCGGTCCAGAAAGTGAAGCTGAATTCGACGTTATTGTTGAAAACCATTCAGGAGAACCGGAACGTATACATAGACTACATCCATGCTATATGTCATTACACTTTCTTTTGATATGCTTGAATTACATGTATTTTTATTTTTGTCATCTATAACATAGCTGTTCACTTTTTGAACCCTCAAGTTTTTATCTAATGTCACTCCTTCTTTTATGTTTGGTCACTAATATTGTCATGTTGTGTTACAGGCACGACCAAAATCACTGAACATACCAACTCATATTGTGATTGATGATGGCCGAACACAAATAGCACCAAGTCAGCTTCCATATTATCATTTTTTCCCTGTTGGGTCATGGGTATTGGGTAGGTTGGTTAGGCTATGGCTTCTTTCATGAATTTTATGGTACAACATAATGCTTGGGTAGTCGTAGAAGGAACCTTGGTCTCCTGTTTTATCAAGTTTGTTGGTCTGAGTATGGGAATGCTTCAAAATTACCCATCCGCTTTTTGTAGGTGGACTGCACATGCCACACTTAGTTAGATTTCAGCCTCTGAAGCTTTCGAGACTGAAGAGAGGGCTTGAATCATTGATGCTACTCGATATATTATATAATATATGACACATATGCAACTAATCAGAACACCATCAGGACATCAAGTACCATACATGCATACTATGCTCAAGTATTCATGTAGCTAGAATTCTTAATCTTTACAAGTGTAAGGACTATTGGTATTTTGATGATTCTTGGCTTGATTCGACAGCCAACCGAAGTTTGTTTACAAGGCACTATAAATTGTCGAGTTTATTTAGCGTATCTACTATAAATATATTGTTATATTTGTACCAGCTGTAACACTTTTGGAAAAGAGACAAATCGAGATCTGCCAGGCACTAATTCTTATTGCTTAATGAATATCTATTTTAATTTAAAATAACACTTAATTTAACATAATACAGACGTATACAGGAAGAACACAAGATTCTGGAAAAAACAAACCGTCAAAAAGTTTTAGAAGTTGAGAGGCAAAGTGAAACCATTAAAGAACTTGAGGAAGCAATTCTTGCAAGCGGAGCTACTGCAAATGCTATTCGTGATTACATGCGTCAGATTTCTCATCTGCATTTAATAACAGAATGGACACGAATGGTTATCCACAAATATTCAAGAGGGAAGGTCACAATTTAATATCGAGGCTTGGACTATGGAATGGTCTCGCGTTCACGGGATCTTCTGTTGAGGTACCAATTCAGTTTTCTCAACTGAATTCGTGGTTAATCAGAAAGAAATTTATTATAAATTTGAACATTTAAGTTATATTGTCCAAAGGATAGTTTTGACTTGGGACGGAAGGATACTGAAGTTGCAGTGGATTGAGAGGAATCAAGATTGGATTGTTTATGCAGATGTCGGAGTATATACTTGTGGACGGTTTGCTCTTTGTGGTCCCAATGGAAGTTGTAGCATGAACAGGCCACCTCAGTCATCTTTTGACCATGTTTATTTCTACTACGCAAATTGGTAATGTGCAGCTTATTATTATTATTCTTCAATATACTATATGAGAAAAAAATGAACTTTGTTACGTTAACATAATATCACTTCATTTACAAATATACATGTAGGATCATTATTTTTATTGTGTTGATGATTCAGGTGGTCTTGGATGATCAAAATACATGTTTGCCATAGTTAGAGAGTTAGTAGAGAGAGAGGGTGTTCTTGCTAGAGGTTTACACAAAAGTATGGAATATTAGATTGAGAAGCACTACCCCTTCCATGGATGGAAGGGGTATTTATACTTACAAATACACGACCTCCTATCGGCCTGTGGATCAGGGATACAGTGGGTAAAGACCCGTCCTTCCTCCACGGTGTTACACTACACTAAACTACGCTACTAAATAACTAATAAACTATTAAACAACAAAAATAACGACACGTCTACGAGCTAACTTATGCTAGTTCATAGTTGGGGTGACCGACACTTTAACATGGAATTTTCTAATTCCTAACAATCTCCCCCTAAGGGAGGTCACCCCATGAAATACATTTTGCTAACTAGCATTCTATCTTTGACTTCGTTCTTGAGCTCGTAGACATGAATTCTTCACTTTCTCAATCTTTGTGCTTTAGTAGCGATTCTTCAAAGTCCGCATGGTTTTGTACTTTGAGTGGAGGCCTTTAACTGATCCACATCTTTGATGATCTTCGAGCTTTCTTTGAGATCATCAGCCACAACAAATCTCTCTGTATCATCCATAGTTGTGTTGCCTTCATGTGATGTTGTGACTTTTGGACCGACATGCTCACACTTTTGAATCATGACATCTTTCCATCAGAGTAGCGGAAGCTTTACTGGTTCATGATATTTGCAGCAGCGTAGCAGAAGCATAGTATAAAAATATCAGAACCAGGTTATGTAGATATGCACCAGTCATGATTTCTTCAATTAAGTGTGGTTGCTGTGAACATGCGGCTTTGGATTGATTCCTCAATTCTGATCAGCTGCAATCGTCGGGGTGTACCTGTATACGACAGTTAGCAATAAAGCGCACGAAAGTGTCTTTGATCACTTTCGTTGAATTGAGGTACACGGCCCACGGTTCCCCGTTGATCAGTACAAGTACTGCCTGTGATCAGGTAGGATTCCTAAGAATCTCCTTGACAGGGTTTCGCAGCTGCTCTAGCTGTTCTCAAACCGGAACGTCTCAAAGAAGACAACACGGAGTGAGTGAACCAACAAATTGAGATTCACTGATTGATGAAAAATGATTTGAAAAACAATCGCGTATTGCTTGAAGAAAGAGTTTTGCAATACGACGAAGGTTTTATGAGAACGATCAATTTTCAATCAAAATACTTTTTGTATTTGAAATGAATACACATTCGGTTTGCACATCGAACGGTTTTTCCAAAAGTATTCGTCAATTCCATTCCTGGACCAAGGTTGATTCAAGAATGAATCTCCCCATCGTTTCTATCCAGTTGTCACAAGCTTGATCTTTTGCAAGATTTCACATGTCACCCACCAAGAGCTTGTTAGATGTTGGCTCTAGAAGGATTTCCATCTTCATTGTGAATATTATTACATATCACTCGGATGTTCTTGCAATACCACAAGGATAATGCGTAGGACTCTTAATATATACTTACTTTCCACATTGTGTGAAAAAGCAAGTCTTTAAGAATTTAGTGTCCTAACGAGATATTGTGGATGATCTCTTGGCTCTAGACTCAATAGTGCATTTTTGGTTCCTTTGCCGGAGACTAGGGAGAGGGTCTCCTTCTTCAATATCAACAATCTCTAAGAGAAAGTCGATAGATTATGTAGGATCCCCGTGAGAATGAAACAAGCCCTTTTAAGAGGAACTTGAGTGGTTTGGGAAGTTTTAGTGCAGTGCATCACTGGGTCCATGATGTCTTGTCTTCAATACCAGTGTTACCTTAGTAACCACCAGTAGCATATGAATTGAACCCGGTTTCTGCCCTAAGGTTGAATTGATGGAGGGCTATTTCTTTTCACCCTTTTATCATTCATTTCTTTTTCATTCTTCAACCCCTTCAGTGCTTACCGAGACTTCATAACTAGAACCTTGTTGGGTTTATTCTAGTACTAGCTCAGTCTCAGTCTGCACTCTTCCCATTCCTCATTTTTCTCCTTTTTTCAATATTCCTAAGGACTCTACACTATCTAGTGGATTGTCCCTGGGAAGATCCCTCCGGTTTTGGCGGATCGTGGGAACGAATACCTAACCTAACCATCCTTATAACTCCATGCATAAAGTAAATTGGTCGGTCTTATGGTATTGTTCTTTCCTTCATGAAACCAATTGAAAAATCATTTGGAAAAACAATCAAGGTACTTGTGATACGAGATCAAAGCATTTTGTACCTTAATAGTTTTGATCATTTAGAAAACCTCCCCCTCAACATGTGCGTGTGATTTAGAAATTGTTTGGCACATGGAGGCAAGAGGACTTTGAAATATTTTCTTTGATCACAATTTTCATACGAAAAAGCCATTTGATTTTCTTGGTAAAATTCTCCCCCTCAATATGTGCATAGGATTTTTGAAATCATTTTTATCACATAGAGGCAAGAGTTCTTTTGAAGCACATCCACAATCACAAAATCCATTAAGAAAACCATTTGAAAACACAATCAAGGTACTTTATAATATCTTTTTTAAAAAAACTTTTGTACCTCGATGGTTTTGCTCCCCCTCAATATGTGCTTCGAGATTCGAAAGCGTTTAGCACATACGAGAGAGCAGCCTGCACAATTGAATCCAAACGATCACCTTTTATCAAATTTCATTATTAAATCACAAATTCTCCCCCGATCAAAAATATCAAACCATTTGAGATTTGTGATCCCAACTGATTTAAGTCATTTAGAAAAATTTGGGGAAAGACGTGGCAAGATTTAATTTTGAAAAATGATAGATAAGGACCAGATTTAGACATTAAAGATTGTTAGTGTCAGGTATGATAGTTTTTAAGAGATCTTTAAGTAAAATAAAACAATTTCACAATCAAACAAGAACAGAAAAAATTTCATTTTGACAGATCTTTGAGTATTAAAGAAAACCATACCATGACATAACATTAAATCTTTAGATCACCACATTTTAGCGTACAAACGGACTTTTATGAAGCAATATTGTTTGAAAATAATTTATTCAAAATCACTCTCCCCCTCAAACCATGACCGTAGTCGATGATTGAGTGACTTAAGTTTTGATAAAATGAAGTCCGGTGATTTTAAAAATTTAGTCCAATATATTTTCAAAACAATATTTTTCCATTTTCAAAAACAATATTTTTCAAAGTTTTAGAAAAATGGTATCATCACGATTATCCTGCACAAAGATATGTTAGGTGGTTGAGAAGCTTCTGTTGTTGTTGTTGTAGGGTTTGGAAGAAAAACCGTCTGCATATGCAGTGAGACTTCTTCTTACGTTGCATTTTGAATGCCAACTGAGGTCCAATTAAGCTCCGTTTCTTCAATCACTTAGAAGAAAACCATCTGCTGATGCAGTGAGACCTCTTACGTTGCATTTATGCCAACTCTCCATAGAAGTCCAATTAAGCTCCGTTTCTTCATTTTTCAACCCAAGATATAGTTACCCATTCCTTGCGGCATCCAATCATCTTCAATTGTGGGATCCGGATCGGGAACATTCTTATATCCATGATATCTGCATACGTTAGTGAACACACATACAGATATATGGTGGTCGACATCACCCATAACAACAATCGACTAATTAAAGTCAATTCAACATAACAATCAGATCATATATAGCATGGGAATAATGTGTTCATCAAACTTTAATCATCTAAACCTAACAATCATATCCTAGAAACCTAGTCCTTCAACATAGGCAATTATATTTTTTCAGATAAACACGTAGGATAATTAAGAAAGTCCGTTAGATGATATAAATTTGAAAAATATTCTTCCCCTCAATCAATGACTCTTTTTCTTGAAAAGTTTTAAAAGTGCTGAAGTCATCGATTGAGTTTTTGCGAATTAATACGAAAACTCTGATCCTGATTGATTTTTTCAAGCAACTCATTTTACCACCATTTTTGAAATACAACAAATATTTTTCTGAAGAATTATAGACGGAAAAACATTTGTGTAGGAACAGCAGTCCTTCGACATACTTTCCTCATTTTGTTTTAGGATAAGTGCACGAAATATTTGAAAATTGGTTTAGCGCAGCACTTTCCTTTCTTTAAAGAGCGGGTTGCTATCGGAAATAATAGCAAGCCATTGTTTAAGCACGGGTCACAGTCTGAAGTAACTGCAAGCCATTTTTGAAGCCCGGGTTACAGTCTGAAGTAACTGTAAGCCATAGTTTAAGACATGTTTAGAAAAGAATATTTACACCTCCTGCTCGAACTTCATCTATGGTCCCGTGCCATTATTGAATGACATTTCTAAGACCGTAGATGTTATCGATACCAGAAGACATGTCTTGAGAAAAACATATTTTTTGTATTTTTGAAATTTTCTGATTTTTATGGTTTTTGAAGGTTTTATATTTTTCTATTTTCTTTTTGTTGGTTTTATATTTTTGTATTTTGATTTTCGAAAAAATATTTACAAGGATAGAGAAGATGATATAGTTAAAGAAGATGATGATACGAGTACCGAGATAAGGATATCGAGCAGCACGTCGTAGAAGATAGAAGTCATCAACTCTTAAACATTCACCACCAAAGCTTCCAGGGCTCTTGAATCGAAGAAAGAAATTGAACCATCTGAAAGTGAGACTTTGGCAGCTTCCCCCCAAACCGAAAATCCTTTAGCTGAGCAGATTCAAAGCTTTCTTTCAAGCTTCTCTTAGCCAGGTGCACAAAGAAGCACACCATTATCATCGAACTTGCTGCTCCTTTTAAGAATAATCACCGTGATTCTTCGTTCGAGGTTATATCATCCAAAAGAACAGCAACATATCATCCCACACATAAATAACACTTCTCAAATTTCCTTTCAACTGACGTCTGAAGCGATCCATTCCAAAAGGTGTCAAGAGAACAATTCCCCCCAAGTAGTTGAATTGATGCAGTCAGTCTCTTTGTATAATGCTCAAGAACTCTCCCGAATACACATCATGAGGGTAATGAAGAACAACTCCCCAATGTTCACATCTTTCGTCCCTGATGAATGTGTATGAAGCTCAAGAACCCGAAGTACACCAATATCCAAGAACTCTCCCGAATACACATCATGCCCGGAAGGAAAACACCTCCCCAATGTTTGTGGTAAACAATGGCTTTCTTCCCTGATGATCGTGTATGAAGCTCAAGGACCCGAAGTACACACATTCCCCAAAGAGAGAACAACCGATAACATTGAAGAAGCAGGCCGAATCACTGATTATCTCTGCGGATGACAATCTCTGCGGATGTCAACTCCGGAATAAGTGATTATATCTCTGAATCACTGATTAAGCCCTCAAGTGAGACAGCTGAGCGCCCCCAATGTACACAATTCTCTCTCCCCTGATGATTGCGATAACATCGAGATCATTACACACCAGTGTACCTCTTTTATCTTCAGAAACTTTCATTTACATCACTTCCCCCACGACGTTGGAATAAGAACACTAAACGCTTTGATGAGTAAAACCTTGAGTTTCTCTGCGGTCATGACATTTGTTTTCCCGGGATAACTTCAATCACTTAGAAGTATTAAGTCCATCAAGTTTACTCGCCATGAGTCAAACCTTGAGTTTCTCTGCGGTAATAACATTTGTCTTCCCGGGATATCTTCAATTACTTAGAAGTATTAAGTTCATCAAGTTTACTCGCGTTTAGATACGTGTCTCCTTCCCCCTTGTTGGTTTTGACACTTTAGAATCAGCAACATATTATAAGCCCAAATACTTGAAATCTTTATGAGAAGAACACTTGTAATCTTGTAGGAATCAACTTGCTGAAGAATATGAGCAAGTCTAATTGGGGATTAAATTCGACATTTCACTCTCCCCCAATTAGTGCTCTCCCCTAAACCGACAATCTGTTTGATAAATGCTCAGATTAAGAAGAAGTCTTTAGATCGTTAATTGCAACTCGTCTTTAGTCTTCTAACATGTAGCAGGAAATGTAGAACAGACTGCAGACTCGACCTTCTTCAAGATTGTCCAGTTGGGGAATAGATAGTTAACATCTTCAACTCACCAAAAACAAGAACATCACCAAAAAGCATCCCAATCAACTTACATCTTGCAAATCCCCTTAACTAAAATCCCTCCCAATCAAACAAGAACAGAAAGGTGTTCATCAAGGAAATCAGCAATCAGGCTACAACGAACACATAAGATGGTAACACCAAACTACCAATCACATCAAACAAGAACAGAGAGATTGTTCGGAATCATCATGTTGATGTGTACGTGAAGCATTAACCGGAAGCACTTTGTCGATAAACTCATCAATCTGAGTGAAGATGTCAACCAACGGCTCTTAAGAAGAAACTCCATGTAAAGATGACCCGATAAGAAGAAGCTCGGTTCTTACATGAGTTAGGAGCTGTATGACCATATATTCTCATATTACAATCAACCATGCAGTATTATCATACTTCTTCTCCCCCTCAAGAATTACAATCAGTGGTAGCCCGGTTCACTTGAAGACTGAAGCGCATGGAAAAAGTATGAAGCATGTTGATGAGAATGGTCATAATAGAGAAGATTTCTCTTCTTCAGAAGATAAAGCGCACTGACACGTACACTTTTCTTTTCTTTGGAGTATGAGGCCTGAACTGATGTGAACAGACGTCATAATCTCACTCTTTTCAATCTCTTGGCAAAACATGTAATCAACCATTATCATTCAGTAGGCTCTTTGAAGTGACAGCTGATGGAGATAACCCAATATGATGAATTTGACCCTGAAGTAAACTAACCCGAACTCGTGACTTAAACTTGTACAAATGTAACAAAGAGCGGTGCTGAGACTTCATGCCCATTTGAATCTCTAAGTACTCTATACTCTTCAACCAGCCAACCATCGAGTATAAGACGTATATCACCTCTTGAAAATCCACAATTGAATGTGACACTGAGCACTACAACGTAACTCCTTAAAGTGATAGTTATTTTGTGATGGTATGAGCCCAATTCCCCCAAGTGGTAAAAGAAAAGGTAAAAGACACCCAACAATAACTAGATTTCCAAGTCTTCGTTTTTGATAATAAGCATCGAACAAGGATCATGAAGAATCTTCATCCAACCATCCCCGATATCTTCAGATACTAAGTACACTCGCCCGTGATATTTTACTTCAACCTCAAATAAATAATAGTGAATTAACTCCGTTGTCACATCTTCTGAACTGCTCAAATCTAGCCTTCTTTGACATTTAAATGAACTTTGATAATGGTTTCATCCCGACCATGGTTTAATGAGCATAACCCCGTAAAACCTTGAAGTAACCAAAACCGCCATGACAAATATCCAAACACACATCCAATTCATGAAATACACCCTTTTATCCCTTCTTCGAAGCAGAAACCGTAGCACCAACATCAAATGAGATCCCGAAATACACTTTCCTTTCTCCAGGATGGTTCCATCATTACGGGATTTTATAACTCTATGGTTTAAACCGAGAAATAGTTTCTTTCGCGGGATTTTACAAAACCAAGAATAAACCGTAAGATAGATCCGGGAATGCACTAAACTATTACCAGGGTGTTTCCATTGTCACGGGATTTTACAAGTCTATGACTTAAACCGAGAAATAGGTTCTTTCGCGGGATTTTACAAAATCAAGACAAAACCGTAAACAATGTCAGTTTGAATGTGTGATGACAACTTTGGTTTCGGTGAATATCTGTTTTAGGGGAACATGCAGCGGTTCGTCAATGGATCATTTACCAACATCAACAACCATCCAATCAATCACTTTGGTAAACACATCATTCACGCATTCTGTTGGCTATTGTAGTGACCACATGGATAAGTAAACCCGATATACCAAACTTGATCATGAAGCAGAAATCCCCAGATTTGTTACTTAAACTTGTACTAGTCCTCGTGAAAAAGATACGGTGTACCCAATGCACAAAACCTCTTGACTAATCCTCAACTGCGTGAGACACCGAAGTGATAGTTACTTTGTGGGTTAATCGAGAATGAATCACAACCGTAACTAAATAGTCAAGTCTTTATCACGCTCAATAAACGCCCAAACAAGTCATCTTCGCAGAATGGTAGAAAGAAAGAAGACGAAATAAGTAAACATGCCCGGAAAACCTCTTCTAAAAATCCAAGTAAGAAATATCGTTCAAACAACCTCGTAGTCAACGTTGTTCCAATAACAATTCAAGTCGTGACATGATATTCTTTGTAAAAATGTGTATACCAAAGTATCCAACCGCATATCACCTCAAATCTCATCATCGAATCTCATAACCCAAATCACACAGTCAGCACTCACATATCATGTCGTCAAACCTCATCGCCAAATTACAAATCTCAGCTCATAAAATATTGTACACCATAAATTTAAATTCATGAGCAAGAAATAATATCCAATGAAGGCCCAGACCATAAATATATCCAAGATCTCAAATTACCACATAAAAACGACATGATTCAATTAAGCACAAAAACGACCCGGTCTATCATTATCAACCTCAACATTTAACATCCATTTTACATGAGTCCATAAGAATATTATCCGGTCCGTGCACATTACAATTCACGGTCCAATAAAACACTATACCAATCAGATTAACTGGCCCATGTGTAAAGTACAGATCGGCCCATAAGTCCCTACAGCCATGTTCGGTCCATTTAGTGTCAAGCTCACCCACGTCCACATTTTTCAAACCCTAATTAACAGGATATAAAATGCCCACTTCTATCACTAACCCCACTTAACACAACCCTAAAATACTCACACAAAATACATCCGCCTCTCTCTTCTCACATGTCCAAAAACCAATCTGCAACACATAACCCTAAATAAAGATATGCGCCTCCCATTTTCTTCTTTCAGTACACAGCACCTATGTTCCTTTGTTCATAGTGTCCTTGCCACAGAGATGGCTTGAGGCAAGGTGAGTAGGCAACGAGACAAGTATCAGGTCATGGTAAGTATTCATAAACGATTAAACCCCCATTAATTTTCAAGAGCATAGAACGAGCCTATGTGAAGGGATAACATAGATGTTATTATCTTCACATAACAGAATCGGATATGGTTTTATTCTCATGTGAAAGGATCGATGAAACAACTCTTTTCTTTTTTTTTCTTTTTTTTTTCCATGTGAAAGGCCCTTGAGGTTTGATGAAATATTTGTGACTCATGAGAGTAAGTTTGAGATCCTTTTTATTTTCCATGTCTTTATAGATTATATCTATGATGATAAGGGATTCAACAAACAACGTGTTAAATATATTAGACACGAGTTCGAATCCAATCTGAGATCTTATGAGTTGTATGAATCGTTTTTCTTTTTGAGTCATGAAATCCGTTTAACATATGAGGTTGAATGAGAGAAAAAAAAGAAGAAAACTTTAATCTTTTTCCTTTCAGTAAACTGATGTTAAATGGTTATGAGATGTAGTGTTGATATAGATCTGTGATGAATACTTCACTCGTGTGGAACGCCCTTTGAGGCATGATAGCTCTTAGAAACCCACGAATAAAGATTCTGAGATCTATCTTCGTTTTTATTTCGTGTTGAGTCATGATTATATGTGGTAGGAGATGGTGGATGAGTAGGTATAGATTGGGATTTGATTGTGGAGGATTGGAGTCAGTTGATTTGAGTTGAATCCGTGGACTGATGATGGTCATTGGACCTGAGGTCTAAAGATCTTTGGTCGTGGTCTTGTTGTGGTCATAGATATGTTGTGGTCGTGTCTTGTGTTCAATCATTCTTCTTCATCTCTTTCTTTCAAGTAGCTTATGGGTCATAAGGCCAAATCGCTAAGCCAAGTAGCACGACTAAGTCGCTAGGACAAGTAGCCCGACTAAGTCGCTAGGACAAGTCGCTAGACTAAGTCGCTAGGATAAGTCGCTACGACTTGTTCAGTAACAAGTCGCTAAATTGATTCATGTCGCTACCACCTTTATGTCAAGTCGCTAGCTGTAAATACAACACGCTAGCATAACTGCTACTTATATACAACGAATCTAGACGACTTGTAAAGACAAGTCGCCACCATTGGTTGTACCAAGTCGCTAGATAGATCTTTGAAAACTTCCGATGTATTTCCCAACTAAGTTCCGACCATATGCATAATGAACCCAGAAAACGTGACAAAGGCAGCTACATATGGCTGTTTTGACCCAGTTTGACCTCAAAAACATGACCAAGTCGCCATTAAGAAACAAGAACACAAGTTGCTATCAAGAACCATGTTTGAAAACAGTTTTTCGACCAAGTTGCAAAACCCAGAAAAATACATAAAAAGCATCACTTTTACCCATTTGACCATAAGAAATTTGACAACTTTATCCACAATAAAAGTCTATTTGAGCACATAACTGTTTACCCACAAAGATATAATCCGACCACAAACATACAAAAACCAGTAAACAAGTTTCAAGACCACCATACAAAAACCAGTAAACATACAAAAACCACCATGGTACGAAACCATACAAATCAACAAAAACAGTTTCAAACACGAATCAAAACCACAAGAAATCATCAAAACACAAAAACCTTGGCTCTGGTACCAATTGTAGGATCATTATTTTTATTGTGTTGATGATTCAGGTGGTCTTGGATGATCAAAATACATGTTTGCCATAGTTAGAGAGTTAGTAGAGAGAGAGGGTGTTCTTGCTAGAGGTTTACACAAAAGTATGGAATATTAGATTGAGAAGCACTACCCCTTCCATGGATGGAAGGGGTATTTATACTTACAAATACACGACCTCCTATCGGCCTGTGGATCAGGGATACAGTGGGTAAAGACCCGTCCTTCCTCCACGGTGTTACACTACACTAAACTACGCTACTAAATAACTAATAAACTATTAAACAAAAAAAATAACGACACGTCTACGAGCTAACTTATGCTAGTTCATAGTTGGGGTGACCGACACTTTAAAATGGAATTTTCTAATTCCTAACAATACATCATTCAAGAAGCTAACAAACATGTTAGGAATTGGAAAATCCATAGTGAAGAGTCGGTCACCCCAACTCTAGTCTAGCATATGTTAGCTCGTAGACATTACTTTATTTACTAGTTAGTTAGTTAGTTATTTAGTTTAGTGGAACACCGTGGAGGACGGACGGGTCTTTACCCATTGTATGCCTGATCCACAGTCCGTAGGAGGACGTGTAGTATGTAACTATAAATACCCTCTACCTCCCAAGGTAGAGGGTTGGACCTTTCACTCAATCTAACCTTCTTTCCTTTGTTTACTTTCTCTCTCTAGAAAGGCTCACATCTTCCACTTTCTCTCTCTAAACTCTTGCATAATTCGACCAATATATTGAATGTATGATGTGTTTATGAAATCCAATATGTTACAAATGGTATCAAGAGCCATGGTTTGATCATTCATCTTTCATGTTCTTGGATTTCTAGTGGTTTTCATAAGGTTTTTGGGTTTGAATGAGTTTAGAGTAGTTTGCATCATTTGGATCATCTCTAGTGTTAAAGTTTGGATTTTGATTGTATTTTTGTGTTTAGAATCATCATAAGTGTTTAGGTTTTGAATTGGAAGGCTTGAATCATCGTGGTTAAGGTGTTTTTGGAAGGTTTCTTTGAAGCGACTTGGGTCTCGTACCACATTTCTTCTAAGCGATTTGTCTCACAATCCAAGCGATTTGTCCCTTTTGTGATTGCTTATTGAAGCGATTTGTCACAACTTTTGTGCAATTTGTCTGTTTCTGAGAAGCGATTTGTGCACTAAGCGATTTGTCTATTGAGACAAAACAACAAGAAAGGACAAAGTAGTGGAAGTAGTGGTTGTACTTGTGTACTATGCGATTTGTGTGTTTAAGCGATTTGTCTGTTTAAGAGATTTGTCTGTTGAAGCGATTTGTCTTCTGAAGCGATTTGTCAAGTTATGCGATTTGCCAATTCCTGCGATTTGTCTCCTAACCTAACATACAAAACCCTTGTTTTCAAACCCTAATTTTCTGAAAAATCCGCGGAACAGGGGGTATATATAAAGAATTAGGGAATATCACAAACTCAACCATAACACCATATTTATCTTTACCACCAAATCATCTCCTAGTTCCCTTACTACATCCTATTTCTCACCTTCTTATGGTTTCTTCTTGATTTTGTAAAATCCCCGCGAAAGAATCTATTTCTCGGTTTAAATCATAGACTTGTAAAATCCCGTGTACACAGCAACATCATGCCTTACACTCCAGATTCAGTGATTTAGGAAGTACTTAAATTATACGATGTTGTGGACAACAATGATAATGCATGCTACACTGAACGGTTAAAGATGATTGAATCAATCAATGCGGATGTGAGATCTTCATGTTCTGAGTACAATGAGAATGAATTGCACTTGCTAATGCTACAGAATGCCATGCAAAAGGAATGCTGCATTATCCCCTATCAACAACTTCACTCTCACCTCATGTTACTTCTTCCCATAACAATGGAACGAACATGTATTGCCCTCTTCCGTCAGGACTTATCTACATTAACAGGAAATGTGCTGTTAAACTTAGAGTAATTGGAGCTACAACTTGACAAATAGAAGGTTCATAAGGATAGTTCCAGTGCTGCACTTCAAGTGATCCACCACCAATTTCAGTCATTCACGGAATGGAAATTAGCATGTTCATAGAGACACTTATCCATCTCATGGACAATGTGGAGAAGTATATTGAGGAAGTTACTCAGAAAGATGAAAAAGTGGATGATTGTCTGGTGCAGTTGAGAGATAGTTGTGATGAGTTGGGTAATGTATCAGTTGAAGAATCGGGTGTTGCTAAATGCAGAATTTCAGTGACAACAAATAATAATGTAACCAAATATTCAATTACTTCTAACACACAAGAAGTAGATGCAGTAATCAGAAAGGGGAATGAATGTCGGGCACAATCAAAAGATTGTAGTGTTGAGTCAGGTAAAGCACCAGAAGATGGATCAGTTGATACTGAATACAGAGGCTCAGAGAGTGATAAGCTTGACACAGCCAGCCGTCCAGTGACTCTTATAACACATGATGTGGATGCAGATATCAGACCGAAAATTGAACATGTGTCATGTAATGAGGTACCCTTAACTGTTCAACATAATGCATCTGCTAAAGTACGTATACAAACTGATCATGATGCTGAACATGACTTTGATAAATGTTCTGTAACTGAGGCTGAGTCTGAAATTAAGTGTTTCAAAACAAAAGATATGGTTGATAAAAAGGCTTTTGATGAACTTTCAAACAAATTCTCAAATCTTGAAAAACATTGCATTTCACTTGAAATTGCGATACAGAGCAAAGAAGAAAGTTTTCAACTTAACAAACCATGTAAAAATCCGGAACTTCCTGAATTCCGTGAACTTTTTGAAATTAACACTTTGAAAGCTCAGCTTCAAGACAAAGACTCAACCATTTACAATCTGAAGAAACATATTTCTGTCCTGAATGTGAAAAGTAATGAATTGGAAAGTTATGTGGCTAAATTACTTAAGGAAAATGAGTCTTTGAAAAGGCTTCAAAATGACCTAAGCGACTCTGTCAATGATACTAGAACTAAGCCCGTGGAACAAACAAAATCTTTGATAGCAAAAATTGATGAACTCAAAGCTAAACTTCAGGATAAGAGTTTTGCGATAGTCGCCTTAAATAATGAGCTTAGAAAATCCGTAGGGAAAAGTGTGAACACTAAGTTTACAAAACCATCAACCTTGGGGAAGCCAGTTTCTCATTCCACTAGAGACCGGTCTGTTGTTAGGCAGCCTACTGCATTTATATCTGAAAGAACAAATTTTTCGAAAACCCGGTTTGCCTCCCAAGTTGATGCTAAGCAAATTTTGTCAAAACCAGTCACTTCACCTTATTTGCCTAACAATTCACACGATATGAATGACTTGTTCAAGAACTATGATCTAGAAAAAGCTAGGAAAAAGGCACAGATTTGAAAAGATGAAATATTAGGTGCTAGACCTAGGGTGATGAATTCTACGAGATTTCAAGGCACTGCTAGTAGTTTTAAACCATTACCTAGGAACACTCAACTAAAGACTAGGGATTGGCTTGGATCTAAGAGTAGTTACGTTTCGAATAAATCTATTCCCATAGTAGATCACTCTAAGAACTCTAGATCATCTTCTGAATCCAAACAAGCTGTTTGCTCGAATTGTCTGAAATGCATCTTTAAGGCAAATCATGATAATTGTTTTTCAAAATCCCTAAAGAAAGTAAATGCTCATGCAAAGGTTCAACCTGTTAAGTCTAGGTTTTTCACTAAGTCATCTACTATGTATAAGAAGCAAAACAATCCTAGACCTTGCAATAAGTGGATATCGTCTGGTAGAATGTTTAAGGATGCTGGACTTAGGTGGATACCTACCGGAAAGCTGTTTACCAATGGCAAAATCAAGGTTGACCGTGAAGCCCCAAAAAGTTTGGATACTAATGTCACTAACCCATATATATGCAATCAATCTTGTAATGTTAGTGCAGGTACTCCTTACTTAGTTGCAGATACTTCGATCCTTTACTACATGGACTGGCTTAAAGTATGGATAACAAATGGATTGATATCGCATAACTCACGGGTTCAAGTAACTCAACCTTGATATTCAATCTGCTATGACGTCTGTTCACATCAGTTCAGGCCTCGTACTTCATCATTATGGTGTCTGCAGATAACACTTCAGGCCCCGTTCTTCAAAGAAAAGAAAAGTGTATGCTCTTCTGTGCGCTTAATCTTCAGCTTAAGAGAAATTCTCTCGTGAATGGCCATTCTCATCTACATTCTCCATCTTCGAGCTTCATGCCTTTCTCCATGTTCGTTTCGTCATCAAGTGGATCTACATTCATTGGATTTTACTCTTATTCACTTGTTCAAATAAAAAGTGGCAACTTCGGATGCAATTTTTGAGGGGGGGAAGTGGATCTACATACTGATGGACATTTGTATAATGGTCAGACTACTCAAGAAGCCTAATCTCCTGTTATTCCTCAAGGCGTTGTTAATGACTATCATTGCAGTTGCACTCATGAATAGTGATCCGCTCTTTGGTATTCCTTTGCCAAATCTTCACGGATCATTGTTTCATTGTTCTTTCCTAAATGTGCACTCTGTAAATCAACCATTCCAGATCAGTTTCTACATGTATACCTTAAGGAAGAATGCATTGATTTTGAGGAATCATTTGCTCCGGTTCATTCAGTGGGTCAATGTACATCCGATTGTATGTTGTTTTCACGTGTTGGGCATTTGACACAAGTTGATGACTTCAGAGTTAATCATTTATCACTTATTTGAGATTGAAGTTGACTTTCAACAAAGGCGTGTTCTTATTTGATAACTTGCTCGGGCTTAAGATTTTGAGTTGAAGATTTGGTTTATCTAGTTACCAGCAGTCGGGGTGGTTGGCTGAAAACCTGGTTAACTATCACTATTAGGAGTTACGTTGCTTTACTCAGTGTCACATGCAGATGACGATGTGGATAATCTCAAGAGGTGTTAATGTCTCATACTTTGTTTGAGTAGTGAGTACTTAGAGATTTGCTTGAAGCATAGATTCTCGACACCGTTCTTCCATCATTAAGTGCAAGCTTAAGATACAAATGCGGGGAATTCGACTTCAGTTTCAAGTTTGGTATATCGGGTTTTTCTTCAACAGTGGTCACTTTAAATTGTCTACATATGGGTTGATAAGGATAGTCAGAGAGAGTTTCTGTAGCAGTTGATTCTCACAAGATTTATTTGAGCTAATTGTGTTCTTCTCTATTTCAAGTATATGAGTGTATTATGTTTTGCTGATTCTGAGGTATCAAAACCAGCAAGGGGGAAGGAGACATACATCTAAACACACAACGAGTACACGTGCTGAACTAAATACTTCTTCTATTTTGAAGTTATTCCGGGGAGACAAATGTCATAACCGCAGAGAAACTCAGTGTTTAACTCGTGGCTTCTGGTGTATTCCAACTATTTGGGGGAAGGATATATTATTCCAACTATTTGGGGGAAGGATGTATTATTCCAACTATTTGGGGGAAGTGGTCTCTAGAGACTTTTGGTATGTGTTACTTCAGTGTTCAGTTGGAAGAAATATGAGAAGAATATTTGAAGTGTGAGATGATATTGCTTATCGACATCTTCGATATGGTTATGATAAAGTGCTTCTGGTTATTGCTTCATTATGGGCTGATTAGTTATATGGAAGATAACTGGAATGCACTTGGTTAAATGAAGATGTTGATATATGGTTCTCCTGAATAGACAACTGCTCAATCTCGAAGAGTAATGTGTTCATCGGAGATGCACAACAAGTTCATGTGATCTCGAACTTAATCATTTATTCCGGGTTTGATAACCACAGCGATGATCCATGTTTCAACTTGTTACTTCGGTGTTTTTGTTAGGAATTAGAAATTCCCGGTATTAAAGAGTCGGTCACCTCAAGTATATGTAATCGTTAGAAAGCTCGTAGTCGTAGTTCTTTTAAGTTTAGTAGTAATTTAGTTAAGTAACACCGTGGAGGACGGACGGGTCTTTACCCACTGTATGCCTGATCCACAGCCCAAAGTGTGGCGATTTATGTAAGACTATAAATACTCTCTACCTCCCAAGGTAGAGAGTTGGAGCTCATAATAATATCTTTCACTTTCTCTCACTAAGTTCCCTAAACCTCTAACTTTCTCTCTCTAGAATTCCATCTTATACGCCACCTTGTGTTATGGTTTGATGTGTATGTGAAAAGTTATATCTTACAATTGGTATCAAGAGCCATGGTTAGATCATATCTTGCACATCCTTGGATTTATAGTGGTTTTTAGGTGGTTTTTGAGTTTGAAAAAGTTTAGTGGTTTTTGCATCATTTGGTTGATTTCTTGTGTTAAAGTTTGAATTTTGTTGGTACTTTTGTGTTTAGAATCATCTTAAGTGTTTAGGTTTTCATTTGGTAAGCTTGAATCATCTTGGTTGGGTTGTTTTTGGATTGAAAAGTGATGTTTATATGGTTTTTCATGGTAGCGAGTTAGTTCACGGATAACCTTTCTTCATAGCGACTTGCTTCATTATTTTGTAGCGACTTACAGTGTTAAAAGCTAGCGAGTTAGAGCTAGCGAGTTAAAGGACAAGTAGTGGACTCTCCACTACGGGTAGCGACTTGTGGTAGCGACTTGGTCAGTAGCGAGTTGCTCTTTAGCGACTTGTGTTTCTAGCGACTTGTGTAGCGAATTGCTGCCAAAATTTGGTTAGCGACTTGGTCCGTAGCGAGTTACTACTTAGCGACTTGTTTTTCTGTTAGCGACTTGGGATTCTAGCGACTTGGCTGTCTAGCGAATTAATTGGTAGCGACTTAGTGGATTTATTTCTAGCGACTTAGAGCTTTATCATCTAGCGACTTGAGTGATTGTTTACGGTTTTCTCTTGATTTAGTAAAATCCCGTGAAAGAATCTATTTCCCGGTTTAATCATTGAGTTATAAAATCCCGAATAATCTGATAACATGTCCACCAACGTTCCTACTGTCATCTCCACAGTTGCCGAGGATGTACAAGCAGCTGGATCAGATACTCATCCACCCATGCTTGACAGAACAGACTACGATTCTTGGGCTCAACGAATCAGATTGTATTGCCTTGGAAAGGAAAATGGTGTCAATATTCTGAAATCCATTGATGAAGGACCATATCGAGTTGAAACGACTAGAGACATACTTGATACTAATGAAGATGGTACTCCTATTTACGGAATGGACAGACCTAAGATGTATGATGAGCTTGATGATAAGGAGAAAAAGAGATTTGATGCAGATATCAGGGCTTCAAACATTGTTCTTCAAGGTCTTCCTAAAGACATCTACAAGCTGATTAATCATAACACTGAAGCAAAGGCAGTTTGGGATAATGTTAAGATGCTTCTCTCAGGTTCCGAATTAACTATGGAAGACCGAGAATCCCAACTCTATGATGAATTCGAACATTTCAAAATGAAACCAGATGAGAGTGTCTATGAGTACTATGTGAGATTCCATAAGTTAGTGAATGACATGAGGAACATCAGAATGACTATGCCTAACATTCAGTTGAACTCTAAATTTGTAAACAATATGAATCCCGAATGGCACAAGTTTGTCACCTCTGTGAAACTCACTAAAGGATTGAAGGATACAAACTATGAGCAACTCTATGCCTTCCTCCTTCAAAATGAGAGTCATGCCATGTTTGAAAAGAGAATTCTTGATCAGTTCAAAGGTCAGGGAGATACAAGGTCTACAAATGATTCAACTGCCTTTTTCACAAATGATGGGACTTCCAACAATGCTTCTCAAGTTGCACCCATGAATCATGATAATCACAAACCCATTTCTGACCCAAGGTTCAAGCAACCTGATGCAAATGCTGTCATGGAACATTTCATCACTCAACTAACACTCATGGTTAAAGAGAACAGGACACTTTCACCTCACACCAACAAACTCCACACCTGTAATGAGATCCGAACCGCCTCCAATCTTCACAACCATTCTTTGATAAGAGATGGGAAAATTATGGGGCGACCAGTTCAGGAAAGACAGTATGATCAGGGAAGAGGTGAAGCTGGGAGAGGTTATGTTGGAAACCAGAATCGAGGAAGAAATGGTAACCAAGGTCAACCTAAGCCAATCAAATGCTACAACTGTGGTGGTGAAGGTCACATTGCAAGGAACTGCACATCTCCAAAGCGTCCTCAGAATGCTGATTACTTCAGAGATAAGATGTTGCTGGCACAAGCTCAGGACAATGGTGCTGCGTTGGATGAAGAGGAATTGCTGTTTCTTGCTGAGGGCAATGCAAAGACCTATGATGCAGATGTGGATGAGCAGCCTATTCAGGAGATAGGTCACAATCATCAGAATGCCTTTCAAGTCGCTGACTGTGATGCTTACGACTCTGATGTAGATGATGGACCTACTGCACACACAATCTTTATGGCTAGCATCTCTCCAATGGTTTCGCCCAAGATCTCTTCCTCACCACAAGCTGACACATCCAAGGACAAACTCATCTCTGAGGTATTAAAACTATACGATGATGCTGATGTGCAACAGATGCATGACAAAGTACAACCAACTGAAACTTTTGAATCAAATATTGAAAATATGGGTAATATCAATATTGTCCCATACGATCAATACGTGAAACAAAGTGAAAGTGAAATTGTACCAAGTGATGCATCTTCTGCAGTCAACAATGACTATGTCTTTGATGAATACACTGCATGTGCTCCTAATGATTCCATAATTTCTGAACTAAATGCCTATAAGGAACGTGTTGCTATTTATGAACAACGGGCAAAATTTGAGTTGACCACTCGTGAGCAGGAAATGGATGTCCAAGTGAGTACAGTAATTAGAAAAAGTAAGTTTAGAGAAGAAGTATTGAAACAAGAATTAAATTCCTTGCAAGAAAAACTTTCTAAAACAGCTAAGCAAAAACAAGAACTTCAAGAAAATGTGAAAATGCTTAAGCAAGAATTTAATGCAAAGGAATCAAAACTCTTGAGAGATTTTTCTAATCTGAAAACTTTGAAAAACAAACTTGAAAACAAGTTGTATTTACAAGGAAACACCATTCAGACTGCTCACATGATCACTAAGCATAGAGTTCTAAGCGATAAGCATAGCGTTCCCCTTATAGAGGAACCAAATCCAGAGGTAATTAAAAAGGCTAAAAATGCTCATAAGGTAATTTATGATGGTAATGAAGTCCTTAAACCTAGGCAGAAACCTAGTTGCATTGAGTGCACTGAGGAAGATAAGATATTAAACGAAATCACTAGGGAAAAGATGAATAAGAAGCAAAATGATCCCAAATGCAAAGAGAAAAACATCATCTTCTCTCCTCATGATTACAAGAAGGAAAACTGGATTTCCTTGAACAAGTTTAAGCCTCAGACTTTGTTGACTCCCGAACAAGTCTTCTGGAAAATGGATTTAGATAAGCAGAAAGCTGAAAATATTGTAGAAACAAACCCTCCCTTTCAGAAAATGCCTAGAGCAACTGTGTATCCTCCTAATACACCTATGCATCTTGTACCTAGAACAATTGCCACTAAAAGCAAGACATTAATTAGCCAATACGTTATATTCCAACTATTTGTTGATTTTGAGAAAACTTGCAAGAAAAGGATCACTCCCACTGGTATAACTGAAGGTGAAAGAGGTTTTGAACAAATGAAAGAATGTTATTTAACTGAGGTCATGCCCTTCTTTAAACTTCTAAAAGATCACTTTGAGAGTCTTAAAAAAGGGGTAGAAGCTGATATTAAAGGTATGGAAAAGGAATTTGATGCAATGGTTGCTGAAGTTAGTGATTATGAGCGTGCACTAAAATATAATGAGATTGAGAGAAAGAATTTGCATACATTAAATGAGAATCTTATTATTGAATGTGTTGCTCAAGATGTGTTTTTCACTGCTTCAAATTGCTCTATTAATGCTTCCAAATTTCATGAATTATCTGTGGCCCTGAAAGTCTCCCATGATCGTGTCATTGAGCTTGAAAAAACTAATTCTAAACTAAATGAGAAAATTGAACTGGATGATCATGACAATTTGGTTAAACATTTTTCTAAACTAGAAGTTGAGTATTTTAATCTACAACTAAAATATCAACATCTCAAAGAAAATGTCAAAACTTCAAATATCAAGACATCTTCAGATGCTCCAGAGTTTGATGCAGTTTTTCAAATTAACAAACGAGATGAACAGATTCAAGCTCAGTGCAACACGATCAGAAAGTTGAAAGCCCAAATCTCTCAATTAAAGGGTCAAACGAACAATATGACAGGCTCCCAAATGCCTCCTTCTTTAGATTCTCAGAATTCTCAAACGTTTCATCTTCAAAACCTAGTAAATGCTTTACAAAAGGAAAACGAAAGTTTTCTAGAAGAGAATGAAAAGGTTAAACGTCATTTCAATGAGTTGTTTGAATCAATTAAAGTCACTCGTAACAAAAACAACGAACAAATAACTTCATTGCAAAAGGAAATTGAGAATCTGAAGAGTCAGGTAAAAGGGAAAATGCCAATGATCAATGAGGAGAATGTTGTATCTAAGGTTCACTCTGGTAATAAATCTGCTTTATCTGTGACATATGTCCCCCTCACCTAAGGAACAACAAACTTGCCATTCAAACATATTTCTCATCCCTTAAGGATTGCTTAGAATGCCTGCGTGAGATTGTTGAAGAGGATAAGCTAGTGAAACCTCATGATAATGCAATTGGACATGCATGCTCATATGCCAAACGATCTCAAGAAATCTTAGAATGCTTGATCACCATATGCCCAAAGACATTAGGAAAGAGAGTTAACCCTTTGATTCCATGCTCAATGCCTAAGGCCAAATATGAGATGCACTCGATTCCCAATGTTTTGAATGAAAGTCGTAGTGTACCCTTGAGTAGTTCAGATTCTAGATCTGTCAATGCTAGGAAAGAGAACTCAAATGTGCCTTCTAGAAGTACCAATCTCAGTACATCTAGCTTTATGAAAGTGAACCGTAGTGCACCTGCATGTAGTTCCGATCCCAGCACACCTAAACAGGTGGTGCAAAGAGTAGTAAAACAAACTAATGTTCCCATTCCCTCTACAGGAGTAATCAGTGACATTAAAGGGAGCAGGTCAAAGTCTCAAGACAATACAAGGAATGATAGGACCTCTCAAGCTAAGAATGTGCACTGGAAGAAAGTAGAAGAACAATCTAGGAACCTTAAGTTTGAATCGAATAAAACGAATCGTGTTGATTCTAGTATTAGCCATAAGCGTACTGTAATTAATTCGAATTCTGATACTAGTTGCAGAACTTGTACTGATGTTTGCTTGAATTCTGTTTCTAATCATGGATGTGATGTCAATGCTTTGCCTAATGATGTTAATTGTCCAGTTAATATTGTTAATGCAAAAATCCATGCTAAAAAGGCTAAAAGGCAAAAGCGAAAGAAAGTTAGAAAACAATGGAAACCCACAGGAAGAACATTCAGCAGAATAGGTTTTTATTGGATACCTGTTGGTCATAAGACTAATCAGATAATGCCCACTAGAAAATGGATGCCTACTGGTAGAACTATTCCCTTAAGAAGTGGTCACACTGTAAATAGGGTTAATACAGACACTAGTTTTGCATCTATTCACAATGATTCCATTACCTCACTGTCTGATATGAATGCTTCTATTTCTGATGTGGGTGGTCCAACTGTTGCTACTAACCAAATGGAACCCATTCTTGCATGGGGATCCCAATTATCCAGTTATCCATTCTTGTCTGTGTTCAACTGCAGATCGTTCAAATCGTTCTGTGGTACCTGGACTCAGGCTGTTCCAAGCATATGACTGGAGACCGGTCACGGCTCATGAACTTCGTGAGCAAATTCATCGGGACTGTTAGATTTGGTAATGATCATTTCGGTGCTATTATGGGTTATAGAGATTATGTTGTTGGTGATAGTGTCATCTCCATAGTGTATTATGTGGAAGGTTTAGGTCATAATCTGTTCTCTGTTGGCCAACTCTGTGATTCTGATCTAGAAGTAGCCTTCAGAAAACATACCTGCTTCGTTAGAGATCTTAATGGTAAGGAACTGTTGAAAGGAACTCGTGGCTCAAACCTTTACACTATCTCTATCGATGACATGATGAGAGCTTCACCAATTTGCTTGTTATCAAAGGCTTCAAAGACAAAGTCATGGTTATGGCATCGTCGTCTCAATCACTTGAACTTCGACACCATCAACGATCTTTTCAGAAAGGACTTAGTTGTAGGTTTACCTAGACTAAAGTATGAAAAGGATCATCTTTGTTCAGCATGTCAATTGGGAAAAAGCAAGAAGTATGCCCATAAACCCAAACCCACTAACTCTGTCACAGAAGCTCTTCACATGATTCATATGGATTTATGTGGACCAATGCGGGTGCAGAATATCTTTGGGAAGAAATATGTGTTAGTTGTGGTTGATGATTATTCTAGATTCACCTGGGTCAAGTTCTTAAGGACAAAGGATGAAACTCCTGATATCATCATCAAACTCATCAAACAGCTGCAGGTTAGACTAAACAAAACTGTCAGAATTATCAGAACAGACAATGGAACTGAGTTTGTCAACAAACAACTTAGTGAATTCTATGAAAGCGTTGGAATCAGCCATCAAAGAAGTGTTCCACGAACCCCTCAACAGAACGGTGTAGTTGAAAGACGAAATCGTACTCTTGTTGAAGCTGCTAGAACAATGCTGATCTACTCAAAGGTTCCAATGTTTCTCTGGGCTGAAGCAATTGCCACTGCATGCTACACACAAAATCGTTCCCTGATTCACACCATTCATGGAAAAACTCCATATGAACTTGTCCACAACAGAAAACCTAATCTATCTTTCCTTCGTGTGTTTGGTGCCTTGTGCTATCCAACTAATGAGGGTCA
The DNA here is from genome assembly GCA_019973895.1 of Chrysanthemum seticuspe. Lineage (NCBI taxonomy): Eukaryota > Viridiplantae > Streptophyta > Magnoliopsida > Asterales > Asteraceae > Chrysanthemum > Chrysanthemum seticuspe. The sequence goes on along the minus strand of BPTQ01000008.1, from coordinate 60,378,736 downwards.
AGACTTGGGCAAACTTAGAGCTAAAGCTGACATTGGAGTATTTGTAGGATATGCACCAAACAAAAAGGGATACCGAATCTACAACAAAAGAACCCGAAATATCATGGAAACAATTCACGTTACGTTTGATGAGCTGACCGGTCAAATGGCTCCTGGACACTCCAGCTCAGGACCCGCACTTCAAAACAGTCCTATTGGTTCATCCCTTGTTCCAAACTCATCTCAAGAAACGCCATATGTACCTCCATCTGAAGATGATGTAATGAAATTGTTTGATCCAATGTTTGATGAACTGTATGAGTCTACTACTAATGAGGTGCTGATCCCTACAACAGAGGATGCTCATATTCCTTTGAATGAAGTCAATCCTTCAGTCTCAATATCTATAAGCCAAGAAGCACCTGCTGCTGATCCTTCAGTCTCATCAACAAATCATCATTCTTCAAATGTACATCATGGAAGTGTTTCTGGCATCAATGATGAAGTTAATCCCTTTGCGACTCCTGAAGATGCTCCATTTGAAAACATATTTGCTACTCCTGAATCATCATCAGAACCATCTTCTTCAGGAGACATCGACTCAGCTACTTCAGTTCCTCAACAAATGCCACATGAACACCTCAGAAAATGGACTCACGATCATCCATTAGACAACATCATTGGAAATCCCTCTCGTCCTGTATCAACCCGGAAGCAACTCGCAACCGATGCCTTATGGTGCTTCTTCAACTCCGTACTATCTAAGATCGAACCAAAAGATGTTAAAACTGCTATGAATGAAGATAGCTGGTTCAATGCTATGCAAGATGAAATTCATGAGTTTGATCGTCTTGATGTATGGGAGTTAGTACCTGCTCCAGACTGTGCTATGATTATAGCTCTAAAATGGATCTTCAAAGTAAAACTTGATAAGCATGGTGATGTGTTGAAGAACAAGGCTCGATTAGTTGCTAAAGGATATCGTCAAGAGGAGGGTATAGACTTTGAAGAATCTTTTGCTCCAGTTGCTCGAATCGAGGCAATCAGAATCTTTCTGGCTAATGCTGCTAGTAAGAACATGGTAGTTTATCAGATGGATGTAAAGACGGCATTTCTAAACGGAGATCTTAAAGAAGTCGTCTACGTCAGCCAACCTGAAGGATTTGTGAATCAAGAGCATCCTACTCACGTTTATCGTTTGAAGAAAGCTCTTTACGGTTTAAAGCAAGCTCCAAGGGCGTGGTATGATACACTATCAAAGTTTCTTCTATCAACCGGATTCATCAAAGGAGCAGTTGATCCTACATTGTTCACCAGGAAGTCAGGCAAACATTTGATTCATGTTCAAATTTATGTTGATGATATTATTTTTGCCTCGACTGACCCAATGGAATGTGATCGTTTTTCAAATGAAATGAGTTCAAAGTTTCAAATGTCAATGATGGGACAAATGTCATTTTTCTTGGGATTACAAATTTCTCAAAGTCCCGGAGGCATTTTCATAAATCAATCTAAATATGCAACAGAGATTTTAAAGAAATTTGGATTTGATTCAAGTGACCCTGTTGACACCCCCATGATTGACCGAACCAAACTAGATGAGGACCTCTCAGGGATCATGATTGACCAAACGAAATATAGGAGTATGATTGGATCCCTGATGTATCTCACTGCTAGTAGACCAGACATTTTGTTCTCTGTGTGCATGTGTGCTAGATACCAGGCTAAGCCTACTAAAAAGCACCTTGAAGCAGTTAAACGGGTCTTTCGGTATCTCCAAGGAACCATCAATATGGGACTATGGTACCCGAAGGACACCGGTATGTCACTAACGGCCTATGCAGATGCTGATCATGCAGGTTGTCAAGATACACGTCGAAGTACGTCAGGAGGTGCTCAGTTTTTGGGTGATAAGCTTGTGAGCTGGTCTTCAAAGAAGCAAATGAGTACTTCTATTTCCTCTACAGAGGCTGAATACATAGCCATGTCATCTTGTTGTGCTCAAATCTTATGGATGAGATCACAATTATCTGACTATGGCTTTGAATTCAACAAAATCCCTCTGTACTGTGATAATAAAAGTGCTATTGCTCTCTCATGCAACAATGTTCAACACTCAAGAGCAAAGCATATCGACATTCGACATCATTTCATCAGGGAACAGGTGGAAAAAGGTGTGGTGGAACTATATTTTGTGAGGTCTGAATATCAGTTAGCGGACATCTTCACCAAAGCTCTTCCAAGAGAACGTTTTGAGTTTATCCTTCCACGTCTTGGTTTGAAAAGCCTTCAACCAGAAACTCTCAAACGTCTTCAGGAGGAAGACGAGGAGTAAAGGTCTATCTTCATCTATCTCTTGTATATATCTATTCGAAAATCAAAATACAAAAATATAAAACCTTCAAAATCCATAAAAATTTGAAAAATTCGAAAAATCTTCAAAAAATATTGTCATTTTGTCATTTTTCTCTCGATTCGATAATATCTACGGTCTTTGTGCTGTCATTCAAAGAATGACACGGGTCTTTAGATGTTGTTCGAATTCTTAAAAAAAAAAAAAAAAAAAAAAAAAAAAAAAAAAAAAAAAAATCAAAAAATATTTTTTGGGAGAAAGAGAATATGGTTTATTGTCATTTCAGGCAATAACCCGTTTTTAAAGAAAGAACAGAGCCATGTTTTTCCATGTTTTCAAATCCTATGCTCTGATTCTATAAACTCCTATCTGCTGAAAACCAAATGCTTTGAAAAATAACTCGATCTCTATTTTTGATAATCATCTGGACTTATTTGTCAAAATCTCTATCTCTCAATCAACAACCTACGTCATTGATTGAGGGGGAGAATGATTTCAATTAAATTAAAAAGTTATTTGGCATTAAATTGTTTTCAAAAGATATACATGCATGTTTTATAAATGGAGTTTAAAGTCTTAAAATCTGATCCATATCAGTTAAAACACTTTCACAATCAAGTCACAATTCTCCTTAAAAGCTTTCAAAATCAATTTAAATCTATACGAGATCACAAATCTCAAATGATTTGATAATTGTGATCGGGGGAGAATGTGTGATTTAAATTGGATTTAAACTGATAATCAGGTAAATGGTTATAAAAGAATGTACATGCTGTCCTTCTCACATGTGACAAACGATTTCAATTTTTCAATGCACATGTTGAGGGGGAGCACCTATCTTAAACCTATGATTTGAAACGTGATCATTTATCCCAATGTGCAGGTTCCATCTAGTATGTGCAAAACTCTTTTCAAACCTCAAGGCACATATTGAGGGGGAGCAAAATTCATGGAAACCTCATCCTTCCCGGAAATGCTTTATCTACTTGATCTGTTGAGGGAAGTGATGTTGATATCTTTTAGAAAAAGGTAATCAAAAAGTTAATTCTTTCTCTTGCCTCCGTGTGCTTAACATTTATCAAATACTTGATGCACATGTTGAGGGGGAGTTCTCGTTCTAAAAATATCAAAAACAACTCAGGTACAAAAAGCTTTGATATTATATCACAAGTATCTGAATTGATTTTCAAATGGTTTTCAATTGGATCCAATGGCAGATGAACAATACCAAATTGACCGACCAACTTTACTTTATGTACGGTGATATAAGGATGATAAGGTTAGGTATTGGTTCCCATGATCCGCCAGAACCGGAGGGATCTACCCAGGGACAATCCACTAGTTAGTGTAGAAGTCCTTAGGTATGATGATAAAAGGAGAAAAATGAGATATGGGAAGAGTGCGGACTGAGATAGAGCAAGTACTGGAACAAACCCAACAAGGTTCTTGCTATGAAGTCTCGGTAAGCACTGAAGGGGTTGAAGAATTAAAAAGAATTGAATGAGAAAAGGGTGAAAACAAATAGCCCTCCATTTATTCAACCTTAGGGCAGAAACCGGGTTCACTTCATATGCTACTGATGGTAACATCGGTATTGAAGACAAGACGTCATGGACCCAGTGACGCACTGCACTTCAACTTTCCAAACCACTCATGTTCCTCTTAAAAGGACTTGTTTCATTCTCACGGGGAACCGACATTATCTATCGACTTTCTCTTAGAGATGGTTGATATTGAAGTAGGAGACCCTCTCCCTAGTCTCCGGCACAGGATCCAAATATGCACAAATTGAGTCTAGAGCCACGAGATCATCAATAAATCTCATTAGGACACTTTCAATGAAGACTCTCTGTTTCACACAATGTGGAAAGAGAGATTATATCTTAAGTCCTACGCATTATCCTTGTGGTATTGCCAGAACATCTGAGTGATGTGTTTACATATTCACAATGAAGATGGAAAGCCTTCTGGAGCCAACATCAAACAAGCTCCTGGTAGGTGGCATGTGAGATCTATTATATAGATCAACCATGTGACAACTGAACAGAAACAATGGGGCGATTCAATCTCTTGAATCAATCCTGGTTCAGGTTATGGATTGACGGATGCCTTTGAAAAACCGGTCGTTGTGCTTAATAAACTCTTTTCTTTAGCACATCGACTGTGTACTCATTTTTCAAACCAAAAGGTATTTTTATGATTGATAATTGATTTTCAATAAAACCTTCGTTGTATAGCAAAAACAATTTCTATTGAGCAATACACGATTGTTTTTCAAATCTCTTTTCATCAATCAGTGGACTCAATATTCGCTGGTTCACTCACTCCGTGTTGTCTTCTTTGAGATGTTCCGGTTTGAGAACAGCTAGAACAGCTGCGAAACCCTGTCAAGGAGATTCTTAGGAATTCTACCTGATCACAGGCAGTACTTGTACTGATCAACGGGGAACCGTGGGCCGTGTACCTCAATTTAACGAAAGTGATCAAAGACACTTTCGTGCGATTTGTTGCTAACTGTTGTATGCAGGTACGCCCGACGCTTGCAGCTGATCAGAATGAAGCGGTCAATCCACAGCCGCATGCTCACTTAACACATTCAACTCAAAAGAAATCATGATTAGTGCATCAATGACTCTGATATTTTCACTCCATGCTTCTGCTACGCTGCTGCCAATATCATGAATCAACTAAAGCTTCCGCTACTCTGATGAGAAGATATCATGATCCAGAATGTGAGCATGTCGGTCCCAAAGTCACAACATCACATAATACCAACACCACAAAGGATATGTCAGAGATTGTTGTATGCTGATGATCTCCAAAGATGGCTCAAACTTATCATCACGTGGATCAGTAAAAGACCTCCACTTGGAATAACCAAACATGCAATGAGAAGAATCAATGACTACGAGCTTATGAGCAAAGGACTACATCAAGAATGCAAGATCAATTGTTAATGTACTATCTATTTGTATTCAATGTAATATTGGGGTATGATTGAGGTGACCTCCCTTAGGGGGAGATTGTTAGGAATTAGAAATTCCCGGTATTAAAGAGTCGGTCACCTCAAGTATATGTAATCGTTAGAAAGCTCGTAGTCGTAGTTCTTTTAAGTTTAGTAGTGATTTAGTTAAGTAACACCGTGGAGGACGGACGGGTCTTTACCCACTGTATGCCTGATCCACAGCCCAAAGTGTGGCGATTTATGTAAGACTATAAATACTCTCTACCTCCCAAGGTAGAGAGTTGGAGCTCATAATAATATCTTTCACTTTCTCTCACTAAGTTCCCTAAACCTCTAACTTTCTCTCTCTAGAATTCCATCTTATACGCCACCTTGTGTTATGGTTTGATGTGTATGTGAAAAGTTATATCTTACAGTTTTCGTCTTCTTCGGGGTGTTGAGCTTCATTCAATGAGACCGCTTTGTCTTCAACTCTACTTTTTAGGGAAATGGTCTTTATTCGATGTTTGTCGGTTTGGGGGAAGCTACCAAAGATTCAAATTGAGAAGGCTCATGTTCAGACGATTTTCTTAGAAGCCTCGAATGCTTTGGTGGTGAAAGTTAAAGAGATGTTGATTTCTTTCTTCTACAAAGTGCTGAGCGATTTCCCTATCTCGGTACTTGTATCATCATCTTCTTAAACTATTACTCTATTTGTACATATTTTATCGTAAAACAAAATACAAAAATATAAAACCAACAAAAAGAAAAGACAAAAATTTAAAACCAACAAAAAACCATAAAAATCAAAAAATTTGAAAAATACCAAAAATATTGTTCTTCAAAGACATGTCTTCTGGTATCGATAACATCTACGGTCTTAGAAATGTCATTCAACAATGGCACGGGACTTTAGATGAAGTTCGAGCAGGAGGTGTAAATATTTCTTTCTAAACATGTCTCAAAAAACAATGGCTTGCAGTTATTTCAGACTGTAACCCGTGCTTAACTATGGTTTGCTATTTTTTCAGATAGCAACCCGCTCTTTTAAAGAAAGGAAAGTGCTGCGCTAAACCAATTTTCAAAATATTTCGTGCACTTATCCTAAAACAAAATGAGGAAAGTATGTCGAAGGACTGCTGTTCCTACTCAAATATTTTTCCTTCAAAAATTCTTCAGAAAAATATTTGTTTTAACAAAATGGTGGTAAATGAGTTGCTTTAAAAACAATCAGATTCAGAGTTTTTATAAAATTTGCAAACTCAATCAATGACTTCAGCGCTTTTAAAATCTTCAGAAAATGAGTCATTGATTGAGGGGGAGAATGTTTTCAAATTTATATCATCTATCGGACTTATCTAATTATCCTAAATGCTTAACTATAAAATGATGTTAACCTACGTTGAAGGACTAGGTACCTAGGATATGATTGTTAGGATTAGATGATTAAAGTTTGATAAACACATTATTCCCATACCTTTTATGATATGATTGATATGTTGGATTGACTTTTATTAGTCGATTGTTGTTTGGGTGTTGTCGACCACCATATATTTGTATGTGTGTTCACTAACGTATGCATGTATATTGGTATATAAGAATATTCCTGATCCGGATCCCACAATTGATGATTGGATGCCGAAAAGAAAAGGTAACTATATCTTGGGTTGACAAATGAAGAAACGGAGCTTAATTTGACTTCTATGGAAAGTTGGCATGAAAAAATGCAATGTAAGAGGTCTCACTGCATCAGCAGATGGTTTTCTTCATCATCAAATGAAGAAACGGAGCTTAATTTAACCTCAGTTGGCATAAAAAATGCAACGCAAGAAGTCTCACTGCATCAGCAGATGGTTTTCTTCCAAACCTCTAGCAACAACAACAGAAGCAGCTTCTCAACCACCTAACGTATCGTTGTGGAGGATTAATAGTAGATGATACCATTTTTCTTAAAACAATTTTGAAAATGTTGTTTTAAAAATGGAAAAATATTGTTTTGAAAATATATTGGACTTAATTTTAGAAATCACCGGACTTCATTTTATCAAAACTTAAGTCACTCAATCATCGACTACGGTCATCGATTGAAGGGGAGAGTGATTTATAATAGAATATTTTCAAACGATATTTCTTCATAAAAGTCCGTTTTGTACAAAATATGTGGTGATCTAAAGATTTAATGTTATGTCATGGTATGATTTTCTTTAAAACTCAATGATCTTACAAAATGAATTTTTTTTTCATTTCTTGTTTGATTGTGAAATTGTTTTATTTTACCTAAAGATCTATTAAAAACTATCACACCTGACACTAACAATCTTTAATGTCTTATATTGATCCTTATCCATCATTTTTCAAAATCAAATCTTGCCACGTCTTTCCCTAAAATTTTCTAAATGATTTAAGTCAATTGGGATCACAAATCTCAATTGGTTTGAAATTTTTGATCGGGGGAGAGATCGTGATTTAAATCTCAAATCTGTTTTAATGGAATTGGTTTTAGTCCTTCAAAGGCACTCCTGCCTCCATGTGCCAAACGATTTCAATATACATAATGCACATGTTGAGGGGGAGCATTTATCCAAAAACTATATGAGTTTTTAAATCAGGCACATTTTATCCCATGTTTTCTAAACCTTATCAAACCCAATTGGGATCACAAATCTCATTTGGTTTGAAATTTTTGATCGGGGGAGAGATCGCGATTTAAATCTCAAATCTGTTTTAATGGAATTGGTTTTAGTCCTTCAAAGGCACTCCTGCCTCCATGTGTCAAACGATTTCAATATACATAATGCACATGTTGAGGGGGAGCATTTATCCAAAAACTAGATGAGTTTTTAAATCAGGCACATTTTATCCCATGTTTTCTAAACCTTATTAAATCACTTGGGATCCAAAATCTCAAAGGGTTTGATATTTTTGATCGGGGGAGAATTTGTGATTTAATATGAAATCTGATAAATAATGATTGTTTTGATTCAAAGGGCAAGTTCTCTCTAATATGTGCCAAACTCTTTCGTATATCGATGCACATATTGAGGGGGAGCGAATGGTTTCTATCGGCAATCGTGAAAAGTACCTTAAAGAACTCCTGCCTCTATGTGATAAAATGATTTCAAATATCCAAAGCACATATTGAGGGGGGAGAATTTACCAAGAAAATCAAATGGCTTTTTCTATGGAAATTGTGATCAAGAAATTATTTCAAAGAACTCTTGCCTCCATGTGCTAAACAATTTTAAAATCATATGCACATGTTGAGGGGGAGCATTTCTAAAATGATCAAAACAATTAAGGTACAATATGATTTGATATTATATCACAAGTACCTTGATTGATTTTCCAAATGATTTTCAAATTGGTTTCGAGAAGGAATGAACAATACCAAAAGACCGACCAATTTATTTTATGCATGGTGTTATAAGGATGGTTAGGTTAGGTATTCGTTCTCACGATCCCGCCAGAGCCGGAGGAATCTACCCAGGGACAATCCACTAGATAGTGTAGAGTCCTTAGGTATGATGAAAAAAGGAGAAAAATGAGAATATGGGAAGAGTGCGGACTGAGACTGAGCTAGTACTGGAATAAACCCAACAAGGTTCTAGTTATGATGTCTCGGTAAGCACTGAAGGGGTTGAAGAATGAAAAAGAATTGAATGTGAAAAGGGTGAAAAGAAATAGCCCTCCAATAATTCAACCTTAGGGCAGAAACCGGGTTCAATACATATGCTACTGGTTGTTACCAAGGTAACACTGGTATTGAAGACAAGACGTCATGGACCCAGTGACGCACTCCCTAATAAAGGGCTTGTTTCTCTTAAAAGGGCTTGTTTCATTCTCACGGGGAACCGACATTATCTATCGACTTTCTCTTAGAGATTGTTGATATTGAAGAAGGAGACCCTCTCCCTAGTCTCCGGCATAGGAACCAAATGTGCACTATTGAGTCTAGAGCCAAGAGATCATCCACAATATCTCATTAGGACACAATTAATGAAGACTCACTGTTTCACACAATGTGGAAAGTGAGAATATATTTTAAGAGTCCTACGCATTATCCTTGTGGTATTGCCAGAACATCCGAGTGATATATTAAATATATTCACGATGAAGATGGAAAGCCTTCTAGAGCCAACATCAAACAAGCTCTTGGTGGGTGACATGTGAGATCTTTTCTAAAGATCAAACTTGTGACAACTGGATAGAAACGATGGGGCGATTCACTCGTGAATCAACCTTGGTCCAGGAAATGGATTGACGGATACCTTTGAAAAATCGGTTGGTGTGCTCAAACTCTTTTCTATTGCACATCGACTGTGTATTAAGTTTTCAAAATTAAAAGGGTATTTATGATTGAAATTTGATTTTTCTTATAAAACCTTCGTCGTATTGCAAAACTCTTTCTTCAAGCAATACGCGATTGTTTTCAAATCATTTTTAATCAATCAGTAAATCTCAATTTGCTGGTTCACTCACTCCGTGTTGTCTTCTTTGAGACGTTCCAGTTTGAGAACAACTAGAACAGCTGCGAAACCCTGTCAAGGAGATTCTTCGAAATCATACCTGATCACAGGCAGTACTTGTACTGATCAACGGGGAATCGTGGGCCGTGTACCTCAATTCAACGAAAGTGATCAAAGACAGTTTCTTGTGTTTTATTGCTAACTGTTGTTTGCGGGTACATTTGGACGGTTGCAGCTGATCAGAATTGAGGAGTCAATCCATAGCCGCATGCTCACACATCGCTTTCACAATCTAAAGAAATCATGATAAGTGCATATCTTCATCAACTGACTCTGATATTTTCAATCCATGCTTCTACTACACTGCTGGAAATATTATGAATCAACAAAAGCTTCCGCAACTCTGATGAGAAGATATCATGATCCAAAATGTGAGCATGTCGGTCCGAAAGTCACAACTTCACATAATGGCGATGCTATAATGGATGAGCCAGAGATTTGTTGTGGCTGATGATCTCTAACCTAGCTTAATGAATCACCAAACATGGATCAGCACAAAGACCTCCACTAAAAGTACAAAGCACTTGGACTTTGAAGAATCACTGCTAAAGCACAAAGACTGCGGACATTGAAGAATTGAAGTCTACGAGCTCGAGCATAAAGACATAGATATAATGCTAGGATTCAAAATGTAAATCATGGGGTGACCTCCCTTAGGGGGAGATTGTTAGGAATTGGAAAATCCATAGTGAAGAGTCGGTCACCCCAACTCTAGTCTAGCATATGTTAGCTCGTAGACATTACTTTATTTACTAGTTAGTTAGTTAGTTAGTTATTTAGTTTAGTGGAACACTGTGGAGGACGAACGGGTCTTTACCCACTGTATGCCTGATCCACAGTCCGTAGGAGGACGTGTAGTATGTAACTATAAATACCCTCTACCTCCCAAGGTAGAGGGTTGGACCTTTCACTCAATCTAACCTTCTTTCCTTTGTTTACTTTTTCTCTCTAGAAAGGCTCCCATCTTCCACTTTCTCTCTCTAAACTCTTGCATGATTCGACCCATATATTGAATGTATGATGTGTTTATGAAATCCAATATGTTACAAAATGTATTCATAATTTGCACCAAGTAGTTCTAATAGGATATGTGCATCACATAAAATTAGACTTATTTTACACTCATTTTTTTCAGTGGAATTATTGGGGCTCTTAGAGCTCAGTTATCTGACATAAAAAAAATGTAATTGTGGCTACTCTGACCTCTATAAGTGGTCTTGTTGCTCCTATGGGACCTGCAATAGAGAAATGTAGCACCAATACTGAATGAAAAAGTGAGTTCGTGTGATATTTTCTGCAACATCGTCTTGACAAATAAATTGATAGTGGGTTACAGCATTGGATCTGATAATTACATAAAAGGTTAAATATAGTAGGAGGTGTTGTTGTCGTAGTGGGTAACGAGTCAAAACTGGAATTTTGTTTATATTTTATTGTAAAGATAACATAAGTTGATGATATTTTGTATGTTTGGAGATATTTGCATATTATAAATATGTTAGGGCTATGTTTATTAAGCTATAGGTTATGTTTCTTGACATGTCATTTTTCAAACTTGCCCATAAAAGATTGTTATTCTCAGTATACTGTTGTTGTCACAGTAGTAAATGGGCCAAAACTGTTTTTTTTTTTTTTTTTTTTTTTTAACAATATCATTTTTTGTATTGTAGATTCACTTTCAAAGATTTTCCAACCAATCCTACTTGCTGGTAGATGAAGTTGTGTTTGGATTGCATTTGGTCATCTGAACTCCATGAAGGTATTGCGACAACTATGGTTGTTAATGGGAGATAAAACACCGTTCCCCTTGAACGGTACGCATTATATTTTATATTTTAACTAAGTTTATTGTTAACCAATTTTTACTTGTGAATTCTGTAATTAGCATATACTATGCATTTATCTTTCAGTTTCATAGAAATTATGACTAATAGAGGTGTGGCAAAAGGGGCAAGATGGGTAACGGTCAAAACGGGTCAGTCTAAACAGATAGTTATTTGGTGTGGGTGTTAATGTGATTTCTAATAATCTCAAACACCAGATTATTACAAAATATAAAAACTTCTAAAATAAGTGATTTATGAGTTTGAGTTCTATGTAATTACATTATAATCAGTTTATCTTTATATCGGCTTTAATATAAGAAGCTTGGAAAATATTATTTCACCGACACATAACTCCTCTGGTATTACATTTTGTAGCAGTGGGTACTATGGCTGAGTGGTCTATACTGATTATAGTACTTTTTTTAAAATATGACAATTAGAGGATGAAAATGGATAGTAGTCAATCATGTTTGCCCGTTGATTCGAGTAGTCTAGAAGATGTTCCTGCTGAAGGTGACATTCGTCAACAAATACCTACTACCTTTGACGTTTTCCTATATAGTACTTGCTAATTTAGCTGCTCAAGGTATATAATTTTTTATTATCATATGGGTAAGATAAAAACTAAACACTTTTTAAGAGATAGTAGGTGATTCTCATGTGTGAATAAAGTTTTTATGTGGAATTAAACCAATGCAAGCCTCTGATAGAGTGTTATTCAATTTGATTATTGGAACTACAAAAGCTTGTGCCACGGCTTACGAAACCTTTTATATAATAGAGGACAGGGTCTTCCTTTGGGTTCGCGGTCACATAGTCCGACAAGCGCAAAACGTATGGACAATGAAGAGAAAAAGGTAATTCCACATTTATATTTTCACATTCCATCATGTACGGATTTTAGGCCATCACTCACTTTCACTAATTCCTTTATCATGCTTTTATAGTCTTTCAGCAATTGCAAAGAAAAGACATGCATTTTATAGGCTCATACTTCCAGTTTTACTTGGTTTGGATCCATCAGGCTCTACTGTTAAAGCGGATCATGTATATGGAGTGCATTATGCATTAAAGAATGCTTTCCTTTTCTGCTTGAGATGCACAGACCCGGCTGCTGTTTCGATTACCATTTCCTTTATTACAGAATTGGACTGAGATCAAGTATTTATCCCCGTATATGCTTATCCTTCTTTGTTGTTCTTTGGCATAAGACCTTGATTCAAATACATTTTAATTAAACAAGAAAAGTACTGTATTTATATTTTGAGTGTTTTTGGCTGTTATATTATCCTTAAACTGCTTAGACCTCTTTCCAAAACAAAAAGAAAATGTTGTTACATCTTTCAAAATGAGTGAAGTCCAATTTATGATGTTGCTGCTATTCTGCCATCACTTCAAGTGCGCTTTTCACTCTCGCATCATGTACTCAACTTACTACTTTTGAGATCAGAAATTCTTACTGGTAACATTAACTATTGATAAAAGTCAAAAGCAAGGATGATGTTAAGTGTCTTATTTGCAGAACAATTTGAAGAGCCCTTGATTTTAAGTGTCGAAGATAGAGTTGGGCCTAATAAGGATGATTTTCTTGGAAGGTATATGATTTCGTTACAATATGTGGACCAACTATTAGACCATAAAGCTATCAACATAAGATGGTTTAATCTCGAGGAGCATGTCATGGTGGTGAAAGGGAAAAAGATCGAAGAAGGAAGTTAAGTTTGCTAGCAAGATTCATATGAGGGTTTATTTGGAAGATGGTTATCATGTTCTTGATGAATCGACACACCATAGTAGTGATCTTAGACCCATAACTAAACAGCTTTGTAAGAATAACATTGGGGTTCTTGAAGTTGGAATATTGAGTGGTAAAGGGCTGACACCAGTGAAGACAAAAAACAAAAGGGCGACAAATGGAATGAGCAGTATGCCTGGGAGGTTTTTGATCCATGTACTATGATAACCATTGGTGTTTTTGACAACTTTCATCTGCACGGAGGGGATAAGGCTGGAGGTGCTAAGGATTCGAGAATTGCTAAGGTTAGAATTCATCTTTCGACTCTTGAAACTGAACATATTTTCACCCATTCATACCCACTTTTGGTTTTGCATCCATCTGGGGTGAAAAATATAGGTGAGATTCATTTGGTTGTAAGGTTTACATGCTCATCTTTAATAAACATGATGCTTATGTACTCGCAACTACTTTTGCCCAAAATGCACTACATGTATCCCTTAACTGTCACTTAACTTGATAGCTTAAGAAACCAAGCTACACAAATTGTCTGAATGAGGCAAACCTGCGATGAGCCAGTGTTAAGAATGAGGTCATTGTTGGCTATTTCTGATTTTACAGCCATTAATATTTTGTAAGTTGCTAAACCTTTGAATTATTTTGTTCCCAATTTTTTATTTATTATGGAATTTACTCCAAATTATGTAAATTATTGCAGTTCAAGGAAAACCGTCAAGTCAAAAGGTTATAATTTCGTATTCTTTAACCACAGGATTCAAGCGAAAAAGGCATTGAAGGAACCGCAAAAGAAGATACACCCGTTGGATGACTCATGTGGTGCGTTGACTGTAGGGATACATCCTTGAGAAAAAAAAATGTTTCTTATGCTACGCATAAAAATAATAGTAGCCACTGTAAGTTATTTTGTTCAAACTTCCAGAGAAAAAAACCAACAAAAATAAATAAACCATGCATCAAACACAGGCACCACTGCCAGCTTAGAAACAACAGTAACAGTCAACAAGCTAGATGCAACTTCCTCAGGTAAACAACGAACTGATAATGCAATAAATACTGGAAACAAAAATTATACATAATACAGATCAACAACTTCTTTTTCTAATACCAGGTTCTACAATTAATGCATAATCGGTTGTCGTTCCAGCACTTGATAATACACCTCCACCGACAGTTCCTGTCCCTCAGACATCTACAAAAAATCCTATGCCAAATACAACTGAACACAAGACTCCTAAACGGCCACTTTTCTAAGATAAAGCGACTGCAACAAGAAAAATAGAAAAGAGTAGTTGTTTCAGGTAGCAGCGCATAACCACACTTTTGCTCATCAACAACAAAATAAAACTGCTACTATTGTAAATATATGTGCAATCGCAGAGAAAATGTAGAAAGTAGGCTTAAAAACTGCTAATGCCATATGTGCATCTTAAGGAGGACTTAGGTAAATGAGGATATAATACCACTCCACTGTTAAGGCATCATGCCCCACCTCTGAGTCAAGTTACTATACTACATACTTCTGTACCATTGTTACATATTAGGGATATTTACTTATGAATTAGCAATTAGTCAATTTGGGTTTTTACATAATTTGTTTTCACATGTTTAGTTTTTATTTTATGAGGTGATGTTGCTAATATGTGCTAGGTAGTTGCATAAGGGTGATGTTATGTTAAATGTAATCTGATGTATTTTTTGGATTGCATATAAAGGTGTGTTTTGTAAGCTTAATTAAGCAATTTATTAGCTTATTTCATAAATAGTTTGTCACAACCTCCTATGATAGAGTCTTTAAGCATAAGCTTTCATAAAAAATTCATCTGATTAATCCAACATACAATTTAGGTTGCGCCCATTCAAAGTCTATTACGCATTGGGTCCCTTCATGTTGATGCAACACTAATTTACTGTTACTTCCCCGGATATAGAGTTATTATATCAGCTCCAACTTAGGGTACAATATCTACCACGGAATGATTTTCTGGTTTTACAGCCATTAATATTTTATAAGTTGCTAAACCTTTGAATTATTTTGTTCACAATTTTTTATTTATTATGGAATTTACTCCAACTTATGTAACTTATTGCAGTTCAAGGAAAACCGTCAAGTCAAAAGGTTATAATTTCGTATTCTTTAACCACAGGATTCGAGCGAAAAAGGCATTGAAGGAACCGCAAAAGAAGATACACCCGTTGGATGACTCATGTGGTGTGTTGACTGTAGGGATACATCCTCGAGAAAAAAAATGTTTCTTATGCTACGGATAAAAAAATTTGTAGCCACTGTAAGTTATTTAGTTGTATATCAGATTGTATGTATAAATATACACTTGGGCCATCTTCCAACCTCTTTGACAACTTCACAATATGGCCATATGATGTTACCATTAACAAAACTTCAATGGCATTGTTATATATGTGATGATACATTTGCTCAGGGATGCTTTTGGAAGCAATATTTGAAGCAAAAGAAGCAATCAAAATAGAACCCTCCTATGAAAGGGCTCATAACCATTTAGCGACATTATATCTCAGGTAATTACACATTATATTATCTATCTTAATACATGCATATCTCATTCTAATTTAGCTTAGAATTTAAAATGTATGATTTGATATTTGAATCATCAATCAATAACTGTTTTGAAACAGGCGCGAATGAGATAGCAACATTGTAACGCTTGGTACGTGTGCAAGGATAATGGTGTTAGTTAGGACTTGGGGTATGTTATTATAGATTTATTCAAGATACAATTTACAACAGCATTCAAAAATCACGATTATGTTAATGCAAGTTTCGTATAACGTCATAGTGGATGGACATTACTACTTTTGAAATACATGCTCACCTAGAAATAGAATGCAGGACGAATGCAGGAGCTGATGGCTCAACATGGTGGGGTAAGTCTTCAAATGCAAGTTTTCTTTAGGTGATATTATGCAAAGCCACAACCACGTAAGTTTGCTTTAAGTGTATACTACATTCATCTTATTATACTTGATAGTCTAACTGATTAATTCTTATTTTGATTACTTTATGCAGGAAGAGCAGTAGGTAACCGCCAATGGTCTTTGTTTTGTCCAAATAAAGCTTTAGGTTTGGCTGATAATTAGGGTCAAGAACTTATATGAGCAAAGAAAAGGTTCCTGACGTGGTGTCCAGAATGCAGGAAATAAAACAAAATGAACCGTCAGTCTAATCAAAGTTATTACGTTCTCGGGTATAAACTAAAAACATTCATGATGTCTATACATTAGGTCAAAATATGGGTCAGGGTCAGTTTCAAACGTCCTATTTGTGCACTGAGATTGCAACCGGAATATTATGCCTCCAAATTGATCTGTAATGGATTAAAGATTTTATGTTGTGATGAAGACGGTAAATACGCAAAATTAACAACACATGTTGTCTACAAATAAACTTTTCTTAGAATTTAAGTTAACTGTTATATCACATTAATACATTTTCATTATCTATAACTTTACAAACATACATAAAATTCATAATGTTGTAAAAATTATATATGTTGTGTTATTAACCATCCACGCAAACCATACAATCGTTTGTAATTCTTTAAAAAAAAATAAAAATAAATAATTGTCTTATAATATTTTTTGACAATTTTTAAAAATGTATTTAAGTTAACAAAAAACAACAATCAAATAATTATAAGTCATGCCCGCCCATTGGGCGGGCTTCGAAAACTAGTAAATATAATATAAATAAGAAGAATAAGTCAATGGTTAAGTTTCGACATTTATCTGGTAAGCCCAAATAGATTAGTTAGGAATTTTATGTTTTATAAAAGGGCATAAACTTTTTATGTATGAATTATATGGTAAAGGTTTTATATTTAGTAAGACTATATTCTTCGTCTTTTAGTCGATAGATGAAATAATAATGTTTTGTTATTTTATAAAACTTTATGAATTCCTAAGTATAGAACCTTATATATTTTTTATAAAACCATATGTTTTGTTGTAAATTCTAAGTGAAGAATATAAATTTTGGCAGACTCGTCCGTTGATACAACGTTTTCAAAGTCGCACACTTTAATAAAAACCGATTTTCCAACAAGTCACTTTCAGACAAATTCCCAAATAAACTTTGTTTTAGTCCTCGTTTATCCAAAACACGTTCCGATAATATTTTTAAATCAATAATAACCCGGTTTAATAGATTTATTCAATAATATTGTATTAGGAGTTCGAAAATGTATTTATTAGTTATTGGGCTTTACGGTCCAATAATAGTTCATTTAAGAATTAGTCCGATGCGTTAAGTCAACTACAAGTCCGTTATGTCCAAAGTGTCAAATCCGTTGACACTCCGTTTTTGTCCGTTAAGTCTGTTAATACAAATAAGCCGTAAAAACGTTTATTTATATTTTATGATCTTCTAATGTTTTGTCGATAACAAACGTAAAATCATTTTAACGAAACAAATAAAATATGTAAATGGTTTGAGCCAATAGTTTTCTAACACACTTACGTTTTCACATAAAACACTAAAACAAGTATAAGTGTTTTTATGATTTAGTAATACATATGTATAACAACTAGTGTTTACATATTGAGTGAATATATACATAACTAGTATGTATTATAATGGGTAATACAATTGGGTAGAAACTTAAGTATTTGACCCATTGACCAAATACATTGAATGTTGTTGGGTACAACCCAAAGTCCATGACCCATACCCATGGAGCTTGACCCATAACCCATTGCATGACATCATGCATAAGTCATATATGGATAGTATCCATGGCCCATAGTTTTAATACATGACCTATGGTTTTAATTCATGAACCATGGACTAGATGCATTGCATCTTGTAGATACATTGTATCTACTTGGATACCCATGATCCATAACCCATGACCTATGACCCAAAACCCATGGGCAAAAAGGAGCATCCCACGGATCCCAAGTAATACACTGGACGATCCCTCAAGTGAGGGATCCATGGGATCCGTGGAACAGTAGTCATTTTCTCTCTATAAATAGTGAGCCATTTCTTCATTGTTTCTCACCCCCTTCTCACATATTTTCTCTTTGAGTTATAAACTCTCTAACCTCATATCCAAGTGATCTATGTATGTAGTTTTGTTTTTTTGTGATTCTCTAGGTTCCTCTTAAAGGCGAGATCACCATCTTTTGAAAACGAGCAAGCTCAAGTCCATGAGTTGCCATGCTTCGTAATCATCAAGACTACTGAGGTTCTCTTGTTGATAGTTCTCTTCTCCCTCATAAGAAGTGTACTGTTGAAGACATTAATGAAAGATGTCTAAAAGAGTCAAGACGAAGACATTAGTGAAAGGTGTCGAACGTCTGTATTGAAAGCACTAGTGAAGGGTGCTTAGAAGTGAAGGCTAAATGCATTAGTGAAGGATGCCTAGAAGTCAAGTCACAAGGCATTAGTGAAGGGTGCCTTTGAGATCGAGTCAAAGGCATTAGTGAAAGATGCTTAAGGTGTACATTCGATATGGTGTGATTCGATGTACAAGATAGATTAGTATTGGGTCAAAGGATATTGATATCCTTGTTGATGTTGTTATAATGAGTAGATCTCCTTTGGGGTTAGTTGTTGTTGTAGTGTTAGGTAGTAGTTCCTCCATTGCAATGGAACTCGGTATCTAGCCTAGTACCGGATAAAGGGTAGGCGACGTTGTGATAGGTTTGGTTCTACCTCGTGGAAGAACCCGGTATCTAGCCTTGTACCGGATAAAAAGTAGGCAACGTTGTGAAGGCTTCTTCGCCATAAGGAGTTGGTGTCGTGTAGTGGTTTTGTGCTTCTTACTCCTTATCTTTTCATTACATACTTATATATGCTTGTCTATCAACATCCAACACACATGTTCAATAGATTGACATAAGTCGATCTAAATAGTTTAAAACCAAGTTTTAATCGGTAAAACTATTCAACCCCCCCTTCTAGTTTTCCACAATTGGCATCAGAGCTTCGTTACCAAGTTTCTTAAAGTATATTGTACTTTAAAAACTTGATACGATCCGTGTTTAATTGAAAACTACAAAGAAGGTCTTTTAACAAAACAAAAACCATGTTTTAAAAAAAAAAGCACTTTGTTTGGATGTTGATTAGATGACAACATTTTTTTTACTTACTATTTATTTAATTGCACTAACCTTCTTTGTCATGTTGCTTAGTTAAAGCTCATACCTACCAAGCCATAGGAATTGCTTGGTAACAAGAATACCTTCCCTAAGAAGGTATCTTAAACACGAAGGAACCGGAACTATCTACTGACATTTGTTGTATCATTTGTAAAGACATTCTAAGTGCATTAGAGGCATGATTTTCCACTTATCTCTAAATAACATTAGCTTAATAAATAAGTTTGCTTACATAGGAATTTATATGATTATCTTTTGTGCATATTCATATATTACACGTAGCTTCGTTAGGAAACTTTTCTCGCATACGTGTTGCTCTTTCGTCTAAAGTCGAGGTTTATAAAATTTGTGTTTTATTTCATTTAATCCAAAAATCATATCTTTCTAATAATAAAACAAAACACAAATCTCAAAAATTCCTCCTTCCCCATAAATCTCCCTCCGACGTCCACTCCACCAAATCCTCGCTTTTTCAAATCTTCCACTTTCAAAAATTACCTCTCATTCAAAACTTCATCTTCCTCCTCATCTCATCTCATATCAAACCAAAACCAAGAAGGTTCTTCATCAACATGGTTTACATCGCCCTCGTACTCATCGCCTTAACACTCATCGCTCTCGTGTTCCCTATGATGAAGTTCTCGTATGGAGACATATACTTTGTGTTGTTAATCTACATTGGTGTTATATACCCAATCCTTTGTATTGTTCTTAGCAATGAAATGAAATATTACTAATATTCTAGTTTATCTAGTTAATTTTTCATAATGTGTTTGTCATTTATTATGCTTTATACCTTTCGTATTTTTTAGATACATTAGAAACCGATAATGCATGCTAAAAGTAAATGTAGGCTAATATACATATCTTGGTATAAAACTATAAGATGTAAAAACCTATGTTTTTATCAAAACCATTTTTTTTGTTACTACAGATCCACGGATCCCTGTAGGTATACTAGCCGGATCCCTTATGGAAGGGAACCGTGAGAACCGTCCTTCAGAATAACAGTTTTTCATGCAAAATAAAACCGTTTTCTTCCTAAAAGAAATATTCCACTAGAATGTCAAACATTAAGTAAGTTAATTATCATTGTTAATAAACATCTAGTAAAAACGTTAGGTAATCATTGTCTTACCTATAATACGTCTCATCTTATTAACTCTTCACTTCTATAGGTCTCGTTATGTCACATGAGTATGAGTTTGATTTTTCACTCACTTTTGTCTACACCCCTAACATCTCTGTTGAGCCCAACACACCTGGAAATCATGTCCGTGGGTTCAATAATCTCAAAACCCGTCACTTCCATAAAGGACGTACTGTGGACACTCCTCTACAATACGAAGAAGGCATCGATACCTCCTTCCGAACCATAGGGCTAGAATGTCTTCTCGAAATTAACGAGAAAATATTTCCGAGGTTTGTATTGGAATTCTTCCGTCAAGTTGAACTCGTTCGTAACGAGGATCGCTCTCTATCTCTTTGGTTTTGGATCAAAAACCAAAAGTTTGTTCTAACCCTTGGGCAATTTGCCCACATCCTTCGAATTCCAAATCATGGACAATGTGCCTTCACTAAAGATTGGTCTCTTGATTCTCTCTTCAACTTTCGTAAAGAAAATAGTCCATATTGTTCACACATACCTTCCCCGCAAGACTTGACTCGCATAATATGCAAACCTCGACCCTATTACTCTGATCCAAACATTATCTATACACGGGATATCTGAGAAGATTACAAGGCTCTCTCACTCATCCTACGTGAAAATGTTTGGAGTTTTAGGGGAAATCGAGAAATCCTTCCCGCTTGTTGTGCTCACATAATGTATTGTTTTCTAACACAACAACCATACAATCTCGCCTACTTCTTCGCAAGGCGAATTGTAAATCTTCAAGGCTCCAAGAATAAACTAATCCCTTATGGAATGTTCTTGACACGCCTTTATCATCACATCATGTATTTCCACCCTCAATTTCAGAGTCCGTTGTACGTACTTGTGAACAAGATGATGGAACCTCTAAACACATCTTTCATCAAGACTTTCTTCATCCATGAATCGGCAAACACTCATCAACCATTTGATGATCTATCTAGCGAAAACGCTCAAGAGACTTAGTTTTCTTTCAAAATAGGATCGATCCTTAGTATTCATGCTTTATCAATGTAATGGTTTTTCTTTCATGAAATAAAACATCTTACATTTGATATCTATACTATATTAGTGTTAGAACTTCTTAGAAAACACTGACTTTGAAATATGATGCCTTATGCAACCCTTGCATACCTTTTGTAAAGGTTCTGTTTAGCAGGAAGACGGATCCCCAAGTTTGTGCTAGACGGATCCCTACTCTTAGGGAACCGTGGGATCCGACAAACAGAAATGCAGTTGCAATCATTATACTTCAAACCATGCCTTTAGATCACTTCACACTAAGCTTAACATAGTGTCTTAGGACAAATTGAGTCCTTATCAAGCTGAGTAAAAGTTTCATACTCACGCATAACTCACTTAGATCACACTCATGGCGCTTGTAGATATATCGTTTCATCAAAACTCATTACTCTTCTGCTCTTATACTCACACATGATCCCTCACATGTTAATACATCTGGCTTTAGAAATCTTTCAATTTTTAGCAAATTGATTGTAGTCATCCTTACCTCAAAATAGGTCGAAATGGGTCAAATTCTAGCTTTTCCATCTTAAGCTTTTAGGATATCCTCCAAAACATTATCTTAAGTTACTATCTGGTCTCTAGGATCATTTAGCTCCATTTGACACTCTCAAATCTTTAGTGTCATCTTTGGTCACTCATTGGTACTCATAAAAGTTCCAATTTCTTCCATAAAAGGCAATCATTAGCTACATCACTCATTGCCCTTAAGCATTTAAGTACCCTTTCATTTAAGACACTTAGATGGACTGAAACACTCAAGAAGGTATAGGTATTAGACCTTACAAACATCATTGTTATCTTTTCCTAGCTGCTGAGAGCCGGATCCCTAGGATTAGCCTAGACGGATCCCTCATTGGAAGGAACCATGGGATCCGTGTGACAGATTCATGTCAACTCTAGCTAAAATAATCATTTCAAGCTCATCTTGCTAACTTGAACACTCCATCTCATCTTAATTAAGCTCCTAGATCAGTACAACTCTGAAGTTGACTCATGTGCATGCTAATCATCACATTCCAAGGAATCTTAGTGGCTTAAGTCTTGAATGCACTTGCCAAATCCCTTGCTTTATAAACTACATTGTTAGGACTCCTAAAGTCATCATCTTCATCCTCATTTTTAGAACTTAGAAACCTTTACAAACCTCTTTGAATCATCTCATCATGAGGAAAGCTCCAAGTGGTAACTCATCCACCAAAGGACCACCCAAAAAAATTGCTCGTGTTGTACACGAAATTTCTTCAACCGAATCATCTCCGGTTAAATCCACAAATGCTAGGATTTCTCCTCAACCATTCAAACCAATCACTAAAAGGATAGTTCCTGTTAGGAATTGGAAATTCCATTAGTAAAGAGTCGGTCACCCCAAATGTTATCTAGCCTAAGTTAGCTCGTAGACTTGTCGTTATTTATGTTATTAAGTAGTTTATTATTTTGTTTAGTGCAACACCGTGGAGGAAGGACGGGTCTTTACCCATTGTATACCTGATCCACAGGCCGTCAGGTGGTCGTTTAGTTTGTAACCTATAAATACCCTCTACCTTGCAAGGTAGAGGGTTGGATGTTCATTTGAAATCTAATATTCCACAAGTTTCTCTTTCTAAAACATCCCACTTTCTCTCTCTAGAAATCATCTATACGCCTATGTGTGTTTGTGTTATGATGTGTATATGAAATTCAATATGTTACAAATGGTATCAAGAGCCATGGTTTGATCATCTCTTACATATCTTTGGATTTCTAGTGACTTTTAGGTGGTTTTAGAGTTTGAAAAAGTTTAGTGGTTTTTGCATCATTTGGATCATTTCTAGTGTTAAAGTTTGACTCTTGGGTGTAGTTTTGTGTTTAGAATCATTTTATGTGCTTGGGTTTTGATTTGGTAACCTTGAATCATCGTGGTTGGGTTGTTTTTGGATTGAAAAGTGGTGTTTGTGTGTTTTTTCTTGCTAGCGACTTGAGCCACGGATAAGTTGTCTTGGTAGCGACTTGCTTTGTAATTTGGTAGCGAGTTGTAGTTGAAGGTCTTAGCGAGTTGAGCTAGCGACTTGTCTATTGAGACAAGCCGACAAACAGTACACTTAGTGGATTCTCCACTACAGGTAGCGACTTGGTGAAAGTTAGCGACTTGTACTTAAGTTTGTTAGCGACTTGGTGTTAGCGATTTGGTGCTTAGCGAGTTGCTCTTTAGCGACTTGACAACTTAGCGACTTGGTGCTTAGCGACTTGCTGTCAAAATTTTGCTAGCGACTTGGTGCTTAGCGAGTTGTTATTTAGCGACTTGACTGTGTCTTAGCAACATGGTATTATAGCGACTTGGTACTTAGCGACTTTGTTCAAGGTTACTTAGCGACTTAGTTGATTCTTGTCTGTAATACGGTTTTCTCTTGATTTAGTAAAATCCCGTGAAAGAATCCATTTCCCGGTTTAATCTTAGAGCTATAAAATCCCGTTTAATCTGTAAACATGTCTACCAACGTACCTACAATCATCTCCACTGTAGCTGAGGTCGTTCATGCAGAAGATACTAGTCAACTCACAATGTCTTACATCACTGATCCTTTAATCACCAAAGTACTTGCACTCTATGATACCTCACAGAATAATGAAATAGGCTGCTACCCAGAATGCTCTACAGTGAATGATTCAGCATCTTATAATCAAAACAATTTTGATGAGTCACTCTTAATATTGACAAATGATGCAAAGCAAATGGAATGCAACATTGAGCCCTTTCAACTACTTCATCAGCATCTCAAACTACTTCTATCTACAACTATGGATCGAACAAGCAGTGCTATCCTTCGTCAGGACTTTCCCAATTTGACAAGAACTGTCTTACGCAACTTAGAACAACTGAGGTTTCAAATTACCAAAGAAAAGTTCTCAACTGATAAATCTAATGCAGTTCTTCAAGTAATCTTCAATCAATTTCAGCCACTTATCAGGGGGGAATATTCCTCAGACTTTGATGATGACATGACTGGAATCTCATTCAAGAAACACACTGGAATGGAAATTCATGAGTTCAGAAACACCTTTATTCAACTTATAGGTAATGTGGAAATATACATTAAGGAAGCTACTAAAGAGAATGACAAGCTGAATGAATTGAATGGGTGTCAAGTGATGATATGGGAAGATTGTGATAGGTTATGCAATAGATCAGTTGAACCAATGAAAGATACCGAATGCAGAAGTTCAGTTGCAATAAAAAAGGATGAAGACAACTGTACTGATCTCAAAGACTCAGAGTCAGAAATGGTTTCATGTGATGAGGTACACTTAACTAATCAGAGTAATTCATATGTTAATGTACCTGATTCTAATTCTGAACATAATACTATGAAATCGATCTTGGTTGAGCCTGAATCTAAAACTATTAAAGCTAATGACATGATTGAAAAAAGGGTATATGATGAACTTTCAAACAAATACTCAATTCTTGAAAAACATTGTATTTCATTGGAAATTGAAATACAACAAAAGGATGAAAGCTTTTATGCAAGAAAATCTTGCATTAATCAAGAATTTCCAGAATTTCGAGAATTTTTTGAAATTAATCAATTAAAAACCCAGATTCAGGACAAAGACTCAACCATATGCAATCTGAAATTACTTCTCTCAGATGTACAGAAGCATGACTGTCATGTGATGAGTGATACACTTGAATCTAGAAATGCTGAACTAGCTCTATGTGTGTCCAACCTATTAAGAAAAAATGAGTCATTAAGGAAAAACTTAGAGGAAACCAATTCCAAGTTGATCAATCAATCTAACATCTTGTTGAAACACATTGATGACCTCAAAGCCCAAATTCAGGATAAGAGCTTCAATATTGTTGCCTTAAAAAATGAGCTTAGGAAATCTATTGGAAATAGGGTGAACACTAAGTTTGCAAAACCATCAACTTTGGGAAAGTCAACTGTTCAGAACCACTCTAAACATACAGTAGTTAAGCAACCTAATGCATTTAGAACTGAAAGAGTTAAACCATCGAAATCTAGGCTTGCCTCCCAAGTTGATGAGAATGCTGTTTTGACAAAACCAGTCACTTCATTGCTTCGTTCCGATATGATGAATCTCAAACCCCAGGTTAATGTTCAAAGCTCAAAGATCAGAAATACTAGAAGTACAACTAGTTCTCATAAGAAACATCAATTGGCTGATCAATCCCCTAAGAAACATACTAATCACAAAAGGACCAATAGTCAAAATAGGGAAGTGCACACATACAAATCTACTAGTAGCTGCTTCAAATGGATTCCCACTGGCAGATTATTTAAGTTTACAGGATCCAAACGGACTTACATACCTAGATCTTGCCTTAAGTGGATGCCCACAGGAAAACTCTTCAAGTATATTGAGCCTAAAGGGATCTCTAATAATGATACGTCTATATTAAACTGTGATACATCCAATACTCAGATTAATCATGTCACTAACCCATCCATTTGCAATTCTACATGTGCTTCTAGTACAATGTGCTCTCAGTCTTTTTCAGGTACAATGCTCAATTCAATCAGGAACTTCATGACTTGGTTTCCATCATAAATGAATATAGCTCACTCAGGAGCTATAGCATGCCAAAATTGATGTATCTCGTACTTTGACTCCTTTTTCATCTTGAATCAGGACTCGTTCTTATAAATCTGTGTACAAATCAATTTAAAAATATATATATATTTCATTTTAAATATTTCATTCTTTTATATTCATAATTTTGTCATTTTCCTCAAACTAATAAAGGATATATTCTTTGTTATCGATAACATCTACGGTCCTAGAAATGTCATTCAATAATGATACGGGATCATAGATGAAGTTCGAACAACTGATATATTCTTATCTTATAACAGGTGGGTTGAAGTCAATCAATGTTCTCTAGTAACATTGATTGAGGGGGAGAATTTTTCAAGATATCTTGTTTATATCTGTGCTGGTTATGTTTTGTGCTCAAATGCAGGTTGTTAGTTTGCTTATCCATTATGTTAGTTTGCTTATCCTATTATGTTATCTCTTTATGCTATCTGTGTTAGCTTGCTATCTGATAAGTTCATATAACTAATGAGTCTGTAATACATAATGTGAAAAGATTTCAACTTGCTTTGTAAAGTCTTAGCAACATAGTTTGGTATTAGAGAATTACTTTGTAAAGTCATAGCGAGTTGCTAACCACTCACAAAACTACAGGGACTGAATGTGTCAAATTAGTTATCTTGCTTAAACCCTTCCCCTTAACTTAGCGACTTGGCGTTTTATTTCTTAGAAAACTTAAAATCAACTATTTTTCTTCTGTCTTTCTTCTCTCTCGAGGTTCTTCGTAGCGACTTACGTGTGGTATGGCAATCTTGACTTGTTTCTTGTCCCCAAATATGATGAATATATGCATTTCCTAAATCCTTTCTCCTTAACAGATCCCACGGAACTTGACCCTCATCTCTTGATTACCTCGTATAGGTTTGTCATTGGATTTGTTGAATGAAAATAATTGTGATATATGTGTCAATGGATTAAGGGCTGTTGGGATGCACTAGGGTTGTTGTAATTCTCATGAATATATGTATTTATAAATTTGTGAACGTCTTCTTTGTGATTCGAGTTGGTTTGTGTTTCTGAAATCGTTTGTGTATCTGGATTAACTGAATGGGTTGGGTTGTGTTTCTAAAAAATGATCTGATTATGTTGAATGGTTTGCGACGTTATTAGAATGATGTGATTGAGTTCTTGGTGGCGTGTTATCTGCAGTGATAATGTTCTTGGTAGCGAGTTTGTGTACAATTTCATCATGGCGAGTTGTTACTTTTAAGTGCGTTCAAGTTAGCGACTTAGTGAACTAATTTGTAGCGACTTAGCTGTATTACTGTTGGTGGCGACTTGTCATTACAAGTTAGCGACTTAGTTAACCAATTTGTAGCGACTTAGCAGTATTACTGTTGATGGCGACTTGTCTTTACAAGTTAGCGACTTAGTAATTGTAGCGACTTAGTGAGCTGATTTGTAGCGACTTGGCTGTGTTACTGTTGATGGCGACTTGTCTTTACAAGTTAGCGACATAGTATGTTTTCATGTAGCGACTTAGCCTTGCTTAGCGACTTGTCCATTTATGATTAGCGACTTAATTGGTTTATTTTTCATACGGCGACTAGGGTTATTAAAATGTTTTAAGGCAACTTGCTAGGATAATCTCATGCTTACAATCTTGATTCAGGATTTCCTGTAGCAACTTGTATTGACAACTTACTCTTTGTGACCTGCTATAACATTTCTGTCTGAGCAAGTTGTACTTGGATTCCCTTGTGGCAACTCAATATTACAACTTGTTTCATACAAACTGTTATATCATTTCTACATTTGTATCTTGTTTCATGACATTATTTCTTAGCAAATGTGCTTGTTTAACTTTTTAATTCCAAAACAACTCGTCCTGTGAAAACTGTATCAAATGGAGTCTTTAACCTTAAAATCTCGCTAATGCCACTCAATCTTTCTCAATATGCTTATGGGAACCCTGTCTGAGCTTCTAAGTCTGTGTGTTTATGACATAAGGGTGTATTCAATGTTGTCTAACTAACCATTTATAATCTAACATGTTCCCAATCATTGTTGTTGGTTGTATTTATCTTCAGATCTTCAATGGCAAACACAACCTCAGCTGAGAACATTACCTCTTCTGCACCACCCAATGTCCTCTCAGACGAAGAAATCCTTCCTAAAAGTCAATGGGCAGAAATTGGAAAAAGTAATTGTTATGTGGACTTACAAAAGTTGCAACAAAATCCTATCCTCAAAGTGTCTATTGATATACTCAAAAACACAAACTTCTTCGGTGCACTAACAAAGCAATGCACAATTCCCTCCATTTACATACAACAATTCTGGAACACCCTTGAATGGAACAAAATCACAGCTAAATATTCCTGCAAACTGGATAATAGGGAATTTGAGATAAATTCTGACATTCTTAGCAAGGCTCTAGGAATCACTCCCTGCAACCCCAACATACGATTTGAACCTCCACCTAGTGCTGACGATCTAATAGTCTTTCTAATTGGTTTGGGGTACCAGACTAGCATTACAAGGGCTTCTGACATCATCACCGGACACATGTATCAACCCTGGAGAGCAATGACAACAGTTCTCAACTTGTGCTTATCTGGCAAAACATCAGGGTTTGATAAAGTGAGAATTCCCATCTTGCATATCCTATGGGGTATCGTCAATGGTGTGAATGTGAATGTCTCAGAACGTATCTGGGAAGAATTTTCGCTGTCAATGAACACATTCATATCTGATAGAACAAACTTTCAGAATAAAGCTCAGGGGCGAAAGAAACTGAACAAACTTGTGATTCCTAGCATCAGATTTTCAAAGCTTGTTATCCAGTACCTGCAACAGACTCACAACTTCAATCCTAGGATTGTATCAGAACTACATAATGCTGAGGATGAATTTGTTCTGGGCAATCTCAAATATATTCCCAGTGGAGCCAATAAAGAGATCTTTGGACTACATATTCCTGATTCTCTTCTCACTGAAGATATTAAGAAGACGGATCATTTCAAACTGTTCAAGAAAAGGGCTTCCAGATCCAGTGATGAAGTTGATGTCTCTCCCACTCAACCACAACCCAAAGCTGCTAAGTCTGGTTCTGGCTCAAAAACTTCAAAGACTTCATATGCCGCTCTTCCAAAAAGAAGACGTGAAAAGTCACAAACTTCTGACAGAACCACCCAGAAACAGAAAAGAAAGAAGAAGGAAGGGGAAAAAGTAAACGTTGAGGAAACTGAGGTCTCCAGGGGTGATATGAGGTTAACTGATGAAGATGATGCTGCTCTGCAACTTGGAATCAAGCAAAGTCTAGAAAGTCAGAACGTGAGTACACCAATTGGAGGTATTGTGTTCAGAGAACCTGCACCAAAGCCAAGCCATTCAACTCCCATCTCTCAAGACAAAGGAAAAGGGATTGTTAGTGTTGAAACTGAACAAGCCGCACACATGCTTCTAACAATCTCATCTTCTCCATCAAGTACCACCAATCAATATGAACTGAAGAGAAGAACTGAATTCTCTTCAGCTAAAGAACAATCTGGGTTTGAAAAAGTGCCTGAAACATTAAAAGAACCTCCTGCATCAAGTGACACCCAGTATGATCAAAATGTTGATGACTTGTTGAATAAAGACTCACAGGAGAATCCTGAGTCAATATCTGATGAGACCATGCCATTGGAAGAACCAAATATGTCTACCGGTTCTCTATCTTCATTGAAGAACCTGGATACAGACTTCACTTTTGGTGATCAATTCTTAAATGACAAACCCATAGACACAGAGTCGTCTAAGCAAGATAATGATAAAGAGGATGCACAATCCATGTTTACCGTCAATATTCAGCAAGACACATCTACCATTCCACCTATGTCAGCATCTTCACTTACAACGGCACTTCCACCTCCCAAACCTGCTCAAGCAACCGCACTTCAACCACCTGAATCTGCAAAGAATCTATCCCATGAACCAGTGGTTACAGTTGCTGATATGGAAACTCCACCAGCTTCACCACCTCAAATACTTACATCAGATCAATTGCTCGACAAAGCAGTGAAAAGAATCGAAGCTCTTGAAAGACAACTACCGAAATCTGTTGATGCCCTTGTGGATCGTGTCTATAGGTTGGAGCACCTCAACTTTGATGAAGGGGTTGCAGACGCCATTGAAGGCGAAGTTAAGGATGTTGTGGAATGGGCAATGGAAGCTCCACTGCCTAGACGGTTCAAAGATCTACCTATTGCAGATATGAGAGTTGTTCTTTCAGATAAGATGTATGAAGCTGACGAGCATAAGCATGAGGTCCATAAGAAGCTATATGAGGCTCTCGAAGATTCTATTAAGTACGACAATCAGGAACAGTTCTTGATAGACATTGGAGAAAAAGAAGCAAAGAAGAAAAGGAGGACCATAGTGTTGGAAACATTGCGCAAAGGTCCTAAAGATCCTCATCCACCTCCACCTCCAACTGGGGGTGCTGGAACTTCTGGAGCAGGTGGATCTTCTAAGTCAACCTCTACACCTCCACCACCACCATCATCACCACCAAAGCCTCCCAATCAACCCAGTTCATCCGGAAATCAAGGAACGCATAAGAAATCAGTTGCTTGGACCACGGTTGATTCAAGGTTCACTTCTATAGTCTCCTCTATCCCTGAAGATCAAGTGGTTCATGAAGAATCGTATGTCATGGCAGAGTCTGAATCAGATGACGATGATGCATCCACCAAGAATATTCCCATGCCGTCTGAAGATGATTGGTTTGATTAATACGTGGCAGGTAAACGCACTATCACATCCAGAGTTGAACCTTCAAGAGATACGATTCAAAGTTGGATCATCGAGGAGAGACCTCATACTCCAGAACCTTCATGGTCTATCCCAGAGTCTGACTCGATGATCCCTGAAAACAACTGGGCTACAACAATCTCTACCAACTATGAAACCTCAGATGAAGACTCTCTCTTTCATGTCACTGGTGATATGGGCAGCTTCATTAAGTGGTTTTGTAAATAGAAGAAAATCACGTCCATCACTCCAAAGGATCTTGAAGGACCAGCTTATGAAATTGTCAAGGTGTTTCACTCTGATGCCAATCAGCTCCAATACCAGATGGAAGAGTGTCATAAGATGCTGAATGATCAAGTCAGTGAGCAGATTAGTCGATTCAATGTGAACATGCCTCTTCCGCTTGGTGGTGAACCTGGACAGATTACTATTCAGTCTCAGTTCTTCTTCAACCATGACCTAGACTATCTTTGTGGCCATTCTACTGAAAGAAGACCAGCCTTATCAATCTCAAAGATGAAAGCTACTACCTACTATGATCAGGGGCTTGAACAAATGGTTCCGGATCAATTCTGGGCAGACAAAGAACAAGCATATGACACCGAGGCTTCGTACAGAATCTCTCATTGGTGGTTCATGAAAAAGAAATTCTACATTGAGAGACATGCAGCTAAAAAGAGTCGCAAAGATGTTCGATCCAAGCTAAGAATTTTAAGTGTTGTTCGAGTAGAGGTCTTCCCAATCTATGGCTATGAGTATTTGAAAAAGATCGTTCTTAAAAGAGCATACCGGAAAGAATATATTATTGAAGAAAAAAACTTTAAACATCTCCTACCAAATGACTTTGAAGATCTCTATCTCCTGAATCTTCAAGGACATCTTGAACACCTACCTGTTCGTGAAAAGAAAGCTCTATCTGCCGCTGTCATCCTTTGGATTAGAGGCTTAGTCATCTGAAAATGGGTTGAGGACTTTCAGCTTGGGATAGAAAGCTACCAGACTCGAGTCAATTTAACAAGGCCACAATGGGATACCAAAGGACAAGAATTTCGTCACGACTACCGAGTGCTTGACACCCCCAGAGCCGTCCTCTTCCACGACAGGTATGGAACTCGCATGTTGATGAGATTGTGCGAGCTCTACAAATTCAGTGATGGTACTCTCAAGATGGTTGAAGAAGAGTTGAACTCCAGGGTGAAAGAAATCAGAGTTGATATGAAGCCGTGGAACAAAACAAAATTCTGGTCTGATGATGACTTGAAGAGGTGTGAAGATTTCATTGCTGCAATCAGGCGAAGAATTAAGACTCGAATGATCTTCCGCAGCCTTGAAAGTTTTGTTGGTGGTAGACTTCGTGATGGTCACTACAAACTACTTCAAAGAACTGAGTGAAGTCATCTTCCGGAAGTAGTTTCTGTTTTGTACTATTTATGTGTAATATGTGGTGTACATTCTATAAACAACTATAATGTATGTAATAGTGCTAGGTTGTGTGTTGTGGTTTATAAGGGAACTTCAGTCTTGTCCACTTCAATCTTATAAACCAGACACATTTTTCTCCAACAAATGTTTTGTTTCATACATATTTAAATCACTTGAGATCCAAAATCTCAAAGGATTTGAAATTTTTGATCGGGGGAGAAAATGTGATATAAATATGAAAGATGATAAAAGATGACCTTTTCAATGTGCATACTGCTCTCTCATATATATGCTAAATTATTTTTCATATCTCAAAGCATATATTAAGGGGGATCATTTCAAAACGAAAATAAACCTTCAAGGTACAAAGTTTTTTTTTCATCATTAAGTTCCTTGATTGATTTTCATTTGGTTTTTGTATGGCGGGTATGATCGTTAATGTGCTTCTAAGAACCTTTTTTTTGTTCCTTCTAATATGTGCAAAACTCTTTCAAACTTCGAGGCACATATTGAGGGGGAGCAAACTTTTGAAAACCTCATCCTTCCTCAAAATTTTTTATCTAAAGTAAATTGATTGGGAAGTGATGATGATCATTTTAGAAAATGTTAATCAAAAGATTGGACCCGTCATTCTTAATCTAACGATTTCAAAGATCTCTTGCCTCCATATGCTAAAACAATTTCTGAATTATATGCATATGTTGAGGGGGAGCATTTCTAAAATTATCAAAACAATTGAGATACAAAATGCTTTGATTTTATATCAAAAGTATCTTGATTGATTTTCAAATGGTTTTCAATTGGTTTCAAGGCGGAAGGACTATACCAAAAGACCGACCAATCCTACTTTATGCATGGTGATATAAGGATGATAAGGTTAGGTTATGGTCCCATGATCCGCCAGAACCGGAGGGATCTACCCAGGGACAATCCACTAGTTAGTGTAGAAGTCCTTAGGTATGATGATAAAAGGAGAAAAATGAGATATGGGAAGAGTGCGGAATGAGACTGAGCTAGTAATGGAATAAACCCAACAAGGTTCTAGCTATGAAGTCTCGGTAAGCACTGAAGGGGTTGAAGAATGAAAAAGAATTGAATGAGAAAAGGGTAAAAACAAATAGCCCTTCATTTATTCAACCTTAGGGCAAATACCGGGTTCAATTCATATGCTACTGGTGGTTACCAAGGTAACATCGGTATTGAAGACAAGACGTCATGGACCCAGTGACGCACTGCACTTCAACTTCCCAAACCACTCAAGTTCCTCTTAAAAGGTCTTGTTTCATTCTCACGGGGAACCAACATAATCTATCGACTTTCTCTTAGAGATTGTTGATATTGAAGAAGGAGACCCTCTCCCTAGTCTCCGGCACAGGATCCAAATATGCACAAATTGAGTCTAGAGCCACGAGATCATCAATAAATCTCATTAGGACACTTTCAATGAAGACTCTCTGTTTCACACAATGTGGAAAGGGAGATTATATCTTGAGTCCTACGCATTATCCTTGTGGTATTGCCAGAACATCTGAGTGATATGCTAACATATTCACAATGAAGATGGAAAGCCTTCTGGAGCCAACATCAAACAAACTCCTGGTAGGTGGCATGTGAGATCTATTCAATAGATCAACCATGTGACAACTGAACAGAAACAATGGGGTGATTCAATCTTTTGAATCAATCCTGGTTCAGGTTATGGATTGACGGATACCTTTGAAAAACCGGTCATTGTGCTTAAAAACTCTTTTCTTTAGCACATCGACCGTGAACGTATATTTCAAATCAAAAGGTGTTTATGATTGATAATTGATTTTCATTAAAACCTTCGTTGTATTGCAAAAACAAATTTCTATTGAGCAATACACGATTGTTTTTCAAATCTCTTTTCATCAATCAGTGAATCTCTATTCGCTGGTTCACTCACTCCGTGTTGTCTTCTTTGAGACGTTCCGGTTTGAGAACAACTAGAACAGCTGCGAAACCCTGTCAAGGAAATTCTTCGGAATTATACCTGATCACAGGCAGTACTTGTACTGATCAACAGGGAACCGTGGGCCGTGTACCTCAATTCAACGAAAGTGTTCAAAGACACTTTCGTGCAATTTATTGCTAACTGTTGTATGCAGGTACGCCCTACGTGTGCAGCTGATCAGAATGAAGCGGTCAATCCATAGCCGCATGCTCACACTACACAGAAATCATGATTAGTGCATCAATGACTCTGATATTTTCACTCCATGCTTCTGCTACGCTGCTGCCAATATCATGAATCAACGAAAGCTTCTGCTACTCTGATGAGAAGATTTCATGATCCAGAATGTGAGCATGTCGGCCCAATATGTCATTATTTCATATGCTGGCAACACTTCATTGTATGATGTTGTGCTTTACTGTGGCTGATGATCTCTTATAATGCTCAAAGGTTATCATAGTGGATCAGCCTCTCAACCTCCACGAAATATTCATTACAGTTGTTCAATGATGAAATCTCACAGATGCACATAGTTTGAATACTTTGATGAAGAGAAGTCTACGAGCTCAAGACTGAAGATGTATTAGAATGCTAGGATTCACAATGTAATTTATGGGGTGACCTCCCTTAGGGGGAGATTGTTAGGAATTGGAAATTCCATTAGTAAAGAGTCGGTCACCCCAAATGTTATCTAGCCTAAGTTAGCTCGTAGACTTGTCGTTATTTATGTTATTAAGTAGTTTATTATTTTGTTTAGTGCAACACCGTGGAGGAAGGACGGGTCTTTACCCATTGTATACCTGATCCACAGGCCGTCAGGAGGTCGTTTCGTTTGTAACCTATAAATACCCTCTACCTTGCAAGGTAGAGGGTTGGATGTTCATTTGGAATCTAATATTCCACAAGTTTCTCTTTCTAAAACATCCCACTTTCTCTCTCTAGAAATCATCTATACGCCTATGTGTGTTTGTGTTATGATATGTATATGAAATCCAATATGTTACAGTTCCCACAAAACTACTAATGCCAAACACCACCATACCTCCTAAACCAAACAATCCCATTTCCACTAAACCATCACCATTGGTGCCTAGAGCCCTATCATTCACCACTCCACTCTCATCACCACACCTCTACAATCTAGAGGATTTGCCTCTTAGGCCATCTCATCCTCCACCACCGGCAACATTCTCCTCATTAGGAGGAATAGTGGAACTAAATCAAGTTGTTGAGTCAACACTAGCTCCGGCTTCCTTTTCTCCGTCACCATCAAATAGTCCCATTTGGATTATGAGAAATCATCAAAGTCAACCACCTGACCACATGGAAGTTGACACCTCTCTACCACCACCATCATTCTTGGTCGAGCCATCTTCGAATAATCCCTCCCTCGTTTTTGAGGCTCCTCAACCCGGTTCACTTGATCCTTCACATCAAGCAATTTCCTTTCTTCCATCACCACTACCTAGCCATGACAAAGATTGTTGTCATTGTCAACATGTTGAAAGTTTGATACATGAAGTACGTGAAGATCAACGTTTCATGTTCTATCACCTCCTCCAACGTTTCGACGAGATTAAACCGAAACAAACTTGAGCTAGAGGATTCTAGTGGTATCCTAGTATCAAGCGCGACTTAGATAGTCTAGTATCTCAAAGTCATGTATTGTTCATTTTCTTAGTTTTTAGAGCCATGTATATCATATCTCTAGTTTTATTAAATGAAATTACATGATATTTGCTATATTTCTGAGTATATGATTATTGGTCTAATACATATCTCATTTTGACGCCAACATCTTTTTGTACATCACATTTGCTGTATTTTAGCTACAGACAGACGGATCCCTACGTTTTGCCTAGACGGATCCTCCAAGGAGGGAACCGTGGGATCCGTGCAACAGAAGACCAATTTTCTACTAACTTGAGTCTTATTTGCAGGAAATTATGCACTATATACTTGTTTTCTAACCTTTGTTTTGTAGATTTTCAACTTACACGTGAAGACTTTGACACCTTAAGCTAGGGGGAGCTTTGTGTCAAAGCAATACATCGCAAAATCACTTGCAATATTAGGATTACATTTCATGACGTCCCTTTGCAAAGTTGCAATCATCCAGGGGGAGCATATTCGTCACTTAGACGAAATCTTTTGCAAACTTAGTTGCAAATGAACTAGCTTAGTATTTTTTCTTGACGCCCTCACAAAGGGATGGACTCGTCAAGGGGGAGTTAAAACGAGAACTCTTCCCGTCACTTGCTCTCTATATTTTTTTCTCTCACATGTTTTTCTTAAAACAATGTGTTAGTTCCTTTCCAAAGCTCTTTTTGTTTCGACAAAAAGGGGGAGAAGAAAGTAAAAACTACAAATTCAAACTTTTACGAATTTTAGTTTTTCCTTAAAATAGTTTTATGTTTTGTCATCAACAAAAAGGGGGAGATTGTTAATACAAATAAGCCGTAAAAACGTTTATTTATATTTTAAGATCTTCTAATGTTTTGTCGATTACAAACGTAAAATCATTTTAACGAAACAAATAAAATACGTAAATGGTTTAAGCCAATAGTTTTCTAACACACTTACGTTTTCACATAAAACACTAAAACAAGTATAAGTGTTTTTATGATTTAGTAATACATATGTATAACAACTAGTGTTTACATATTGGGTGAATATATATACATAACTAGTATTTATTATAATGGGTAATACAATTTGGTAGAAACTTAAGTATTTGACCTATTGACCAAATACATTGAATGTAGTTGGGTACAACCCAAAGTCCATGACCCATACCCATGGAGCTTGACCCATAACCCATAGCATGACATCATGCATAAGTCATATATGGATAGTATCCATGGCCCATAATTTTAATAAATGGCCCATGGTTTTAATTCAAGAACCATGGACTAGATGCATTGCATCTTGTAGATACATTGTATCTACTTGGATACCCATGATCCATAACCCATGACCCAAAACCCATGGGCAAAAAGGAGCGTCCCACGGATCCCAAGTAATACACTGGACGGATCCATGGAATAATAGCCATTTTCTCTCTATAAATAGTGAGTCATTTCTTCATTGTTTCTCACCCCTTTCTCACATATTTTCTCTTTGAGTTATAAACTCTCTAACCTCAGATCCAAGTGATCTATGTATGCAGTTTTGTTTTTGTGTGATTCTCTAGGTTCCTCTTAAAGGCGAGATCATCATCTTTTGAAGACGAGAAAGCTCAAGTCCATGAGTTGCCATGCTTCGTTATCATCAAGACTACTGAGGTTCTCTTGTTGATAGTTCTCTTCTCCCTCATAAGAAGTGTAGTTTTGAAGACATTAGTGAAAGATGTCTAAAAGAGTCAAGACGAAGACATTAGTGAAAGGTGTCGAACGTCCGTATTGAAAGCACTAGTGAAGGGTGCTTAGAAGTCAAGGCTAAAGGCATTAGTGAAGGATGCCTAGAAGTCAAGTCACAAGGCATTAGTGAAGGGTGCCTTGGAGATCGAGTCAAAGGCATTAGTGAAAGATGCCTAAGGTGTACATTCGATATGGTGTGATTCAATGTACAAGATAGATTAGTATTGGGTCAAAGGATATTGATATCCTTGTTGATGTTATTATAAGGAGTAGATCTCCTTTGGGGTTAGTTGTTGTTGTAGTGTTGGGTAGTAGTTCCTCCATTGCAATGGAACTCGGTATCTAGCCTAGTACCGGATAAAGGGTAGGCGACGTTGTGATAGGTTTGGTTCTACCTCGTGGAAGAACCCGGTATCTAGCCTTGTACCGGATAACGAGTAGGCAACGTTGTGAAGGCTTCTCCGCCATAAGGAGTTGGTGTCGTGTAGTGTTTACGAACTCTCGAGTAGGTGACTCGGGGAGTGGAGTAGGGCAAGGAAGGTGTCCTTGTAGCCGAACCACTATAAATACTCGCGTTGTGGTTTTGTGCTTCTTACTCTTTATCTTTTCATTACATACTTATATATGTTTGTCTATCAACATCCAACACACATGTTCAATAGATTGACATAAGTCGATCTAAATAGTTTAAAACCAAGTTTTAATCGGTAAAACTATTCAACCCCCCATTCTAGTTTTCCACAAAGTCCAATATGTTTAGCCCGTTACGAGTCCAATAGTCCAATTCTTTTAGCCCATTAACTCAATAAACCACAAATAAACTAAACGTAATAAGCTTTTCACAATATAAGCTCTTGGCTAAAAAATGAGCCGAGGCTTTGACCCTTAAGAATAAGCCGAAACAGTTACAAGTCACGAGTAGCAATATTTAGTTTCAACATAAGCAAATAAATCGACATAAAGGCTATAAGCCACATAAGCTAACCAAATAAGCTTATTGAGCCCTTATTGGGCCCGCAAACCCAATAAGCCATTCGTTTGGCTTATCAACCCAAGCATAAGTCCAAACCAAGATAAGCTTAAACCATTGAAAAATATAAGCACATCCAAATAAGCAATATGACATAAGTACAAATAAGCCACGAAAATGGACCATCAGCTTATAAGCTCGAACAAACAACCCTTTTCGGGTTTTATTTTTGACCCGAGACTAGAATAAAACAAAATAAGCACGAGGGTAAACACTATAGCCCGAAACAACCACAACGAATCAAAGATACCCTTTTTTTCTAAATCACTTTTGAACCATTCAAATCACATAACCCTGGGGTTATGTAAATCTTTTAATGTCAAAACTTTTATAACAATTCGTTTTAATCCGAAATAAAGATGTAGAGATGAAAATAAAACTGTTAAACGAGTTTTAGAACCATACCGATAAGAATAAAGGAGATAATAGGTTGATTATATCCTATAAACGACCCAAACATAGCTAACTAAACCCAAAATAACACTCTCGGACCTTCGATCTTTGTGTTTCTTGAATCAAAGTGGTAGCTCGGTGGTGGTGGTGGTGATGGGTGGCCGACGACGACTACAAGAGAGAGAAGGGAAGAGAGTGTTTGGTGTCAAGTGTGTGATTGTTAAGGGTAGGCGGCCGAATTCCACAAAAGTAGAGGGACCGTTATGCAAAAAATTATTTTACCTAGTGTCGGGTGTATTTTAAGTCCCATAAACATGTTAGGGTATGTAAAACGTAAGCGGTTAAGCTTAAAATGAAAAAATACGCGTTTAAAATGTAAACTCGACGAATTTTAAGTGGTGGCATCATTAGTAACTTACAAAAGTTATAAAACTTATAAACGAAAGTTTATTAGGTTCAGACTCGTGCCGGTACGTGTTGTGTGACGTTTTTCACAGTATGCGAGATAACTTCTCGTTTTCAAGTCAAGTGAGCTCGAAAATGCTCATAAATTGAATTATAAGCAATAAGAAATTTAATTTATTATTAAAATATGTTCGAAAAATTACCGTTGTCACAGCCTCCCCGCCTTATAAGAAATTCGTCCCGGATTACAATTCGAGTTACCCGTTAGAGTTGAGAAGAGGTGATGATATTTGTGTTTGAATTCGTCTTCACTTTCCCATGTGAATTCATGACCTCTTCTAGAGTTCAATCGAACTTTGACAATAGGAATGTGACTTTGCTTAAGTCGTTTGATCTTACGGTCCATGATTTCGACCGGTTCTTCGATAAATTTTAGACGTTCATCGATTTGGATCTCCTCTAAAGGAATAGCAAGTGTTTCATCGGAAAGACACTTCTTCAGGTTGTACACATGAAAGACGTTGTGTACACTGTTAAGTTCTTGTGGTAGCTCGAGTAGGCTACCGGCCAGATCCTAGCGAGGATTTTGAAAGATCCAATGTAACGAGGATTTAGTTTTTCAATCTTGCCAAAGCGTATCACGCCTTTTCCATGGTGAGACTTTAAGCATGACCTTGTCTCCAACTTGAAATTTGAGAGGTTTTCGTCTCTTATCTGCATAGCTCTTTTGACGGCCACAAGCAGCTTGCATTCTGCTCTTGATTTGCACGATCTTCTCGGTGGTCCCCTGTACAAGTTCAGGCCAGGTGAGTTGGTTGTCTCCAACTTCGGCCCAACAAATTGGTGATCGATACTTTCGACCGCAAAGGCCTCGTAAGGTGCAGCCTTGATGCTAGTGTGATAGCTGTTATTGTAGGGGAATTCGACCATTGGTAAGTGTCTATCCCAACCATTGCTGAAATCGATCACACACGCTCGCAGCATGTCCTCCAAGGTATTGATGGTCCTTTCACTCTGGCCATCGGTCTTGGAGATTGTAAGCAATACTCATGTTATTCCTCTTTATAAGTTTAATACGCACGTACACTGGTTTAAAAACTAAATACGACTGTAATTATTATTAACACGAATATAAATATCAAAATGAAAGCACGACCCCACGGGTTATTGTGATATGAAAAAACATATAATTTTGGGTAAACAATATTAAACTCTTAAAGTTTAACCTTTTTTTAAGAGTCATTACGTGATATGTAATTACTTCTTAAAGTTTAAATAAGGATAACAAAAAAATATTTTTTAAGAGTCATTACGTCTATCAAACACGCATAATGTATAATATCAGTAGTTAAATGTAAACAATATTAAACTCAACACAACGTCATTAAAACAAACTCAAATTTTTGGTCAAAAATAATTAATCGATATTAGTACATAGTGATAATTTATGTAAAGTTCGCTCGTGCACGGGTATAATAACTATATATGTATAAAAGATTTTACATAATGTTATGAAAAATCTTATTTAACAACTCCGTAAATGCTTCCGGACAACTTCACTACATAGAAATTTAATAGACAGAAATTTACATTGTAAATTAATTGTTTTATTAATATCAGATAATATATACAGTTCGTATGCACATATATTTAAAATTTTGATATATTGTGACTTATATAAAAAATGCGTGCCTTAGCTAAAAACACATTAAATAAAATTTATGCCAAAGCTCCCTTGGGTATGTTAACTAGTATTCTTCTACTCCAATACTCTAAACTGCATATAAACTACTATATTGAAAGCGTAATAAGCAGATAGGTGGTTTGATGGACAATTCAAACCTAGACATTCATTAGCGAACAGGTTTACATTCCAAATGGCACCGTAAAATGTTAAAAACTTTCACCGCGCTTGGTAATGCTTAATTTTGTGCTTATCTGGCTACTTTTTGTGGAGTAGACAAGTGGCTTTTGTGTTTAGACTTATTGTAAACTAATCAAAAACTTTAGAGTTAGCAAATCCCAAACACCCTATCAACTGCTACAAACTAAACCATCTATGTAAAATGCAGAAAAGAAGCATGTACTAATTTAATTGAGAACTTGTATTATATAATGAATGAGTCATGCATGAATAATAATCCATCTAAACTGCCATATAAGAGCAGCTGATTGTCTAGCACAACCATTCGGTCTTCACAAAAGTTGCTAATGCTACAGTACCTTGAATGGAATTACATTATAATACCACTTGCTTTTAAATATAAAAAAACGGAGCAAAATTTGAAGACACCAGAAGAGCAGCCCTGCGACACACAGCTGAACCCATCAAACCTGTATCCATAAATTTGCAGACCTGTTTGAAAACTAAGAAAACACATAAGCACATTTGGATAAAAAAACACGCAAAAGCTAATTGCTTAAACATCTAAAGCACAATCTCATAAAAGTGATGTCTTTTAAGATAATAACAAGCCAGACCACAATTTTGCATCCAAGGACAGCATTTTAGAAGTGGTTGGGCGCACATTGTCATATATAACGTGGGTGAGTTATAATCACAATCAGATAATGCTTGACATAATGGATAAGTAGATAACCTAAACCAAGTAACTTTACATTCTCAATAATAACAGATTAATTAGAGCAACACTTTGCATCCACAAGCATTAAATAGAGTCTGGTGCTTTTTCATAGTGATGGTTAAAACTTGAGAAATTAGAGTTACAGGGTGTTCGTTTAAGCTTAAGTTTTGGGCTTAGCCGCTTAGGCTTATATTTCATGAGTAGCTTAAGGCTTATAAAACATAAGCTCGTAAGCCCGTCCTTAGTGTTTGGGTAAGCTTATTAATTTTAATGAAGTAAATGACCAAAAGTACATGAACATCTAAAATTGTAATTGTTATATGAGGATATAGAAGTCTTTTGCTATAAGTCTATCACAGCCCTTACATAAGCCCACCCGCCCTCAAAAAGCCACAAAAATTGAGCTTATCAAAACCCCCATATATAAGCTCAAAGCCCAACCAGTTAAGCTTTACCCACACACTTAAGTGTGCTTTTTTTAGTTATATAACCTAATAAGCTCATTAGCCCCCTAACTCCCTAAGTAAGCTTAAACAAACACCCCCATAGAACCATAATCAAATAATCGGTAACTCCTTACCCAAGTTTCTAAAATCTGATGATCTTCCCCCTAAGCAACTAGAAAACAAAATCAGAACAAGTTTTTTCCCAACATCCTAAACACCACTTATGTTTATGTTATATTTGGTATCATCTGAGTCTTCTATTCTTGTTTATGGCTAATCATAAACTTGTAATTAACTCACCTTATCTCCTACATTTCAGTAAGATAACTTAGCTTATCATGCTTCATTCAAGAAACTAAAGTTATCATCCACAAAACTAAAGCATTTCAAGATCGACAACTTCGCAACTATACTAACCATGATTGATTTCGTTCTAATACTAAATACACACCAGTCAGACAATTAGACTGCAAACATGATTAGGATACTACACAGCTAAACCTCACATAACTAATTACATTGATGTGCTTGTAGCTATCACCAATATAGTTCCACATTTAACAAGATTGATAACTACTTACAAAAATTAAGGACCACCAAAGCTAAACATACTAAACACCAACACCGCATAACCACATTTAATCAACCGAATCTTACGATATTTATTAAACCATACGCGGCGGAAAATAAAGGGCATATCATACAAAGCTCACATTAATACTCGAATTACGATGCTGATACTATCAGTGTGTTCCAATGTTTCATTGTCAAAGACATAATAGCAAATTGACAACTAATTTTAAGTGAATAATGTGTAAATATTTAATAATTTGATCACCTATTACTAGATTACTATACTGATCAAAATCTCAGAACATATGATTACCAAGCTTTCGTAATTTATAGATGTATAAGTACTAAACTAGCCTCACAGAGTCACAGATCACCTTCTGTACCAAATTACCAAAGTAGCCCACTTCAATTAATAATAAACACCACGTCACAGACATTATTTAACTTGATTACCGAAACAACCATCCACAAAACAAAGAATACCCGGCTAATACACGCAACATTGCATTTTTATAAACTGGTTTACAAAAAACAAGCAACTTAACCAATAAATTATACCTTCTTAGTACCCCATCCTGCTATTCTTAAGAATCCCAGCCAGAAACCCCAACACCGCAAACGCCAACAACGGACTAACATCCAACGTATCAAAAACCGGAGGAATTATATTCCTAAAAAGATTCAAATACGGATCACACAAGTCCCTAATAGCCGATAACGGCTGTCTATCCCATGGAATATTAGGAAACCAACTCAACAACACCCTAACCAACAAAACACCACTATAAATATCCAACCATTTCGCCATCCCAGCCGCGACAACCGTCAACGGCGTATGCAGCCTTGCAGGCCTGCCACTCATGGTGGCAAAAAACAAGCTGCCGGAAGCTGAAACAAAACTTTCTTGTAAACTCAAATTTGCTGCAAAATTGGTCATTTTTTGCGCGAAAAGCTTCGAAACGGTAACGCCGAGTGCGAATAAAGTAGTGAGTGTTCTAGTTGAGCCTGTTAGGACAGAACCCTCTTGGGAATTAGGTTTTAACACAGGGGAAGGTGAGATTGATGATGCAACAATGGTTAAGGGTTTGTTAGGGTTTGAATTAGGGTTTTTGAATTGAAGGGGTTTTAGGGAAAAGTGGGATATGGGTTTTGAAATTGAGATAAAAGGGTGTTTGTTTTTGGGGAAAAGATTTGGGGGGTTTTGGAGGATTAGGGTTTGGGATGCCATTAGAGATAGAGATGATGATGAACAAGAAGCCATTGTTGTTGTTGTTGGTTGGGAGATGGTTTTTGGTTGTACCCAATCCTTTTGTTAAACGTTTTTTTTTTTGATAATTCTAGAATGTTTTAATTGGACCTTTGTGAATGAGTGAGTGGCTAGATGTTTCCCTTGTGTTTGGCAAAATTGAAAATAATTCTTTATGCTTTATGTTTTAAGCAAAGTTTTTAAGATCGAGATCTTAGCTATGATCGTTTTCGTTTTTGCAAAATTGTGATCGTAAGATCCTATCGAAATCTTAAGAGTACCACAATGTTATTTTTTTTTATAGACATTGTAAAAATGTGCAAATCCACATATTATTATATATCATATATCATGAAAATGTAG
Source organism: Chrysanthemum seticuspe (assembly GCA_019973895.1). Classification (NCBI taxonomy): domain Eukaryota; kingdom Viridiplantae; phylum Streptophyta; class Magnoliopsida; order Asterales; family Asteraceae; genus Chrysanthemum; species Chrysanthemum seticuspe. The sequence continues at coordinate 60,333,905 of BPTQ01000008.1, read as the reverse complement.
GTCAAAATTATAATTACAAAGTGTTTGATATAATTAGCCTTTTTGTTTTCTTATTCTAAAAACTTAATACATTACTTTGTAGTTTTTAAGCTTGTGGTTCGAGAAAATAAGATCGGATCGGACGAGATATTAAGATCTTATAGTCAAGATCGAGATCCTATTAAGATCCTATCTCGCAATAATCTTACGTAGGATCGGGATTGTTTTTGATCTGTAGTATCGTAAAATCTTATGATCATGATCACGATCCTAACAACCATTATTTTAGGTGCAGAAGTGATGCGAACTAGGGGTGTTATTCGGGTTGACCCGGTCTGGTTCGGGTCAACTCGGGTCGGGTCAATTCGGGTTCGGGTCAATCGGGTCGGGTCAATTCGGGTTACCCGAGTATTTTTACATTGTAAAAGTGTTGTTGAGCCGAGTTAGTCGGGTTCGGGTCGGGTCAAGGCTAAAAAAACATACCCGAACCCGACCTTGTTTAGAGCTCGGGTCAATTCGGGTTGACTACCCAAATATATTTTTGAGCCCGATTGACCCGACCCGAATTGGCTCGGGTCGGGTCGAGCCAGCCCGAATGACACCCTTAGATATTAAATTTAAATTGGTTGTAACGGGGCGTAAACCACGCGTCGAGCGCCCTGACACATCGTCAGCCTACGGACAACTCCCATTCACGAGTGGAAGCTCCATTTTGGACGTGGTTTGGTTATAAACTTGACCGAAGTAATTTCTTTGTTTATGCGTGTATATGAGAGTATATTATAGGTTACAAGATCATTTGGCTCACACTTGCAACAACGATTGCAAACCAAATAAACCTTTTACATAGTTTTTAAGGAAGGGTCAGTCGACACTTAAAAAGGGTGAATGAGGTTAGGGTTTCCCCTTCAATTTAAACCATTTATAAGAGAAATTAACCTTTTACATTCTTTGCACAAAACGTGGAAGGTGTATGAACTAAAGAAGTGAACTAAATTAACCATGGTTGTTGGGTTTGTAATAGTCAGCTGTGGTTCCTAATTTCAAGGGATTAAGATCCTCTCAAGTTGTGGATATAACAAGTCAAGTGACAGTTTTTTTGCTGATGTATATTTTATAATTATGTGTGTATTATTATCCATCAACTATAGCTTACAAAATCTTATATAATATTTGTTATCATAGAACGAACCTTCAACAAATATACTTATCCGGATACATAATTGCACAAGTGCTCACATACACTTCCAGGTAGTTATGAATCCACGGCACACACTTTTTAGTATATACAAAACATTTTCATGAGTTAGGCTCTGTAATTGTTTAGGAGTCATCTATTATCGAACATAGAAAATAAAAGTAGGTAATATAAATCATTAGACATGATGATTGTACAATTTACTTTTCTTGAATTCAAGTGCCGCTTAAACACTTTGAAAACGAGCATTCACCCACCATCAAGAAAAGATGAAAATTTAAATACCGCAACTTTACAATCAAACTGTGATACACCTATTCAGTAATCAAAGTATTTGGTCAATGTATACTTTCTTCCCAAACACACGAAAAGGTTGCCAGTTTGCATTTCTTGTAGTAAATTGTGAAACAAAAACAACGTGTCGTCAAACGATACTTCAGCTCTTATCGGTGTGCCACCATCTAATACAAAAGGCTATCCAACTATTCAAGCATAACGATAATGACAAACAAGTACACATATTAACACAAGTCTTGACCAAGACTATGATCTTATTCTGGAGTAACGTTATAAACACAAATAATAATGACATCACAAAGAACTCCAAGAAAATTTAAAGTAACTCAATAATTGTTGTTTAAAAGCTGGAAACCAAAAGTGGTAGAAATAAAGCAAAACCATGATCTTGATTCATCAGGATAGACAACAAACAAATATTGAAAGAACTCCATGTTCATCTTCTGATCACCTTCTTAATCTGCTCTGGACTGACCGGCACGGGAAGATAAGATGATACCAACAATGAGACCGTATAGGGCTAGAGCTTCAGCAAAGATGAGAATAAGAATCATACCCACAAAAAGCTTTGGCTGTTGTGCGTTGGCTCTGTAAATTATAGAAAACATTCAGCAAAGAAATGTTATTATTCATATTTGCAAGCGAATAACAAATTCTAGAGTTAATTGCAAATAACCTGCATGCTATGTAATGTCATGATATTTGATACTTAAACTATCTTTATCTTTGTCCCTAGTTCAGCTTGATGAACATAATCGAAATATACAAGTCTATGGTGATCATAAAAGAGTACTAGTCAAAAAGAAATTCCAGATGTTGTGGGTTGATGAATGTCAAAGTAGAAATGCCATAAATAGACGACATTGTTGCTTTGGTAAAATAATAAACGGTTACTTAGCAGCTGCACCCGCTAAAATATAAGAGCAATAAAAATCTAGTATTGCAAGTATGATGAAATAAAAGTGCATACTGATAGGTATATAGCACTCTGATCGCTATTAACACCTCTAAAATAGCCATGAAGATATTCATGCTAAAAGAAGATAGTGAATCAATCAAGCAGGTTTACCCAGAGAAACATGTTTAAGAGATGAGCCATGGAAGCCAACAGGCCTTTGGCCTTAGCGGTATTCAGGTGTATTTAAGGTGCTCAAGATGCATGGTGAATGTGTGAAAAAGGTGTGGAGAAGGTGGGTGTGAGTTTTTTCGTTCAGAACAAAAGGGATTGCACGGCTGAATCGGTTCAATAACTACTAATAATAATGCAGAGTTGAAGTGAGGCGTGCAGAGAAGATATATGCAACATGTCATTAATTAAGTATATCAGTATCTAAGACAGCTTTGACACTTTCATGCAATGTTGGTGCAACCACTTCTACAAAATGCATGTAGCCATGGACTTCTTAACAAAATTAACATGACTAGTCCCTTTAGCATCATCCCGATGGTAGTGGTGCAGATGCATGGTGAATGTGTGAAAAAGGTGGGAGAAGGTGGGTGTGAGTTTTTCGTTCAGAACAAAAGGGATTGCACAACTGAATCGGTTCAATAACTAATAATAATAATGCAGAGTTGAAGTGAGGTGTGCAGAGAAGATATATGCAACGTCATTAATTAAGTATATCAGTATCTAAGACAGCTTTGACACTTTCATGCAATGTTGGTGCCAAACACTTCTAAAAAAATGCATGGACTTCTTAACAAAATTCACATGACTGGCCCCTTAGCATCTTCCCGATGGTGGTGGTGCGGTGCATGACTTGTGAATAGCTCCACAAATAATGGTTTATGAGTATTACTAGTTCATGTATACCAAGCAATATCATTGTCTGCAAATGATAAACTGACAAAAGATAACTTGCATATCGTAAAAAGCGTTGCAAGTGTATGACACAAAGAATACTTAAACTTCAAAGGCTAGTGTTATATAGCTACTCCCCAATTATGAGCAAAAAAGCCTACAGATATCACTAAGAAGAAATCTGTCTGACAAGGAAAGTCAGAGATGACTATCCTGTAGAATAAAAACACAGCTATAATAACATCCCATAATCCCCTTTTACCAGGTTATGAAAACTAACAAAAGTTTAGGATACCTGTTGTACAATCGTCCAATACCACATTTTAGTCAATCACAAGTAAGACAGGCAAAAGACAACAATCATATCTCCTCTCTCTTTCACTTTCCAAAGAAAATCTCCAGCTTTTCATAGGTCAACCAAACCACTCTCTTAATGCCCAAATCCACTACCGTTCAAACTTAACCGCGAGCAGGCTTTCGATTTGTCATCATACTTTGTATGTTACTTCTGGTTTGGTGTTACTAATTGAATTTTACTCCCGAATATGCCTCGTTTTCTTTGCCAGCGCATAGTATGCACTGTCAAATTAGCTTTGGAGAATTAAATCAGATCTTCTTTTCAAAAGTTAATTACATCCAATCATCTGAATTCTAGAGAAGAATTAGACTGAGAACCAGGAAAGCTCAATTTACAACAAAGCATAAACTGCTATAACTTCACCATAACGAATGAACCTTATCGGTTTGATCTCCCATTAAGGAAATAACTATAACTAAACTAAACAATAGAATTACGAACAATGAATCTCCATTAACTTAATGTCTTGATCACCAGTTCAGTACAACCTACTCCAAATGAAAACTAATCTAATAATTTTACTGGCTTTTATATAAGTTATTAACATTTGACCACTCTCGCTCCAAGACATACCCCTTATGTTTCCATATTATTGTCATTCCTCAAATATCACAAGTCAAAACTATTCGTCTATATTACCTTAGGTTCTTAACCAAAATCAGTCTCGGAGCCATAGTTTAACTACAAAACCAATCTTCTAAGCATAAATTTGTATATTTAATCTAACAGATAATTTCATGACTAGAATATATGAATCATTTTGAAATTAAGACATATAAAAGAATATCCAAATCAAGAGTAAATAAAGAACAATACCTAACACCAGCATCACCGACAATCCCAATCGCCATTCCTGCAGATAAACCAGCAAGACCACAAGCCAAACCAGACGAAAGATGAGCGTATCCATCAAACAAATAGTACGATTTTGCCTTGGGGTTAATTCCAGTACTGATGATAACAGCAATAATCAAACCATAGATACCAAGCACACCAGCCATAACCACAGGCACAATCGACTTCATCACAAGCTCAGGCCTCATCACACCCATAGAAGCCACACCTACGCCACTCTTTGCTGTTCCATATGCCGCTCCCATACCTTCACAAAACAATCAATCAATGTATCAATAACCTATTTCAGGTTTTTTCCAGATCCACAATATCAACAAAAAACAATTGTTCAAGCAATCCAATTTACGGTTTTGAAATGTCAATTTAAACAACTTAACGATTAAACACAATATTTATACCAAATTATAAAACATTTATGCTTGTGCGCCCTTATTTTAAGGTCAGGAAGATCTCCACCAGTGGATCAACTTAGGGTTTAATTACAATTGTACCCACTGGGTTTCAAAAAGCGTGAGCCTCCCCGTTGCGCCAACGGTCAAAAAGCCAAGGCGGATAGTTTTTACGTACACTCTTTTTGTACTACTATTTCATACACAAATAACTAACAACAAAACAACCAAGCCTTCTCAGAGTTAGCCGAATTCAGGCCAAAAGTAATAGTAACAGTCCAAATTGGCTCTCAATTCTAATGATTTATAATAGAAATAGTCCCATCCAAAGAAGCAAAATATACATGATAATTTTAAATTTATGTTTTAAGACCCAATATAGTTATATACACGAGGTGCCAAAAAGCGTGCCTTGAGACGTGCGCCTTTCATAAGCGCTTCACCTTGGGGTGTCTAATGCGATCAGGCCACTGCCTAGGCTGGCGCATGAGGCATGCTTTTTTAAAAAGGGATACCCAGGCCATGTAATCAACACCTTATAAAATCTCCACTCCACCATATATATCTTTAAGCAAAACTACAAAACATTCATGTCCTCCTCAATCTAACTTCATTCAAACCTCGAAAAAACAAAACTAAGACACAAACGCGGTTTTCCATGGTACCATGCTAGTATGTATGAATGCACAATTAACAAGGATAAGGTGATGAATAAGTGGTGAAACTAAGGTGTCGTTTGTTTTTTCAGAGCTTTTACCTCTTCATCTGCAAACCATGTCTGCAAAAGAAGAGGTACATTTAAGCTCTTCATCTGCAAGAAGAAGACCGTTTGTTTTTTGTGCTATTGAAGTACTTCTTTCATTTTTCTTCTTTTTCTTCTTTTTTCTTTTTCACTAGTATTTTTTGTGCTAATGAAGTAACTTTTTTTTTTCCTTTTTCTTTTTCACTAGTTTTTTTACATTTTCGTCTGTTTTTTACATTTTCCTCCATTTTCTATGTTTTCGTCTGTTTTTTAATGTTTTTGTCATTTTTTTACATTTTAGTCCATTTTCTTATGTTTTCGTCCGGTTTTTTACGTTTTCGTCTGTTTTTTTACGTTTACATCTTTTTTTTACGTTTTCGTTTATTTTTTTACGTTTTCGTATGTTTTTACGTTTTCGGCTGTTTTTTTTTACGTTTCCATCCTTTTTCTTACGTTTTCTTCCTTTTTTTTACGTTTTCGTCCGTTTTAATCTTCTTTTTACGTTTTCGTCTGTTTTTTAAGTTTTCGTCCGTTTTTTACGCTTTCGTCTTTTTTTACATCTTCGCCTTTTTTACATTTTCGACCGTTTTTTTACGTTTCGTCTGTTTTTATTATGTTTTCGTCTGTTTTCTTTCGTTTTCATTCGTTTTCTTACATTATCTTACGTTTTGTTAGGTAAGATAAAATAACGTACAAAAAACTTATAAAATCATATGAAAATGGAGGAAAAAGTAAAATAAACACATGAAAATATAAAAAACGGATTAAAACGTAAAAAGACGGACGAAAGCGTAACAAACGGATGAAAACGTAAAAACGGACGAAAACGTAAAAAAGGACGAAAAGTAAAAAAATTTGGCGAAAACGTAAAGAAATGGACGAAAACGTAAGAAAACTGACAAAAACGTAAAAAAATGACCGAAAACGTAAAAAAAATGACCGAAAACGTAATGGGACGAAAATGGACGAAAAAAACCGACGAAAACATAAAAACCGGACGAAAACGTAAAAATATGATCGAAAACGTAAAAAAATAGATGAAAACGTTAAAAAAAAAAAAAGTGAAAACGGACGAAAACGGTCAAAAACGTAAGAAAACGGACGAAACATAAAAAACCGGACAAAAACGTAAAAAAAGGATGAACACGTAAAAACAGACGGAAACATAAAAAAAACATACGAAAACATTAAAAAACGGATGAAAACATGAAAAACGAACATAAACGTAATAAAGCGGACTAAAACTTAAGAAAACAGGCGAAATTGTAAGAAAACGGACGAAAACGTAAAAAAACGGACGAAAACATAAGAAAACGAACGAAAAAGTAAAAAAAACAGACAAAAACGTAAAAAATTGGCGAAAACGTAAAAAAAGAGGCGAAAACTTAAAAAAACGGACGAAAACATAAGAAAACGGACGAAAACGTAAAAAACGGGTGAAACGTAAAAAACGGGTGAAAACGTAAAAAAACGGACGAAAACGTAAAAAGACGGACGAAACGTAAAAGAGATGTAAGATATTGAGAAAGAGATGTAGGGGTTGTGAGAAGAGGTAAGAAGTGGAAAAGAAGAGATAAATTATGTCTGCATGGTAGAAGAGGAAATAAGAGATTTTAGCCTCTTATGTCTGAAAAAAAACAAACGGTCTTCAAAGAATACGTCTGCGCGCCTGCAGACAAAAGAGGCAAAGAAGAGCTTTTTTGAAAAACAAACAAGGCCTAAGACTGCTTGTAATAAGAAGAATATCCACGCATGGTTGCCTAATGTCAAGTTTACGCGTGGCCAGTGACGGACCTAGCATGTAAGAGTGGGGGGCAGGCGCCCCCCATGGTTAGCCGAAAAAGTTGATATTTTAGTGTAATTTTTATATAATTTTGACCTTTTTTCAAAAGTGACCCCCACCAAAAACCCAAATTGCCCCCCACTCACATACTAAAATCCAACATTTAACTCTTTAAAGTCTTATAAATCTTTCATGTCTAAGTAAAAATACTCGATTTATCATTACGCGTATAGTTTTTTCTTTCGCATTTTGTTGCTATCGTAAAAAAAAAAAAATTTTGCCCCCCACATTCTATTTTTCTGGGTCCGTCACTGCGCGTGGCCATGGTGCAAAATGGTTGGTTTGGTCATCCCGACAACCAAACGAAATTTAGTCTCTTTTGTGTGTGTGAGTGTATTGTGGATATATATGTGTGGTCGGTTTGGTGTTAACTACTACGGGGGGTTTAGTGATTGGTTTGGTGGCGGGAGTGGATGCTAACTGGCTAATGGTGAGTACATCCACCCCACCTAAGCATTCACCAAACTAACCACCAAATACCTGCAGTGGTGACAACCAAACCAACCACACACACATATAAAAAACGTAACAATTAGATACAATTTACATACATATACATTAAAAATGAAATTAACAGTTAAAGACAATATACATATAACCGATGACATTAATTTATAATGAACTAGTGAATAGATGTAGTCATGTAACAATTAATTAATTAGAAAATAAAGTTAGGGTTAGGGTTTGGTACATGAGAAAACAAGGGCAGCAGCGGCACCAAGGAAGCCGAAAAACGGTGCCGTTTCATCACCGCTGAATGTTGATGACATTATTATTCTTTAGTTTGATCGGAGATTGATTGATGAGGATGGTGATTGGATCTCTGTGTGTGTGTGTGCACGTCTTTTTGGATCACGAGGGGGCAGTTTTTTCTAATTTAGACCACTTTTATATTACTCGTATTATTCAAGATAAAATAAACAAAATCATTGATCGGATCAAAAGGAAATATCTTTTATTTGAGTTTTTACTTGTCAGGGCACCGGCAACCATGATCCGATACCTCAACCATACCTTATCACTCATCAATAATATCATTCCACTTCATCTCATACCTCATCATACTTTTCTAGTGGCAACCATGATTCACCATACTTTTCTAGTTGCAACGGCTAGTTTTCTTGAACCTTGCTTCATACCGATTCAGTAAAGTTTGCCGAATCGCACCCATACCGAAACAGTGGCAACGGTATTACCATTCGGCATTGAGGCATGCCGAAGGCATACCGAAGCCATTGCCACCCCCCTTAGTTATTACTCTTGAAATAATTACTCCCTATATTTCACAAACTACATGATATACAACATAGGTAATGCATGGGTCGAAACGAGTTGAGCTGCTCGTGAAAAACTAGAGATCCAACTGGTAAAAAGCATGAACGGGGCAATTGTGAACGAGTTTGATTTTATGTTTGGGCTCATTTAATAATCAAGCTCAAACTCAAGCTTTATATATAAAGATGACCTAGCCTTATAAATATATATGTATATGTATATATATTGTCTATATGTATGATTTATAAGCGAGTTTATAAGAAATAAACGAGCTCGAGCCTAGTTTGTTTAACGAGCTAAGATTTATTTTAGCTTAATTTCTGATGACATATGTGAACGTGAAGACACATGTCCGCTGGACAGCTATGACCGAGTGGTTTTATGTGATTAGGTGACGTGGTAAGAGCCACGTGTTAAAAGTGAACACTCTTTTATCCAATACTTCTTTTATCTAATGGTTCTTTCCAAGGACCAAACGTGAGCCGCTTTACCCGAAAAATTGCGGGATGTTATCCCCCACGTGGACATGCCATGTAGCACCTAGGCTAGGCATGGCTCGGCTCGACTCGCCATTTTCTTATGTTTTCAGGTATAGTGATTAAGGTAGTATAAATACACCAACCTCATTTGGTTTTAGGTAACTCATTTATTACGCATGTACTCTGATATTTATTAAAATTGTTCTGTCACAATAATTACATTCAAATCATCATATACAAAAAATAAACTAACGTAGTGTTTGGTATATCGTAATCAAAGCCGTAATAAAAACGATTATTATGATGTATTGAATAAATGTCGTTTGTTTACTTTTATAGAATGTAATGATTCATTACAAGTAATGACTCATTACATCAAAACCATTCCTTAGGGGCCCTCTATCACTAATATGTATTTTAGTCTTTTTATTATCGATTCCATTACGTCTTATCATACAAACCAAACATGATTAATAATTGTTGGAAAATTTAGTGCACTTGTGGGATTAGTTCACACCTTGTAATGGGTTAGGAGGTACGGAGTGTACACCCATAAGGTCCATGAACACCCTGACTCTTATAGTGGTTTGTATTGGTAGTACTGGTGAAAGTACTGCTGGTGAAAGTACTGCTTGAGGAAAGTACTGCTTGTGGAAAGTACTGCTTGTGGTTTCCACTGATAAGCAATGTTTCCACTGATAGGCAGTGTTTCCACTGAAGTGGTGTATCCACTACTAGTGCTATGAAAGTACTGATAAGCAGTGTTTCCACTGATAGGTTGTATTTCCACTGCAAGTGGAAAGTACTGCTAGTGGAAAGTACTGCTTATTGAAAGTACTGCTAAATGGCAGTTACAACTGCATTATGACCACGTTTAATTGGTCATGTAACCACTAACGGCTATAATGGGGATAGTTATGAGGTGATTAATGGGCCGATTAATCCTCATAATTCCATTTGAACGGTTAAGAGTAATATCCTATAAATAGGATATCTGTTTATGCATGAATAACACACAGAAAACACTAAACACTTATTAGCGAAAGGGTTATAGAATTGTGCCTAATTCTCTAACTGCATTTGGTCTTATCCCAAGTAGATATTCGTGATACCCAGGCATTAGGGTCGAATAGTTTACTTTGGAAAGTGATCACACGATTCCAAGTGATATCCGGTAACCACCAAGTGGTATTTTTTACTGCTGACTATTGTTGTTTCTGCTGAAGTTGATTATCTTACCCTGTTCTGGGAGCTAACCGCCAACAATCAAAGTAAACTATTTTGTGATAATCAATGGCAACTGCTGCAATGAAACACATGGCTTCAAACTTTGCTAAGCTGGACAAGTTTGAAGGGGTAGACTTTAGGAGGTGGCAGAAGAAGATGCACTTCTTGCTGTCAAGCATGAGTGTGGTTTATGTGCTGACTACTCCAATTCCTGATGATGGGGATGATGCTACTGTGGAGCAGATCAGGAGGAGGAGCAAGTGGGAGAATGATGACTACATATGCAGAGGACTTATTCTGAATGGTATGTCTGATTCTTTGTTTGATATTTATCAGAACTTTGAATCTTCCAAAGAACTGTGGGATTCCTTGGATGCCAAATATATGGTTGAGGATGCATCAAGTAAGAAGTTCCTTGTTAGTAATTTCACAAATTACAAAATGGCTGATTCAAGACCAGTTATGGAACCATACAATGAACTTCTTGGAATACTTGGAAGGTTTACACAACACCAAATGAACATGGATGAGGCTATCAAAGTCTCTTGTGTCATTGACAAACTCGCTCCTTCATGGAAAGATTTTAAGCATACCTTGAAACATATGAAGGAGGAGTTAACTCTTGTTGAGTTGGGCAGTCATTTGCACATTGAGGAATCTCTCAAAGTGCAGGATAATGACAAGCCAAAGAGTGGCAATGCTGCTGGACCATCTGTTGTCAATATGGTGGAGCATAAAAACTCCACCAGGTACAATGACAACAAAGGCAAACGCAAATTTCATGATAACACAAGGGCAGATCCTAACAAGAAGGCAACACCTACTTGTTGGAAATGTGGCAAGACTGGTCACATTAAAAGGGACTGCAATGGTGTTAAAATTAGTGGTAAAGCCAATGGATCAGGCACTAATGGTTCAGGGAGTGGTGGTTCAGCCAACTCACTGAAAGGTCAGAATATGTTTAATAAGTCTTTTCATATTTATTATGTTACATATGTATCTGAATCTTTTTATGTGCAGGATGATGATGTTGCGTGGTGGGTTGACTCTGGTGCAACTGTTCATGTGTGTAAAGATAGAAGCTGGTTCAAGACTTATGAGTCACTGAATGATGGTTCTATTCTTCACATGGGAAATGAGTCAACAGCCTTGGTGCATGGTCGTGGTTGTGTAGATCTTAGGTTTAGTTCTGGAAAGATTGTAACTTTGTTTAATGTTATTCATGTTCCTGATATCAGGAAGAACTTGGTTTCAAGTAGTGTTTTGAATAATCATGGATATAAACAAGTTATTGAATCTGATAAATTTGTTCTTTCTAAATGTGGTGTTTTTATTGGTTTTGGTTATTTATGTAATCAAATGTTCAGGCTTAATATTACCACTGACAGTGTTATTTCAGCTTTTGTGACCACATATGATCAGACTGATTCTAACATTTGGCATGCTAGACTTGGTCATGTTCACTATAAAAGGATGCAAGATATGTCTAGGGATGGTTTAATCCCTGCTTTTGACATGGACACTGAAAAGTGTAAAACTTGCATGTTGACCAAGATAACCAATAAACCCTTTCAGGGTGTTAGTCGTGAGACTAAGATCTTGGAGCTTATTCACAGTGACTTGTGTGATTTGCATGCCACTCCTTCTTTGGGGAATAAGAAGTACTTTGTGACATTTATTGATGATGCTTCTAGATTTTGTTATGTCTATCTGTTACATACCAAGGATGAAGCATTAGATAAATTCAAAGTGTTTAAAACTGAAGTTGAATTACAACTTGGGTCTTTGATCAAAAGATTAAGGACTGATAGGGGAGGTGAGTACATGGATACTCAGTACTTTCAGTCTGTTGGAATAATCCATGAAACGACTGCCCCTTATACTCCTCAGCAAAATGGTATTTCTGAAAGGAAAAACAGGGTGCTGAAGGAGATGGTTAATACCATGATGTCCTATTCAGGACTGAGTCAAGGGTTCTGGGGTGAAGCTATGTTAACAGCTTGCTATTTGTTAAATAGGGTTCCCAACAAAAGGAACAAGGTTATCCCTTATGAACTCTGAACTAAAAGGAAACCCAACCTGAATTATCTCAGGGTCTGGGGTTGTAGGGCTGTTGTAAGACTCCCTGATCCAAAGCTGAAAACTTTGGGTGAAAGAGGCATTGACTGCATCTTTGTTGGATATGCTGAGCATTCCAAGGCTTTTAGGTTCTATGTTATTGAACCTAATGAACATGTTTCAGTTAACTCCATAATTGAATCAAGGGATGCAGACTTTGATGAGAATAGATTCTCATCAGTCCCTAGACCAAGTCAGAGGATTCCTAATGGAACTCATGACACTGGTGTATCAGAGGTCCCTGATGAGGTTGTGGTTCAGCAACCTGAACCTGTGCTCAGGAAGAGCAAAAGGGTCAGGACTCCAAAGTCATTTGGACCTGAGTTTCAACTATACTTAGTTGAAGGAACCAGGGATGAGGTCTCTGACCAATACTCCTATTGCTTCATTGTTGAGGATGATCCCAAGACATTTGAAGAAGCAATGAAGTCCCAGGACATTGCCTTCTGGAAAGAAGCAATCAATGATGAGATGGATTCCATCATGGGCAACAACACTTGGGTGTTGGTTGATCTACCACCAGGTTGCAAACCTCTAGGTTGCAAATGGATTTTCAAAAGGAAAATGAAGGTAGATGGAACTATTGAAAAGTTCAAGGCTAGACTAGTCATTCAGGGCTTTAAACAAAAGTCAGGAATAGACTATTTTGATACTTATGCCCCTGTGGCTCGTATCAGTACCATAAGACTGCTGATTGCTATGGCATCTATTCACAATCTGGTTATTCATCAGATGGATGTGAAAACAGCTTTCTTGAATGGTGAATTGGAAGAGGAGGTTTATATGAACCAACCTCAGGGCTTCATCATGCCTGGCAATGAAAACAAGGTGTGTAAACTGATTAAGTCTCTTTATGGACTTAAGCAGGCACCTAAGCAATGGCATCAAAAGTTTGATGAAGTGGTTTTGTCTAGTGGTTATGTTCTTAACCAAGCTGACAAATGTGTATATAGCAAATTTGATGAATCTGGTAAAGGAGTCATCATTTGTCTATATGTTGATGACATGTTGATCTTTGGCACTGACCAAAATCAGGTTGACCTAACAAAGGAATTTTTGTCATCAAGGTTCTCCATGAAAGACATGGGGGAGGCTGATGTTATCCTTGATATAAGGATTAAACATGAAAGTAATAGAATTTCTATCTCTCAGTCTCATTATATTGAGAAGGTACTGAGGAAATTCAATTACTTTGATTGTACTCCAGTGAGTACACCTATGGATACTTGTGAGAAGCTGATGCCTAATCATGGCAAGGTTGTATCTCAACTTGAGTATTCTAGGGTAATTGGTTGCCTGATGTATGCCATGACTTGTACAAGACCTGATATTGGTTTTGCAGTGGGAAAATTGAGCAGGTATACTAGTAATCCTAGTGCTCATCACTGGCAAGCAGTTCAGAGGGTACTGAAGTATTTGAAGAGAACTATGGATTATAGTCTCTCATATACTGGTTACCCATCAGTGTTGGAAGGTTACACTGATGCAAGTTGGATCAGTAACACTAAAGACAATTCGTCTACCAATGGTTGGGTATTCCTACTTGGTGGAGGTGCAATTTCTTGGGCATCCAAGAAGCAAACTTGCATCACCAGTTCAACAATGGAATCTGAATTTGTGGCTGTGGCAGCTGCTGGTAAAGAAGCTGAATGGTTGAAAAACTTGCTTCTTGAGATTCCATTGTGGCCTAAACCTATAGCACCTATTTCTATCCGGTGTGATAGTGCAGCTACATTGGCTAAGGCTTATAGCCAGATGTACAATTGATGAGTGTGTAAATACTCATCATTTTTATACAAAATAAACTGCAAAATCATCTGAAAACACTCAGAAACACATCAAAATGATCAAAATATCACAAATCAGTGTTTTATGTGTTTTAAATTCAAAAATATCAAAATCAGATGAAAAACATATCAAATTTGCAAAAATTGTAGTTTCAGTCCCCCAAGTTTATAAAATTGTCAAAAATAGTCCCTGAGCCAAAAATTCAAAAGAAAAGTCACCAAAGGTCTTTTTAAAATCATAAATTGTCATTTTTAGTCCTTTGGTGGGAAATCTAAAAATTTTGAGAAAATTACAATTTAGTCCCTGAAAAATCCAAAATGTTCAAAATTAGTCCCGGGGAATTTCAAAAATGTCAAAAATCAACCCCTGGACTATTTAAAGTTGGCAACATCAACCCTTGGCTAATTTTCATAATTTTCATGTTTGGTCCCTGGGAATTTCAGTTTTACAAGATTGGTCCTTTGGTTTTGAAATATTACATTTGTGGTCCTTTGTATTAATAATCAAACAAACCAACCGGACCTTATTTTAATCCCAAGCCCAATCAAACCACCCCTGGCCCAAATACTTTACCCGGCCTTTTCCCACAACCCGACCAACCCAACCATTTAAATAACCAAGACCGCCCACTCTTTGTCTCCCCCGACACAACCTTGTCTGCTACTTCCCCCCTCCTCAACCTTCACTAGCCACCTCTACACAACCCATTGTCCCCCCCCCCCCCACCTCACCTACCCAACCCACCACAATTAATGCACCCTTTCCTTGTCCCAGATATCAAATACAGGAATTGGCGCCAAAATCACATAAACGGCCAAGATGGCTCAAATCCCATCCAATGGTTCAGATTGTTGCTGGGAAGTGTCCAGAAAGAGAAAAGAGAGACCTTGGGTGTATAAGAGGCCAAGTGGAAGCATGAAGACTTAGTTAGTTTTTAGTTTCTAAAAATTGTATGTCGTTTTTTAAATTGTAGCATCTTAGCTAGTTTCCATTTATGTTTTAAAGTTAGTTTGTACTCAAAAAAGATATCCAAGTGTATTTTAACTCTAATCAAGTATCAATTTCAGTTCATGTTCAGTTTCCAATTTTTATACCCACTGTTGAATTTCTCAATCTTAAAATCATCGTTAAATCTGTTAAGCAGTCTATTAACAAGCTTAAACAAGCTCTAATAAGCTTGTTAAGGCTTGTGTTAAACTTACATTTGCATCTAGAACAATATTGGCAACTGGTCAACAAAAGTCAAAGAAGGAGCAAAAATGGGTATAGAAAGGTTATGGGTTGATTTAAAGCTGGAAATGGGTTGAATTGGAAGCCAGTGGGTTGGATTAGTTTAGTGGTTTCTTGGTTTCACAGTTGGCAGGCCATAGTGGCCCTTGGACATATTGTAAGCTTTTTCAAAGTTTTAAGCATAATCAGTAATTGTAGTTGCAATCTGTTTAATCATGCTCTAATAGATGTATTTAGGTGTATCTAAGTGAGTTTGATCTTAATCACATGTTGGTTTAGTGTCTAGATCAGTTTTGGTTCACAAATCAGTTGACTCAAGAGTGTTTGGCATAGCTGTTATAACTGTGATAAGTGAGATCTCAGTGCTAGATTTCCTTTGCTAGTCGTTTGTTTAGCTCATTTGAGCCTTAATCTGTCCAAGTTGTGCATGTAAAAAGACTAAAAGTCAAAATAAGTTTCAAATTGTCTCACTGATAAAACTGTTGGATTTTGGATTTGGAAATCTTTATATTGTGTTTGGAAATCTTGAAACTTGCTCTCATTACACTTATTGTACCTTATAACAACAATTTCAGTCATCAAAAGTGGATTTAAACTTCATTTTAGTCAAAGTTCAGGTCTGTTTTAAAAAGTTAAAACATGCAAAAATGGTTTTTATGCAGAAGTTGCAGATGATGCACAGGATGCATTAAAGGTTTTCAAGGTCTGAGTTTTTGGTCATAAGTAGTTCACTTGGTTGTCTTTAAGTCCCAGTATCTGTTTTTGCTTTAAGCTCTCTGGTTGAGCTTCTGTATAAGCTCAAAGACAGGACCTGGTCCCCTGCTCCACTGTCTCAGATTAAACTGAGGTTTTTCTCAGAATTTGTGCAGCTTGCACAGGGTTCAAAAGATCTCACCCAGGTCTAATTTTTGGTACAAATCATCTCACCCAGGTCTAGTTGAGATTTCAATAATTGGTTTTCAGTTTAGAGCTTATTTGTGTGCTTATTCTTGGTCTGCAAGCTAGTGCCCAAAACTGTTTTTAAGCAAAAATCTCAAATCACCAAATCTGTTTTATTGTGCTAATCAGTGCTTGTAACTTGTTTGTTTAAGTTTACATTGGTCATATTTAGTATACCATAGCTTCTGTTCTAGTGTGGTAGCTCATTTTAGTCATTTAGCTTATCAAAGAGCTTATTTATAAGCCCAATCCATAGCAGTTTCATAATCTTCCAAGTAATCACCTGTTTTTCCATTTTTCATAGCTTCTTAACATTAATTTAGAATTTTCCTGAAAATTTCAGATTTTTATAAGCTGTTTTGCTATTTTTCTTGATTTTAAGTAGTTTTTAGGCATTTTTAAATACCTTTTAATACAAAAAATTAGAAAAAGGTTCCAAAAAATAAATTTTCATTTTTCTTAGACTTAGATAAATATAAAAAGTAGAAAAAGTAATTTTCTAGATTTTTCATAGTCCATTTGGTAATTTTTAGTAATTTAATTAGTTTTTAATGGTTTAAAATTAATAGAAAATAGATAAATAGTCACAAAAATACAAAAATAGTTTTGAAAAGTCTATTTTGATATTTTAGACTTTTCCAAGTGTTAATCTTATTTTTCTAGCTTAATTTCATATTTTCTTATATTTTAGGTAATTAATTATTAGTTAAAAATAGTTTTTAATTAGATAATTAGTTTTAAAAATAATTTTCTTTTTCCATAAATTTTCTTACATCATTAGGTTTGTAAAAACATCATTTTCATATTTTTAGGGTTAATACTGCTTTAGTTTCACTTTTTATCTTGTACGTCGCGTAGATTTTAATTTAAACGTACGTTTTAGGTTTTAAACGTTCATCACTTTAAATATAGTGATAGCGTTTATTTAATAGATTTTATCTTTTTAAATTTCCTCTCATTTGCATTTTAGCCTTTGTATTTGTTTGATATTTCTGTAGTCATAATAATCAATCATAATCCTTTATCGTTCAAACTTCTCGATCACTATACGTAGATTGATCCATTGCACAGCTCGCTGGGACATAACGACCCGGGGAGACTCTATACTCCTCAGATCTTAATTGCATTGGTGTTTGAGCAGTTTTTAGTCTTTTAGGCTTGACTGTTTAGCACCGATCAAATTTTGGCGCCGCTGCCGGGGAGCTGTGCTGATTTATCTCCCGTTTTAGCAGATTAGTTGTTTGAATCCTCACTCATTGTTTATATCATCCATCTTTGTATATATATATATCCATATTTTCTTCTAAAAAATCCAAAAACCCAAAAACATCCAAAAACGTATAAAACACAAAAATATTTTTCCTTTTATTTCTATATATGTATCAAAATAAAAATACAAAAAGAATCGTCGTTTTCTCTAATAATTAACAACTTAAAAGATTACCACCGAAAACCAAGGCAGTGCACTACCTAACTGGGGGTGCGACCATAATAAGTTCCCGAACTAAACATATAAAACTTGCCTTTGTGTCCATTGTGATTGGTGTACCTTTTTCAAAGAAGCCATTCACCTTGGATTATTGGTTAAGTTCACTGTTGTTTTGCCTCGATTTTGTGTTAATTGATTTTGTTGTGATATCGACGTTTCAGAACCAGAAAACCCATAAAGATTCTTCTCACCCTGATTTTTACAAAACGTCTTCATAATTCTCATTCTCATGTGAAAGATTTCATAATTCCATTTCTCTCCTTAACTCTGAGTTTCCTTAGAGTTAACTCTAGTGTATGCGCACTCGCTCTTCTAGATCTGTAAGCCCATTTCGTGAGCTTGTCAAGATTCCAAGAAGGCGTGTTCGTAGACTTTCTGCTCCGTCAGTCGGATCTGAGATCCGGACTGTTCGCACTCATCCCGTTGTCATGGCGGATGAGATTCCTATGTGCGAGCTTCTCCAGGCACCCATCGACGGGTATGGAGATGCTATCGTTGTGCCAGCCATCGTGGCTGAAAATTTTGAACTCAAGACCGGGTTACTGAATCTTGTAACCTCAAATCAGTTCTACGGTTTTGAGCGGGACGATCCTCATGCTCATATTCGATGGTTTAACAAGATTGCATCTACCATCAAGTATAAGAATGTCCCTTCTGAAGCTGTTAAGCTTCTTCTGTTCCCGTTTTCTCTTGAGGGGCAAGCCCGGATTTGGCTTGAAAAACAACCCCCTCAGTCAATAGAGACATGGGAAGATCTGGTGAAGAAATTTGTGAATGAATTCTATCCACCTTCCAAGACCACGAGTCTTAAAAATGAAATCATCAAGTTCACTCAGAAGTTTGATGAATCCTTCAGTGAATCGTGGGATCGTTTCAAGGAATTGCTTCGCAAATGTCCTCACCACAGTTTCTCCGAGTTGATGCAACTCGACACTTTCTACAATGGAGTGAGTCAATCTGATCAAGATTCTCTCAATTCCTCCGCGGGAGGAAATTTCCTAAGCAAAACTGTCAAAGAAGCTTTAGCGATTATCGAAAACAAGTCCAAGGTCCGCACTGCACGAAGCAAACCGGTTGTTTCCCAAGTCAGTGTTGGACCTCCTTCTTCTTCTTCTTCTTCTTCTTCATCGCCCGTGAGTCAGTCTAGCACCGATGCTAAGATTGATAAACTCACGGAAGCTATCCAAGCTTTGGTCCTCTCAAATCAAAAGAAAGTCTCTTTTCCACAAACTTCACCTCCTGCTGAAGTTAAGAAAGTGGAAGTCTGTGTTACCTGTGGTGGCCCCCATGCTTACTATAACTGTATGGCCACTGATGGTAACCCCTTTGAAGCTAATGCTGTGGGCGGGATGTCTAATCAAGGAGGCAATCAATATCGTGCTCCTGTAGACCCGAACCACCGTCCTAACCACTACTCTGGACCTCCCGGTTTCAATCAGAATCAAAACCGTAACCAGAATCAGAATAGACCGAACCAAGGTTTTCAAAACCAAGGTCAATTCAATCAAAACAACGGTTTTCAAAATCAGAATCAAAATTTCCAACATCAAGGAAATTACAATAGAAACCCAGGTCAGGGAAATTTCAACCCAGGGTATTATCATGGCAATAATCCAGGGAATTTTCAGAATCAAGGCCCTAATCCTAACAATAGAGGCCAGAATTTTCCCGCACAAACTCAAGCCATTGTTCCAACTGGACCATCATCTGATGAGCTTTTGAAACAGTTCATGAAGTCCCAGGAAGAAATGAATCGGTTGTTGGTTAGCCAGATTGCTGACATCAAGAAGTCTTTAAATGATCGACCCTCGGGCTCAGGTACTCTACCTAGCAACACGATCGCTAATCCGAGGGGCGATGCAAAGGCGATCACAACCCGAAGTGGTGCTTCTTATTCTGGACCCGCTGTTCCTACTACCTCTTCTTCCTCTCTCCCGAAGGTAGTGGAAAGCGAACCTGAGGCGACAAAGGACAAGGAACTTCCTACTAATAACGGAGGTGCCAATAATGTCCATCCTCAGGTTGTCCCCAAACCCAAGCCTGGAGTTGTTTTTGAACCTCCAGTTGCTGACCCTAAATCCAAAACTTCTATTCCTTACCCCTCACGGTTACATGAGCAAAAGCTCCGCGAGAAAGCTAGTCATCAGATGGAAAAATTCTTTCAGATTTTCCAAGAACTTCACTTTGACATAAGCTTCGCGGATGCCATCATGTTGATGCCCAAGTTTGCATCCACTCTGAAACATATGCTGAGCAACAAAGAAAAGCTGTTTGAAATGGCTAAAACTCCTTTGAATGAGAATTGCTCAGCAGTCTTGTTGAAAAAGCTTCCCGAGAAGCTTGGAGATCCCGGAAAATTTCTTCTTCCTTGTGTTTTTCCTGGGATGATTGAATGCTTTGCCCTTGCTGATCTTGGTGCAAGCATCAATCTGATGCCGTATTCAGTGTGGAAGAAACTGTCTCTTCCGGAACTTATTCCTACCTGCATGACTCTTGAGCTTGCAGATCGTTCTATCTCGCGTCCTCTTGGCATTGCCGAGGATGTATTCGTGAAAGTAGGAAAGTTCCATTTCCCAGCTGACTTTGTGGTCGTTGATTTCGATGCTGATCCTCGAGTTCCCCTCATTGTTGGGCGGGGATTTTTGAGGACGGGCCGTGCTCTTATCGATGTGTTTGAGCAAGAGATCACTCTCCGTGTGGGTAATGAAGCTGTTACCTTTAACCTCGATCAAACTTCGAGGTACTCCTCAAATTATGACACTGAATCAATTAATCGAGTCGATTTAATTGACATTGCTTCAGAGGAGTACTCTCAAGAGTTTCTTGGTTATCTTCATAATTCTGTGAGTGGGAATTCCAATTCCACCACATCTTCTCATCCTATCATTGCCGACTCTTCCCCCTCTCTCACTCCGTTTGAGGGAGGTGACTTCCTTCTGGAAGAGATCGATGAATTCTTGGCTACTGATGAATCAATTCCGCCTGGAATTGATGGTGTGTATGATTCGGAGGGGGATATTCTTTATCTTGAGCAGTTGCTCAATGAAGATCCATTACCTTCACTCCCTCCGAAAGAAATCACAATTGAGGAAATCAAATCAGTGCAATCTTCCACTGAAGAATTTCCCGAGGTTGAACTTAAGGACCTACCTCCTCATCTCGAGTATGCATTCTTGGAGGGTGATGATAAATTACCCGTCATAATTGCTAAAGACTTAACCGAGGAGGAGAAAACTGCTCTCATAAAGGTCTTGAAGTCACACAAGCAAGCAATTGCTTGGAAACTCTCCGATATTAAGGGTATCAACCCTGAGTTTTGTACTCACAAAATCTTAATGGAGGATGACTTCAAGCCAGCAGTCCAAAGTCAGAGAAGGGTGAATCCTAAGATTCACGAGGTTATCAAACAAGAGGTTCTCAAACTTCTTGATGCCGGTCTGATTTACCCGATCTCCGATAGTCCTTGGGTTAGCCCAATTCATTGCGTTCCAAAAAAGGGTGGCATTACTGTTGTCACAAATGAAGAAAACGAGTTGATTCCAACTCGATTGGTTACGGGATGGCGTGTATGCATTGACTATCGAAAGTTAAATGAAGCCACCCGTAAAGACCATTTTCCTCTACCCTTCATGGACCAGATGCTTGAGAGATTAGCGGGGAACGAATACTATTGTTTCCTTGATGGTTTCTCTGGTTACTTTCAGATCCCCATTGATCCGCTGGATCAAGAGAAAACCACATTCACCTGCCCATACGGGACGTTTGCCTACAGACGTATGCCTTTTGGCTTATGCAATGCTCCTGGCACGTTCCAACGTTGTATGATGGCCATTTTCCACGACATGATCGGGGAAACTATGGAGGTGTTTATGGATGACTTCTCGGTCATTGGGGACTCATTTCAGACTTGTCTCTCCCACTTAGACAAAATGCTAAAAAGGTGTGAAGACACCAATCTCTGTCTAAACTGGGAGAAGAGCCACTTTATGGTCAAAGAGGGCATAGTCCTCGGCCATAAGATTTCCAAGAACGGGATTGAGGTTGATAGAGCAAAAGTTGATGTCATTGCTAAACTACCTCATCCCACTACTGTCAAAGGTGTTAGGAGTTTCCTAGGTCATGCCGGGTTTTATCGTAGATTTATTCAAGATTTCTCTAAAATCGCCCGGCCAATGACCCATCTTCTCGAAAAAGATGCTCCTTTCATCTTCTCTCCTGAGTGCATCGAAGCTTTTGAAACACTTAAGAAAAAGCTTACGGAAGCACCCATTCTAGTTGCCCCCGACTGGGATTTACCCTTCGAGCTTATGTGCGATGCAAGTGATTTTGCAATCGGTGCAGTCTTGGGGCAACGCAAAACCAAGCATTTCCAGCCAATCCACTACGCGAGCAAAACTATGACTGAAGCTCAGACACATTACACCACTACGGAAAAAGAATTATTAGCGGTGGTGTATGCGTTTGAGAAATTTCGGCCATATCTTATCTTGACCAAATGCGTGGTGTATACGGATCACTCGGCCCTCAAATATCTCTTTGCAAAACAAGATGCAAAGCCGAGATTGCTCCGTTGGGTTCTCCTCCTCCAAGAATTTGATATCATCATTCGTGATAAAAAAGGAGCTGAGAACCTGGCTGCTGATCATCTCTCCCGATTAGAGAACCCTCATCAAAATGTGTTCGAGAAAAAGGAAATTAATGAAACGTTTCCTCTCGAAACACTCAATATGGTTTCTTTTCGTGGAGACTCTTCTACCCCATGGTTTGCTGACTTTGCAAATTACCATGCGGGTAACTTTGTTGTGAAAGGGATGTCGTCCCAACAGAAAAATAAATTCTTTAAAGATGTGAAACATTATTTCTGGGACGACCCCTACTTGTTTAAAATCTGTGCGGATCAAGTCATCCGGCGATGTGTACATGGTCAGGAAGCCGTTGACATTCTCAAGGCTTGCCATTCTGGACCTACTGGGGGACATCATAGCCCCAACTACACCGCCAAGAAGGTGTTTGATTCGGGATTCTATTGGCCCACAATCTATAAGGATGCCCATGAATTCGTCAAAACCTGTGACGCTTGTCAACGTCACGGGAATATCTCACAAAAGAATGAAATGCCGCAAAACGCCATTCAAGTGTGTGAGATTTTTGACATCTGGGGCATTGACTTTATGGGGCCATTTCCTTCTTCCCATGGTAACAAATACATACTCGTGGCCGTTGACTACTTGTCAAAATGGGTTGAAGCCAAAGCTTTACCCACCAACGATGCCCGAGTTGTTGTGAAATTCTTGAAATCCTTATTTGCTAGGTTTGGAACTCCACGAGCCATCATCAGTGATCGTGGTACGCATTTCTGCAATGACCAATTTGCAAGAGTCATGCAAAAGTATGGTGTAACTCACCGTACCTCGACTGCGTACCACCCACAAACAAGTGGGCAAGTGGAAGTTTCTAACCGGGGAATTAAAAGAATTCTGGAGAGGACGGTTGGTGAAAACCGTGCCTCTTGGTCCGATAAATTAGATGACGCACTCTGGGCCTTCCGTACAGCTTACAAAACACCCATCGGGTGCACTCCATACAAGCTGGTGTACGGGAAGGCATGTCATCTTCCAGTTGAGCTCGAGCACAAGGCATACTGGGCCTTGAAGCATGCTAACTTTGATATTCAGACTGCGGGTGATCATCGGAAAGTTCAAATGAATGAATTAAATGAACTCCGTGATCAAGCTTACGAGAACTCTTTGATCTATAAACAAAAGACAAAGAAGATTCATGACTCAAAAATCAAAAACCGCGTTTTCAACGTTGGTGATCGAGTCCTTCTTTTCAATTCAAGATTGAAGATTTTCTCGGGAAAGCTTAAGTCCCGTTGGTCTGGACCATTTACCATCGCTAAGGTTTATCCTTATGGCACCATTGAGTTATCTCAACCCGATGGTCCTAATTTCAAAGTGAATGGTCATCGAGTGAAGCACTATTTTGGAGAGGACATTCCATCCATGGTTGTCCCGGATCTTCAAACTTTCCCCATGAACCAATGAATGCGGGGATCGAGTCAAGCTAGCGACTCGGGAATCAAAAACAGTAGCATGCCATATGGGTTTTCACCCATATTTCTGTTTTCTCACCTCTTTCTACCACCCTAGTGTGGGGGGGTTGCCCACATGTTTCAAAAAAAAAAAAAAAAAAAAAAAAAAAAAAAAAAAAAAAAAAAATCATCTTTCTAAATAATGGCCTTAATATTTCCCTTTCACGTTCTTTGTTTCGGCATAACCGCCGGTACTTTGAATATTGAGGGCAATATTCATCTCTAGTGTGGGGGGGATTCTCACGAATTTTATCATGTAAATATACCGCCTAATCCCCCCGTTTTTGGCCAAAAAAAAAAAAAAAAAAAAAAAAAAAAAAAAAAAAAATTTTTTTGGAGTAAGTGTTCTACACTTTCTCATCTGGTTATCAGTCCGCCTTGTCTGTAAGACAAAAGGATTGGCTAATCCAGGAGCAAACGGCTCTTGGTAAAGATTTATCAAATCCGTTTATATGGCTTGCAATTTGCCCAAAATTGTATGGTTCTCAACTCACCATATCCTAAAAAGTGAAGAGTTGGCTAGCCCGCAAGATTATGGCTTGTGGTAAAGGCAGTGGAAAAACCATAATTGGTAATCAGCTCACCAAAGATAATATTGATAATTTATCTAAGAGTTGGCTAGTCCAGAAGGGTACGGCTTCTGGTAAAGACAAAATCAAATCCGTTGAAAGCTGGTGGTTTGCTCAAAATCACATGGTTATCGGTGTACCATGGTTCTTACTTGAACTGAAACATTTGGCTACTCCAGAAGTGATGGCTTTTGGTAAAGAGATTAAAATCCATTATGTTTTCTCAAATCATTGCTAGGGACTAGCAATATCTCAGTGTGGGGGATTGATGAGTGTGTAAATACTCATCATTTTTATACAAAATAAACTGCAAAATCATCTGAAAACACTCAGAAACACATCAAAATGATCAAAATATCACAAATCAGTGTTTTATGTGTTTTAAATTCAAAAATATCAAAATCAGATGAAAAACATATCAAATTTGCAAAAATTGTAGTTTCAGTCCCCCAAGTTTATAAAATTGTCAAAAATAGTCCCTGAGCCAAAAATTCAAAAGAAAAGTCACCAAAGGTCTTTTTAAAATCATAAATTGTCATTTTTAGTCCTTTGGTGGGAAATCTAAAAATTTTGATAAAATTACAATTTAGTCCCTGAAAAATCCAAAATGTTCAAAATTAGTCCCGGGGAATTTCAAAAATGTCAAAAATCAACCCCTGGACTATTTAAAGTTGGCAACATCAACCCTTGGCTAATTTTCATAATTTTCATGTTTGGTCCCTGGGAATTTCAGTTTTACAAGATTGGTCCTTTGGTTTTGAAATATTACATTTGTGGTCCTTTGTATTAATAATCAAACAAACCAACCGGACCTTATTTTAATCCCAAGCCCAATCAAACCACCCCTGGCCCAAATACTTTACCCGGCCTTTTCCCACAACCCGACCAACCCAACCATTTAAATAACCAAGACCGCCCACTCTTTGTCTCCCCCGACACAACCTTGTCTGCTACTTCCCCCCTCCTCAACCTTCACTAGCCACCTCTACACAACCCATTGTCCCCCCCCCCCACCTCACCTACCCAACCCACCACAATTAATGCACCCTTTCCTTGTCCCAGATATCAAATACAGGAATTGGCGCCAAAATCACATAAACGGCCAAGATGGCTCAAATCCCATCCAATGGTTCAGATTGTTGCTGGGAAGTGTCCAGAAAGAGAAAAGAGAGACCTTGGGTGTATAAGAGGCCAAGTGGAAGCATGAAGACTTAGTTAGTTTTTAGTTTCTAAAAATTGTATGTCGTTTTTTAAATTGTAGCATCTTAGCTAGTTTCCATTTATGTTTTAAAGTTAGTTTGTACTCAAAAAAGATATCCAAGTGTATTTTAACTCTAATCAAGTATCAATTTCAGTTCATGTTCAGTTTCCAATTTTTATACCCACTGTTGAATTTCTCAATCTTAAAATCATCGTTAAATCTGTTAAGCAGTCTATTAACAAGCTTAAACAAGCTCTAATAAGCTTGTTAAGGCTTGTGTTAAACTTACATTTGCATCTGGAACAATATTGGCAACTGGTCAACAAAAGTCAAAGAAGGAGCAAAAATGGGTATAGAAAGGTTATGGGTTGATTTAAAGCTGGAAATGGGTTGAATTGGAAGCCAGTGGGTTGGATTAGTTTAGTGGTTTCTTGGTTTCACAGTTGGCAGGCCATAGTGGCCCTTGGACATATTGTAAGCTTTTTCAAAGTTTTAAGCATAATCAGTAATTGTAGTTGCAATCTGTTTAATCATGCTCTAATAGATGTATTTAGGTGTATCTAAGTGAGTTTGATCTTAATCACATGTTGGTTTAGTGTCTAGATCAGTTTTGGTTCACAAATCAGTTGACTCAAGAGTGTTTGGCATAGCTGTTATAACTGTGATAAGTGAGATCTCAGTGCTAGATTTCCTTTGCTAGTCGTTTGTTTAGCTCATTTGAGCCTTAATCTGTCCAAGTTGTGCATGTAAAAAGACTAAAAGTCAAAATAAGTTTCAAATTGTCTCACTGATAAAACTGTTGGATTTTGGATTTGGAAATCTTTATATTGTGTTTGGAAATCTTGAAACTTGCTCTCATTACACTTATTGTACCTTATAACAACAATTTCAGTCATCAAAAGTGGATTTAAACTTCATTTTAGTCAAAGTTCAGGTCTGTTTTAAAAAGTCAAAACATGCAAAAATGGTTTTTATGCAGAAGTTGCAGATGATGCACAGGATGCATTAAAGGTTTTCAAGGTCTGAGTTTTTGGTCATAAGTAGTTCACTTGGTTGTCTTTAAGTCCCAGTATCTGTTTTTGCTTTAAGCTCTCTGGTTGAGCTTCTGTATAAGCTCAAAGACAGGACCTGGTCCCCTGCTCCACTGTCTCAGATTAAACTGAGGTTTTTCTCAGAATTTGTGCAGCTTGCACAGGGTTCAAAAGATCTCACCCAGGTCTAATTTTTGGTACAAATCATCTCACCCAGGTCTAGTTGAGATTTCAATAATTGGTTTTCAGTTTAGAGCTTATTTGTGTGCTTATTCTTGGACTGCAAGCTAGTGCCCAAAACTGTTTTTAAGCAAAAACCTCAAATCACCAAATCTGTTTTATTGTGCTAATCAGTGCTTGTAACTTGTTTGTTTAAGTTTACATTGGTCATATTTAGTATACCATAGCTTCTGTTCTAGTGTGGTAGCTCATTTTAGTCATTTAGCTTATCAAAGAGCTTATTTATAAGCCCAATCCATAGCAGTTTCATAATCTTCCAAGTAATCACCTGTTTTTCCATTTTTCATAGCTTCTTAACATTAATTTAGAATTTTCCTGAAAATTTCAGATTTTTATAAGCTGTTTTGCTATTTTTCTTGATTTTAAGTAGTTTTTAGGCATTTTTAAATACCTTTTAATACAAAAAATTAGAAAAAGGTTCCAAAAAATAAATTTTCATTTTTCTTAGACTTAGATAAATATAAAAAGTAGAAAAAGTAATTTTCTAGATTTTTCATAGTCCATTTGGTAATTTTTAGTAATTTAATTAGTTTTTAATGGTTTAAAATTAATAGAAAATAGAAAAATAGTCACAAAAATACAAAAATAGTTTTGAAAAGTCTATTTTGATATTTTAGACTTTTCCAAGTGTTAATCTTATTTTTCTAGCTTAATTTCATATTTTCTTATATTTTAGGTAATTAATTATTAGTTAAAAATAGTTTTTAATTAGATAATTAGTTTTTAAAAATAATTTTCTTTTTCCATAAATTTTCTTACATCATTAGGTTTGTAAAAACATCATTTTCATATTTTTAGGGTTAATACTGCTTTAGTTTCACTTTTTATCTTGTACGTCGCGTAGATTTTAATTTAAACGTACGTTTTAGGTTTTAAACGTTCATCACTTTAAATATAGTGATAGCGTTTATTTAATAGATTTTATCTTTTTAAATTTCCTCTCATTTGCATTTTAGCCTTTGTATTTGTTTGATATTTCTGTAGTCATAATAATCAATCATAATCCTTTATCGTTCAAACTTCTCGATCACTATACGTAGATTGATCCATTGCACAGCTCGCTGGGACATAACGACCCGGGGAGACTCTATACTCCTCAGATCTTAATTGCATTGGTGTTTGAGCAGTTTTTAGTCTTTTAGGCTTGACTGTTTAGCACCGATCAACAATGGTAAGTCTAGACACTTAGGTGTCAGACATAGCATGATTCATGAGCTTATCATGAATGGGGTGGTATCTATAGAGTTTGTGAGATCTCAACAGAACTTAGCTGATCACTTGACGAAGGGTCTGGCTAGAGACTTGGTTATAAAGTCTGCTAAAGGGATGGGTTTAAGTCCAACTTAGTCACTGAATGCTAGGACACCCAACTCCCTCCTGAGGAAACTTAGGAGCTGAGTTCAATGTGGAAAGCTGAACATTCAGTGGACTGGAGCACATGTTTTATTTACATCCCAAGGTTGTGCTCAGAACCTGCTGAAAGGAGGATGAAGTCTTTACTTCTTAATGGTTATATTTTCTTTGAAAAAAGTGCTTGGCAGGAGCATGACTAAAGAGGAACCACCTATGTAAATGTTGAAGTTTTTGTAGTATATATAGAGTGTATTGCTATTAGAGACAAACAAACCGTAACATCAAATCATAAAGTGTAAAGAATGATACCGTAAACTTTTGATTGTCGAGAATCAAAAACATAAAAATAAGGAAAATGTTGAGGCCTGTGATGATCACAGTTTCCTTAAGACAGATTCGTCCTCTCCACGGTGCTTGAGAATCATGAACGTCTATCTCCCAGGATACAGCAACAACGGATAACTCCGTTAGCACAAACGGGTTATCAAGGCGAACCAAAAACCGTGCCTTCCCTCTATTACTAATGGATACACAAGAAGTCAATATGAGTGACAACAAAAGGAGAGGAGTAATTGAGTTGTGTATTTTGGTGTAATAAAATGAGAGAATAGCTCTCAATATATAATTGAGGGGGATGAAAGAAAACGGTCAAATTAACTATCATAATCAATCCTACTAATGGCTCATGAACATAAAATTAAATTGGACGTTTCATATGCCCATACATTAATCTTGCTCTAAAGCCCCATTATTATATTTGATGATCATCAATTGTCATTCAAACCTAAATATTGACCAAATTTTCCAACAGTTTTGCCGCTTCAGGAAGCTTTGGACTTTTAGCTTTTACAACATTTATGAATTTGGATATGGACACATGGATTGTATGGTGTCAGGAGCTGATAAGTGTTTGAAAACTTGTGTGTATTTTATCTTCAGGTATTCAAATGGGTTGAAGGGTTCAATTCTTAGAACACCCTGATTCTCGAATATTTGAACGTGTAATTTACTAAGATGGAAATTCAATCCTCAGGACATTTTCGTTTATGCACATGTTTTGATTGATGTTTATTTTTTATGCAAAGGAAGTGAACTAAATTTGGGGAGGATTGTTGGAAAATTTAGTGCACTTGTGGGATTAGTTCACACCTTGTAATGGGTTAGGAGGTACGGAGTGTACACCCATAAGGTCCATGAACACCCTGACTCTTATAGTGGTTTGTATTGGTAGTACTGGTGAAAGTACTGCTGGTGAAAGTACTGCTTGAGGAAAGTACTGCTTGTGGAAAGTACTGCTTGTGGTTTCCACTGATAAGCAATGTTTCCACTGATAGGCAGTGTTTCCACTGAAGTGGTGTATCCACTACTAGTGCTATGAAAGTACTGATAAGCAGTGTTTCCACTGATAGGTTGTATTTCCACTGCAAGTGGAAAGTACTGCTAGTGGAAAGTACTGCTTATTGAAAGTACTGCTAAATGGCAGTTACAACTGCATTATGACCACGTTTAATTGGTCATGTAACCACTAACGGCTATAATGGGGATAGTTATGAGGTGATTAATGGGCCGATTAATCCTCATAATTCCATTTGAACGGTTAAGAGTAATATCCTATAAATAGGATATCTGTTTATGCATGAATAACACACAGAAAACACTAAACACTTATTAGCGAAAGGGTTATAGAATTGTGCCTAATTCTCTAACTGCATTTGGTCTTATCCCAAGTAGATATTCGTGATACCCAGGCATTAGGGTCGAATAGTTTACTTTGGAAAGTGATCACACGATTCCAAGTGATATCCGGTAACCACCAAGTGGTATTTGTTACTGCTGACTATTGTTGTTTCTGCTGAAGTTGATTATCTTACCCTGTTCTGGGAGCTAACCGCCAACAATAATTACAATGAATCATTACATTACATTCTTCATTCCATTACATCTTTTATTTCATTTAGTTAACATTTCATTCCGTCCTACCAAACGAACCCTAAGATTATTTATTCAACTTTTACAGGTTATGATCATATTAATCGAATCTCATAAAAAAAGTTAGTAAATATTCATGTTAGGTAAGTAAAAAACCGTTATATTACAAAAAGTAGTCATATAATACAGTCAACGATTATACCAGTTTATAAATATTTTGTTAAAAACAACATGTAAATTATACAATATTCGGTTCGGGAAACCATGAATATATAAAAAAAAAAAACCGATACCATGACATGATAAGTTTGTTTTCCGGTTTCAGGTATTCCTGATTTTGGTTTTCGGTTTTAGATTGAGCGGATCGACTAAATTTTTCGGGTTTCTATGATTCTTTGAACACCCTTAATACTTACTTGACTTTAATTGTTTTAATCAACTAGTTATATCACTATATACATGATAAAATCTTTCGTATGTTCTAAACCAAACCTAAACGTACAACATTTAGTTGGGAAGCATTTTCATAAAGTTGATCAAAAAATTCGATAAACGACAAACATCCGAAATAAATAAAAAAAGTGATAACCGAGAAACCAAAATACCCGGAACATAAAAAAAGGGTAATCACGGTTCGGGTTCAGTTTTCGTTTCAAATATTCCCAATTACATGTACAAAACCGTGTATAATTCATGTAGATTTTGACTAAAAATTCATAAAATTGAACATGTTTATTCGATTATTGTACTTTTTTATGGTGTAACGCCTTTTTAACTTACCTAATGTGCATATTTACTAATGTCTGGTTATAACATTTGATTAATATGTGAGATTGAATTTATAAGATAGGTGATGTAGGTTGTAAACAATTGTCGTTCAAAAAAAATTATCATAACCTATAAACGTCGAATAAATGATTTTAGCTAATTTGATAGTATATGATTATGTTAGTGCAATTATTACGATATTTAAACTAAATTGTTTTTTCGATTTTAATAATGACAAAAATGTAACTTGTAATGCATAACGTAAAATGCGCAAGTTACTCGTAATCACAAATCATCATTGCAAGCTTACATCAACATCTCTCGACGTCTCAAGTATGCTTCAACATAGTCGTAGATTTCCATTCCGACGTAAATCACTTAAGGTATGAACAAACAAATTTAAAACTTGACAAATGATCAAAAGATTAAATTTTTATTCAAAGACTTCACAGTTTTAATGTGACAAAACATTTCTTCAAATACATTTTACAAATTATTTTTAATTAAAATACCCGATGGTACCGTTAAATTTAACGTACCGTCTGTCTGTAACGGCTAGTTTTTTTCTTCTTTATAAATAGTGGACCATTTTACACTTCCAAAGTGATTTTTCCAGTCAGTTTTCTCTGATTTAATCCATTCTTATTCACATCACTTTCTTTGATCATTTAGTTTGTTTTAGAGTGATACAATCATCCATTCAAGTGATCATCTTCATTCCACTATTAATGCAAGAGAAGAACACACCGTATCACGAAGATACAAAGTGTTGTAGTTATATAGTTTAGTGCACTCGTAACACTTGTTACGCACTTGTTGTATCTTGTCATACATCAAGCTATTTGTCATCATACTTAGTTAGATTGTGTAGATCGAGTTGATCGTGTAGAGATCGGGTGGATCTCGTGTAGCTTGGGTTGTTAGTGTGTTGATGAGGTAGATCGTGTAGATCATATAGATCATGTTGATCATGTTGATCGGGTAGATTGCGTAGATCGTGTAGATCTTGTTGATCAGGTAGATCGTGTTAATCGGGTAGATTGTGTGTGAGAGTAGTTCTAGCTATATTAGAACTCGACATTTAGCTTAGTGTCGAAAAATAATGTAAGCGACGTTGTATGATTTTCTCCGCCGAGAAAGGAGCTTGTTGATTAGTGAAGTAATTCTCGAGTTAGGTACTCGGGGAGAGTAGGGCGAAGAGGAGCTTCGTGACCTTTGATATGCTTAGATACCTCATCAAACTCATTTTTTCTAAGTAGCTACATTTTAACATAGTTTAACCCTTGCATGTCTTGCTATGTGTATTCTATCCCTATAATGATTGCTCTTATTTTGTTATATATTATATTGCACAAAGCTAACCCTTGATGTAGGAAAAGCCTTTGTAAGAATTTGATCCATTGACTCGCTAGAAATAAAGGTAAATATATAAGGGAATACAATTACCATAGGGGAGCATTGAGCTAGGGAGAGCTCGGGGGTATCTGAATACATAGCACAAAGTCGTTTTAACAGTGGTGATAGAAGACTTCACTGGGATGATGCAAGTTTACCTTTCATTATGTATCATATGTTAGATTAGGGGTGTTATTCGGGTTAACTCGGTCGGGTTCTGGTCAATTCGGGTCGGGTCAAATCGGGTCAAGCTTAAAAAAAACATACCCGAACCCGACCTTGTTTAGAACTCGGGTCAACTCGGGTCGGGTAAATTCGGGTTCAGGTCAACTCGGGTTGGGTTAATCGGGTCGGTCAATTCGGGTTCGGGGTCAACCTGAGTATTTTACATTATAAAAGAGTTGTTGAGCCGGGTTAGTCGGGTTCGGGTCGGGTCAAGGCTAAAAAACATACCCGAACCCGACCTTGTTTAGAACTCGGGTCAATTCTGGTTGACCCGATTGACCCAAATATATTATTGAACCCGATTGACTCGACCCGAATTAACTCGAGTCGGGTCGGGCCAGCCCGAATGACAGCTCTATGTTAGGAGGTGAAATCTCAAAGTAACCACCTTACAGGTTTAACCACCTTTTTGCTTCGACAAAAGGAAGAGAAGAAAGTGTAAACATGTTACTTTTATATTTTATTGTGTGTCACGGTTTACATATTTGTCATTGTGGAAAACTAGAAGGGGGGGTTGAATAGTTTTACCGATTAAAACTTCGTTTTAAACTATTTAGATCGACTTATGTCAATCTATTTAATGTGTGTGTTGGATGATGATAGATAAGCATATAAATAAGTAATGCAAAGATAAAGAGTAAAGGAACACAAAACCACGACACGAGAATTTATAGTGGTTCGGCTACAAGGACACCTTCCTTGCCCTACTCCACTCCCCGAGTACCCCACTCCAGAGTTCGTAAGCACTACACAACACAACCTCCTTAATGTGGCGGAGAAACCTTCACAACGTCGCCTACTCTTTATCCGGTACTAGGCTAGACACCGAGTTCTTCCACGAGGTAGAACCATACCTATCACAACGTCTCATACACTTTATCCGGTACAAGGCTAGATACTGAGTTCCATTACAAAAGAGGAACTACTACCTAACACTACACTACAACACGACTACCCCATAGGAGACACACTCCTTGTTACAACATTAGAAGGATATCAATATCCTTTAACCCAAACTATCTATTTTGTATATCGATGCCCCATATCGAATGTACACCCTTGGCACCTTTCACTAATGCCTTCGACACCTTTCATTAATGCCTTCGATACGACCCTTCAACACCTTTCACTAATGCCTTCAACACAACACTTCTATGGAGGGAGGAAAGAACTATCAACAATATACACTTCAGTGGTCTTGATGATGACGAAGCTTAGCAACTCATGACCTTGAGCTTGCACGCTTCAAGAGGTGGTGATCTCGCCTTTAAGAGGAACCTAGAGAATCACACAAACATAAAACTACATAGAATGATCCTTTGGATCAGAGGTTAGAGATGTTACAATACTAAGAGAGAGTATGTGTAAAAGTGGTGGTGAGCAAGAGAGAAATGGCTCACTATTTATAGACAAAATTGTCTACTGTCCCACGGTTCCCACGGATCCCTCCCCAGAGGGATCCGGCTGCTGGGTCAGCTAAGTCCGGATTTCGGGTTGCAAATCGGGTTATGGGTTATGAACTATGGGTTATGGGTAATAAATTATGGATACCCAACAAGATGCAATGTACCTAGACATTGGGTTATGGATCTTGGGTCATGGGTCATAGACTTTGGGTCATGGATCATGGATAAAACCCAGCATGACTTCATGCATGATGACATGTAATGGGTCATGGATCATGCTCCATGGGTATGGGTTATGGACTTTAGGTTTTACCCAACAACATTCATTGTACCTAGTCAATGGATCATGGGTCATGGGTCATGGAATTTGGTTTTTACCCATTACATTACCCATTACACTATATACAAAGTATATATGTATATTTCCATATTATGTAAACACTAGTTGTTATACATATTCATTTCTATAAGATGTAAATAATATTACTTGTTTAGTGTTTATATGAAAATGTTTTTGGTTTTATATAACTTATTTACTAAACATGTTTTGATATGGTTTTAATATGTTTAGTATAAGTGTGTTAGTAAACTATTGGCTCAAACATTTTACGTATTTTATTTTTTCGTTAAAATGATTTTATATTTGTTATCGACAAAAATTATAATATTGTAAAATATAAATAAACGTTTTTATGGTTTATTTGTATTAACAGTCATCATAAAAAAGGGGGATATTGTTAGTGCAAATATTACGATATTTAAACTAAACGGTTTCTTCGGTTTTAATAATGACAAACACGTAACTTGTAATGCATAACATAAAATGCACAAGTTACTTGTAATCACAAATCATCAATGCATACTTACATGAACATCTCTCGACGTCTGAAGTATGCTTCAACATAGTCGTAGATTTCCATTCCGACGTAAACTACTCAAGGTATGAATAAACAAATTTAAAACTTGACAAATGATCAAAAGATTTAATTTTTTTCAAAGACTTCACATTTTTAATGTGACAAAACATTTTTTTTGAAAAATACATTTTACAATTTATTTTTGAATAAAAAAAATGTTTTATTAGGCAGAATCAAATTGTTAGTGCAAATATTACGATATTTAATCTATACAGTCTCGTTTGTTTTGATTGATGACAAACATGTAACTTGTAATACATAACGTAAACTGTACAAGTTACTTGTAATCACATTTTGTCTCAACATACATTCTACACCTCTCGATGTCTCAAGTCCTCATATGTTACAACACAGGTTCGTACATGTTTGTTATGTGACATTATGATCAAACCCATTAACAAATCATTTAGCATGTTTAAAATACGTTTAGAGTCACTAAGTATTTTAATAGGTTAACCATTCTATTTCGAACCTCATTTTACATTTTGCATTCACAAGTATTTTATACAAATACATCTTTTGTAAAATGTCTAACAAATATATACTTTTATTTGTACAAGTAAACTAACTATAATATTAATACAAGTACTAAAGTTTACTTACTCTTGACAAAATATATTTTATTTTGACAAGCACTCAACTAGATATTTTATTTTGACAAGCACTCAACTAGATATTTTATTTTACAAAAGGTTACTTACATTTTATTTACAAGTAACTTACCTTTTAAATAAGTATATATATTTGTTTAAATGTATTTTTCATAAAAAATGAAAACACTCTTTTATTACCTCATGCATAGTGTCATCTAAATCTTTAAAAGATTTTGAAAAGATTTTGGAAGATATTCTAAGATATCAAATCTAATAAATTAGGGGCAATTTCATATCTCCCCTCCTTTTTATTGAAAATTTCATATATACCCAAACATGCATAAAAAACATTGTACATTATGCATTCAATACGTGCACTTTGGGTATATATGAAATTTATCTTGAAAGTAGGGTGATATATGAAATTAATCTAATAAATTATTATATTTTTTATTACCACTTTGGTTATAAATACCAACCCATTGTTTTCTCATTTCTTCACCCCTTCCAACACACATTCTCTCTATCTTTCTTTCATCTATTAGATCTATAGATAACCATGTAGTAACATACATTAATCACCCTCATCATTATATGATCATAATGCTTCTAACATTCATCTTTGTTGTAAGCATACTTTACATTTTGATCAACCAAGGAAAGCTTGGAGATCTAGCCATCCTCATTCACCAAAGCATATCAACATATGAAGATTCAAGATCTCTTGATATCCTCATTGATTGAAGACTTCTTATTTAAGAAGATCATTTAGATTAGTCATTCATATCCATTAGACATTTATGTCATGGATCATCATTGTAAACATTATTGCATCATCACAACACTTTCACCAAACTAGATTAGATGAGTTATGTGTTTGTACCATAAAACACAAGGTTTGTTATGTTGGGCCATAAAACATAACGGGAGTGGTTGTACCCGGAAAGAACTCGACATCTAGCTTAGTGTCGGAAATATTGTATAGGTGACGTTAGGTTGGTTCTACCTCGAACTAGAACCCGATATTTAGCTTTGTACAGGAAAAAGTGTAAGCGACGATTGTAAGGTTTTCTCCGCCGAGAAGGGAGCTTGTTGATTTAGTGAAGTAACTCTCGAGTTGGGTACTCGGGGAGTGGAGTAGGGCGGAGAGGAGATCCGTGACCGAACCACTATAAATCCTCGTGTTTGGCTTGCACTTTCCTTTCTTTATCTCTTTACTTTTATAATTGCTTGTGATATAGTTTGATGTTGATGCTTGTGTGACAACTTGGTT
This sequence comes from Chrysanthemum seticuspe, assembly GCA_019973895.1. Taxonomy (NCBI): domain Eukaryota; kingdom Viridiplantae; phylum Streptophyta; class Magnoliopsida; order Asterales; family Asteraceae; genus Chrysanthemum; species Chrysanthemum seticuspe. Next base: position 60,296,904 of record BPTQ01000008.1, on the reverse strand, counting down.
TACTATGCTTTATATTAGTCACAAACAATAATTGGTACTTTCATATTATAACAAGCTTCATAAGTGATTTGATACAAAAGATCTAACGTTTTTAAACGATAACGTATTCACCCCCCCTCTACGTTTTCACACAATTCAAAAATAGCAACAACTATTCCCCCCCCCCCCCCCCCCCCCAAACAGCTCCAAACATCCACAAATAAACTTTCACCACTAAAAATAAAAAAAAGAGCATTTTTGTCTGGATGATACCACTAAATACCCAACGGTACTGTTTAATTTAACGGTACCGTCTGTCTGTAACGGCTAGTTTTTTTCTTCCTTACAATTAGTAGACCATTTTACACTTCCACCGTGATTTTTCCAATTAGTTTTCTCTGATCTAATCACTTCTTATTTATATCACTTTCTTTTATTATTTAGTTAGTTTTAGTTTATTTTAGAGTGATACAATCATCCATTCAAGTGATCATCTTCATTCCTCTATTAGTGCAAGAGAAGAACACACCGTATTACGAAGATACAAAGTGTTGTAGTTATAGTTTAGTGCACTCGTAACACTTGTTACGCACTTGTTGTATCTTGTTGTACATCAAGTTGTTTGTCATCATACTTTGTTAGATTTCATAGATTAAGGTGATCATGTAGAGATCGGGTGGATCTCGTGTAGCTTGGGTTGTTAGTGTGTTGATGAGGTAGATCGTGTAGATCGTGTTGATCGGGTAGACTGTGTAGATTGGGTAGATCATGTTGATCGGGTAGATCGTGTAGATCAAGTAGATTGTGTATGAGATTGGTTCTAGCTATATTGGAACTCGACATTTAGCTTAATGTCAGAAAATAATGTAAGCGACATTGTATGGTTTTCTCCGCCGAGAAGGGAGCTTGTTGATTAGTGAAGTAACTCTCGAGTTGGGTGCTCGGGGAGTAGAGTAGGGTGAAAAGGAGCTTCGTGACCAAACCACTATAAATCACCGTGTCCGGTGTGTGGTTTCTTTACTTATCTCTTTACGTTTTTATCGCTTTATAATTATATTTGCATTGCGTTTATGTTTGGATGGTTTGTTGCTTATATTGTGTTGACTATGTTTGTGTCGTGACATGATACTTATGTTATGTTTGTGTTGTAATCTACTTAATAATATCTCTAGTTGTTGTAGATTTATAATTGACACTTTTCATATTGCGTCACACTTGATCGGGTGTTTGATAGAAAAGATTTAAATTTTTAAACGGAAACGTATTCACCCCATCTACGTTTTTGACAGATTATTTGAATGAAATTTTTGTGACAAGACAATTTTACTGCGACTTTAATTTTTATAATGTATTTAATTTTATCTCACTAATATTTTACACTTCAGATCATGTTAGTACTCATCTTTTTTGATTTGATTGAATGTTAAAATGGTTAACGTGACCCGAACCACAAGTAACCGTTCATTTTGAGTACCCGCATGTCTAGTTTTTCGTCTATTACATTTCGGTTTTGTGAAGTAAAATAAACCACCCTCCCCTTAGTCGATAGTTTGAAATTTCAAACAAATCGAAACGAACCATCAAGTAAGCAAGTTTACACTCTCACATAATAAGGGGCAAGATTAAATTACCAGGTCTTTGGTACATAGTTGCTAAACTTTGTAAAAAGTTTCAAAATAGTCAAAATATGAAAACTTTATGATTTGATTATCAAATTTATATTCAATAATAGAACGACCAAAATATATTATGAGTATTGATTTAAATACAAATCATGCTGGTGGTTGTTTTTCGCTAGTATAGTTTTGGGTTGTGGTTCACATCGATGAAATTGTGTGGTGGTCATTTTCGAGAAGTGTTTAAGTGACACGTCATTTTTTTGGGTAAGTTAGCAATGTTCAAGCAAGTTATTTTTCAAATCGATCATCTTACGTCGTGTTTCATATTAGACGAAGGCTCGTTTGTTTTCTTTAACATATGTTTAACCGTACAAATGAATGAACACGAATGCTTAAAAAGATGGATTTTCTTGCTCATGTTTTATTTGTTAAGAAAATAAAGTTGTTCGTGTTTTGATTATGTTCATTGATTGATGTGTTAAATAGACATTAATCGACATACAAAAACAACCACAAAAGGATTCTAAAAGTATACATAAGGGGAAGTCAATGACACACTTCTCATATTTATTAGGACACTTCATTCTACCATGATTTAAAATATGTTACTGTATTTAAAGTATAACTGCATAATATATATACGGTGAAATGTCCCAATTAAAGTTGAGAGTGTGTGAATCACTTCCAGTCAAGGTTGCAAAAATCGCTAGGCGGTAGCTGGGCGGCCGGGTAGGGCCTAGCGATTAATCAGTTAGGCGGGGATTAATCGGATTGGATTTTTTATATATAAAATTATAAAATTTTGAAACTATATGCCTGATTTGGCCGATCTAGCAGATTTTTTTCGATTTGGCCGATTTTTCCTATTTTGCCTATTTTTTTTTTTCCGATTTTGCCGATTTTTACTCGTAACTGATTTTTCCGATTTATCCGATTTTTTCTGATTTGGCCGATTAATCGGCCGCCTAGGCCGATTAATCTGATTTTTATCCGATTTTTGTTAGTAACCGATTAATAAGGCCGATTAATGAAAATCGGAACGGCTAATCACCGCCTAGCGATTAATCGGCCGCCTAGGCCGATTTTTGCAATAGAGCTTCCAGTATATCATAAGATGGTTGATTGATTGTGAAGTTGTCATTTACAACAAGAGTCTCTGAATTAAATTTAGAGAAAAGTACCAAAAAGTGCCAAAATCTTTTTGGTAATCCCTTTCATGGTCAATTTTTTCCTCAATCTCCAAAATGGTCATGCGCAGCCACTCGACTCCGCAGCTCCACCCAAAATGTGACACGTGTCCCAACTACCAATACACCTTTTATCTTCTCACTTTTTCAATATAACCTCTTTTATTGCGCAACCGCCGGCTACTCAACCGGCGGCTTGCGCAACCGGCGGCCATGATGTGACATAAAGGTACGTTGTACTTTTTGCTTTTTGTACTTTTTTAAAAATTTAAATTTAAAAAAAAAAACGTAATTTAAAAAAAAAAAAAAAAAAAAAAAAAAACGTAAAAATTAATTTTTTTTTAAAAAAAAAACGTAATTTTTTTTAAAAATTTTTAATTTTTTAAAAATTTTTAAATTTTTTTTAAAAGAAAGCGTTAATTTTTTTTTTAAAAAAAAACGTAATTTTTTTTAAAAAAAACGTAATTTTTTTTTAAAAAAAACGTAATTTTTTTTAAAAAAAAAAACGTAAAAATTTTTAAAAAAAAAACGTAAAATTTTTTTTAATTTATTTTTAATTTTTTTTTTTTTAAAAAAAAACGTTAATTTTTTTTTTATAAAAAAAACGTAAAATTTTTTTTTTAATCTCACATGGCGCTACAGTAGTTTTGTACTTTTTTTTTTTTTTTTTTGTGCTTTTTGCACGTGGATAAATGCAAGTCGAGTAAAAGTAGGTTGAGTAGCCGTCGGTTGCGCAATTTTGGTGGTTATTTGGGTAGAATAAAAAGTAAAAAGTGTACTTTCCTTATGACACGTGTCACATTTTGGGTGGAGCTGCGGAGTCGAGTGGCTGCGCATGACCATTTTGGAGATTGAGGAAAAAATTGACCATGAAGAGGACTACCAAAAAAATTTTGACACTTTTTGGTACTTTCCTCTTAAATTTAAGGTATGCATCAAATAAGTTATTATGGCAGAGGTTATCCCCCACCCCCTTTTTACAAATGACGCCTTTTTTTGATTGATTTATTTATTTTTTATTTTTTATTTTTATAAATTTGTTTGTATAAAAAGACTATAAACCTGAAAGTACGGAACATAAAATATAAAGTTTAATAAGTTAAAAATTTAAAACTGACGTAAAACATGAAACAAATTATGTGTTGTACTCTAAATTGGGGGACAAAAAAAATATTTTGTACTTTTAACCCTTTACGTCACATCCTAAGGGGGGAGGGGTGGGGGGATAGCATAACCCGAGATATGTTATTCCCGCTCTCTACCCACATGTTTTGTACTTTTTAACAACACCCTTCTTTTGTTCTCTGTTTACAATACAACATAATTTTTTTATCAGTTTTTGTTTCGTATTTTTCGACAGTTTAATACTTTTGACTTATTAAAATTTATATATTTTTTTACTTCCCATTTAACAGTTTTATAATATAAATAAAATTATAAAAATAAAAAAATAAAAAAAAGCAAAAGATAAAATAGAGTGCAACTCGTAAAAATGGGCAGTTTATACAGACCCTTATAGGCGGGTTTCCAATCATTGCACACATCAGAAGGTTGTATTGTGTGCATCACGGTATTGTACTATGTGCTTTATGGTTTGTACAGTTGACCCATAGGGGGGATTCCTATAACATATCCCCATAAAAATTAGGGTCTTTATAACCTAGGGGCAGACTATAAGGACCCCCTAGAGGGGAGGTTTGCTACAATGACACGCACCTGAGAGTTATACTGTGTGTATCGTGATGTTATACTGTGTGCTTTGCGGTTTATGCGATTGACCTTTAAAGATCCCTATAGATCCCTATAGTATATCCCTATAACCTACCCTATTATATCGCCCGGAGTATATTCTGTTGCTCCTTTAACCACCCAATCAAAAACATTCACCATTTCCCATAATAAATGCTTACAAATTTAAACCAAAGAATAATTACCATTTTCATGAACAAATACAAGGCTAAAATCGTCTTTTTAGCTCCAAAAGCATCTCAACCATTGATCAAATCATCATCGTCATCACTTCACTATATAAACAACAAAAACACACACACAAATACACATTTGCAGTCAAATAGTACACTCAACTAGTAAAAACCAATAAAATGGGTTCGATAACACTAAACAGTGGATTCAAAATGCCAATAATTGGATTGGGTGTTTGGCGTATGGAGGGTAAACTCATTAAAGATCTTTTGATCAATGCTATCAAGATTGGTTATCGTCATTTTGATTGTGCTGGTATGATTTTTTTTTTTTTTTAATTTATTTATCTGATTGATGGGTATGTGATCATAAGATTTATGTGTTTTTTAAGTTAAGATGTTTGGAATAATGGGTATTTTTTGTTTTGAAGTTTGGTGATCAGTATTGATGATTTGCTTGTTAATAAGTTTTCATTTTTATTTGATTAGTGAAGATGGGGTGGGGTGTAAGTTTTTTATTAAAAAAGGTTCATTTTTGTATTGCGGTGTGTTTGGAATGATCAATCCTTTTTTATTCATACGCTTTGTAATTATTGTTTTTATAAAAGTATTTGGTTAAAAGATTCATATTTGTATTTAGGTTTTCTATATAAATGGACGAGGATTTCCAGGTTCATGTTATATGGGGAAGGCCAGCCTGTTGGCCTCACCTGGTTTTTTTTTTATTATTATATATATGGTTGATTAAGGTTTGGGGTAATGATGTTATGAGTTTAGTGTTTTGTGTGGGATGATTGATTTATTTAGGTTTGGGGTAATGAGATTGTAAGGTTTTGTATTTAAGGGTGATTGGATTGCCTATGAAAACTGACTTTTTGTAACTAAAACTGTTTCGAGCGAGCATGTAGCGAAGGTGTGTGGGAATATTGATTATTTAAATTGATAAGCAAATTAGCTGTTGAAAAAAACTTAAAGCCAAACACCTCTTGAACCTGATTGGTCGATACAGATTTCCTAAAAAAGTAATAAGCAGTTAATGGTTTTATATAAGTGATCCTAGACGCCCCCTTATGTTGAATCAGAATTAGATTTAGTCAGTTGAATGATAGTTAGTTGATTAAGCAAGATATATTTAGCTATTTTTTGGTTCTTGCTACTGTTCAGTTCAATTACCACGACTTCTTATTAAGGTTATTTGGGAGTGCTTATAAAAAATGGCTTGTCTATTTATTGTGTTTTGGTGCGTTTCAAAGAGTGATTTTTATTTTTGCTTATTTATGTTGTTTGTGGTTATTTTTTTTCTTATTTGATGGTGCCTAAGTATTTGATTATAAGATTTATGGGTTTTTTAGTTATGTTGTTTGGAATAATGGGTATTTTTTGTTTTGAGGTTTGGTGATTGGTAGTGATGATTTGCATGTTAAAGATTGGATTTTTATTTGGTTGGTATAAATTTGTGTATTTTGGTTTGTTTATAATGGTCAGTCCTGTTTACATGTTAAAGATGTGTTTTTTATTTGATTAGTGAAGAAGAAGGGGATTTAGTATTTTATTCAATTGTTCATTTTTGTATTTGGGTGTGTTTGAAATGATCAATCTTTTTATTTATTAATTTTGTTTGTAATTATGTTTTTTATTTTTTTTATTATTTATTATTATTAATAATTTTTTAATTATTTATTTATTATTTTTTTCTTTCACGTTTGGTGTTTAGTGTTGATGATTTCATGAATTTTTTTATTACTGAGGACTTAGTACTTGATTCAATTAGGCATTTTTGTATTTTGGGTGTTTGGAATGATTCATCTTGTTCGTGACTTTTAAGATTTTATTCAAGTACTGATGATTACATGTTTAAGTTTGATTTTGGAGGATAGGTGAAAATGGGGTTTCAGTTTTTGATTAAATAATTCAGTTGTGTATATTGATTAGTGATAATGTGATTTATTTAGGTTTGTATTTGAGGGTATTTGATTAACTGATTCATATGTGAATATTATTATTGTAGATTAGAACTAGTATTTGATTAGATGTAGATATCTGCTGATTATAGATGGATAAAGTTAGCTAATTTTATGTTTTTATGAGTGATCAAGTTGTCTTTCGGTCGTACCACAGCTTTCTGAGTGTTTTTTACTTCAGTTAACTAAAAATTTAGAATCTAATATTGTTTTTCTGCAAAGTATTTGAAACTGATTACTCAAAATTGGAAATATTAGTATAAATGCATATCCAAACACCCCTTTTGTGTATCGTCATTTTGTTATGTTTGGAGATTTAATCGTCAAAATAAGCAGTTCCCAGAGGAGTTGAGAGACATTTCTTAGTATTTGATGATAATCTGATAGGATCTGTATAATGTTTTATTGAAAATTACTACTTTAACTAAAGTACAAAACCAGCCTTTTTTTTTTTTTTTTTTTTTTTTGTTTTTGTTTTTGTTTTTGTTTTGTTTTTGTTTTTCTGCGTATGTATGCTTAATTGAACCCGATAACTTTTATCAAATCAAATGTGGTTTCTTCATTTTTTTTTTAATTTTTATTCTTATTATTATTATTTTTATGTTTAGTTTCTAATGCGGTGATAAATATTGTGGATACTCCTACCTTATGATTACCATATAGATAATGGATAATATACTAATAAGTAATAATGTATGTCAGTACTTAGTTGCATACTAAAATAGAGCTCGTTGCCTATGCAAAAACTAAAATTACTATGTTATGCAATGAATTTTGATTTGATTGTGAGTTAAGAGAATGAAATTAGTCATTGGAAAGGAATTGTTTGGAAACACTTAAATTGTCATATTCTCAAGAGACAAAAGTATTTTTTCCAAACCTGTCCATGTCTAGCAAGGCATCCAGTTAGAACATTTTCCTCCGTACCTGTCCTTGTTTCACAGTTTGATGATTTTACGTTTTTTTTCCGAATTTTGTTTAACGATTTTCTATACAAGATGGTTTCTAGAAATTGTGTGTTTATGTTGGGAAGAATTAATACGACACATTATTATATATGCAAATTCAAAAAGTTATTAATTTTAACTATAAAAATATTAAATTCATTGTATTAGTTATAATTTATTTATTGTAACATGCATCCAATTTAATGTCGTAATTTAATGTGCAATGAGTGTGTTTTTAAAATTTTAATTTAAAAATTACTAATAATAGCAATTGTGTAAGCTTAAAAATTTTAAGACTCCTAAAAATAAGTGTCCTAAATGCTTTATAAAGAGTAAAGATAAAGATAAAGATAAAGATAAAGATATGGGTCTGGACTCTGGATTTGTGTGATTTTTAGAGGTTGCGTATTTCTCGATGTTTGAATCAGAGGATTTGAGCAGTTCAATTCAAATGGTTCCTTTGTTGCTTTTCTTTAATAGTATGATCAAATATTTGGCCATGTGATAAGTTTGAGCTCTTGTTAATGGTTATAACTTGGGAATCAATCAAAATGTCCAATTTAGAGGATGATTTCTAGTACTCCATCCTGTGGTCAAATGAGTTGCTGGTGATCTTTGCAGTTTACTAGTTTTAGAAAAGTAACTGTGGCTGTAATAGTTGTGGTTCTTATGAACTCTGTACCAAAAGAGTCACACTTTTGACGCGGATTTTATTTTCCCATTTTCTAAATGTTTCGCTTTGTTGATTCACTCTAAGAAGCATATTGTGGGGTTTGATATGATTTTCAACAGTTGTTTTCTTTGGTTATGAGGCTAGACACAGTGGTAACCTGGGTCGACCCTGCCACATCAGCTTTCTCTCTCCGACGACCTAGTTGGGATTTTTTTTTTAAATGTGTTTGAGGTTGGTATTTATAATGTTGTAAAAGTGGTAAGTTAAAAAGTTTTTTTTGTTTTAATGCCGAACTGCACAAAGTGTGCTTCCAAAATCGGTTGCTTGGGCAAACTAGTTTGTCACTCAACAGAACAACTCAACCGACCCACAATGGGGCAACCTGTCACCGACCCAAGGCAACCCACTCGGTTCACCTATCCATTGTGTTTAGCCTGATGGTCAGTTTTCTAGTTGTAAGATTTTCTTAATTTAACGCTTTGTTTCAACATAAGTTGGGTTGCAAGTAATGTGGTTTAAAAGTTAGGTAATTATACATGTTGACTATTATGAAGTACATTATGTTAAAATTAAAATAGCAAAGAGAGGAATTTTTTTGATTCTCCTAATTGTTTCAACATTTCAGTTCCGTATATGACCAAAAAATTGTTTGACTTTTTTTCCCAAAAAAAATCTGTGACTTACCAGATAAAAAAACCATAACCACATATTTTCTTTATTACAGCTCACTCTCTTCTTGAATAACTACTTCTTGGATCTGTGAATACATGCATAAATTAGCTATTTTTTCTTGCAGCTGATTACCAAAATGAAACCGAAGTTGGGGAGGCACTAGCTGAAGCATTTAAGACAGGATTGGTGAAGAGGGAGGATCTCTTTATTACTACAAAGGTTTGTGTTTTTATTTACTGCAATTAGGGGAGGCATTTACAACTCATATATATGCATAAGCGTCATTTTGTGTTATATGTTATAAGCAACAGGTAACTAAAATTTAGCTACAAGTGAAACAGGTTGAACCGATTTAAATCGCCAAAAAAATACTCAAATGCGCACAGCCCCATATCTAATTTTTTTTCAAAAAAATCAGATAAATAATCTGATAATAGCTTACTGTTTACTATAATCATGTTTAATATACAATTTTTTTTGTGTGGATAGTGAGCTGTAATCGTGTTCATGATACATAAATCATTTTTTTAAAAAAGGAATGTACATTGCTAACGTATTCTATTATTCGCTCTTTGAAATCCAGCTGTGGAACTCAGACCATGGGCATGTCGTCGAAGCTTGTAAAGCCAGCTTGAAAAAGCTTCAGCTAGACTATTTGGATCTCTTCCTTGTCCACTTCCCAATTGCAACAAAGCACACTGGTACTGACCAATGACCATGATGTTTTTTGATGATTATGTGGATAAGTTTAACAGTTTTATTGATTTTAGTTTGATCTTCTCTCTTATTACAGGAATTGGTACAACTGATAGTGCATTGGATGCAGATGGTGTTTTGGATATTGACACTACCATTTCCTTGGAGACCACATGGCATGCTATGGAAGAAACTGTCTCCATGGGCTTGGTTCGCAGCATCGGGATCAGGTTAATGCTTTACTTTTCAGGTTACAGCTTCTTAGTTGCGTTTTCACTGTTTGTGGCCAAACTTTTTGCTTTTCAAACTTTAACTTGGTAACGGTTGCATTCCAGTTTTAGTGGGTGTTTGGATGTGTATTTTCAGAGTGATTATTGTGACTTGTATGGTCAGAGAATCAATTGATTAAAAGTTAGGGGTCATTAGGTAACTTTAAATTTATCTCCATAATCCTTTTACTTACTAGCTTCTACGTATCTGATTATGTTGACCCAACATTACAACATAAAATTTATCTCCCTTGATACCTACGATACCTATTTAACCTTCTTGAAAATTCTAGGATTATACTATGAGTCCAGAAATGGAGGATTAGTTCATTTGACTCTAAACTGACTTTGTACATTGACTTTTAGGGCAAACATCTTATTTGTAGTTAAAATTTTCATTTTAATTTTAACACCCACCATTACAACATAATAAGTTTTAACGGTTTCTGATTTTTTTAATGCTTCATTTAAATTGAAAAAATGAGGATCAGTTTGTTTGACTTCTAACATTATCTATGTACACATAGTAGTTTTAAGGTCAAACCTTTTGCTTTCCGTAACATATGGTTTTTATTTCGGTTTCATGTTTTCAAGGCCAAATTTTTTTTCTATTATGTCACATAAATTGTACCGTTTGGTCTTCATTTCAACTCTGTAATCTAAAATCAAACTTTTTCTTCTCCCAGTTGAGATAAGATTTGAGTCCAATTTTGGTACCAATACTGTTTTTGTAGTTCACAACATGCCTATTAACGTTTCCATGAAGATTTTGAGACTCCATTTTCTATAACTTTTCTTTTTAGGTCTACATATTAAGTTTCTATACTAATTTACGTCATTTCGATTTTGACAATCACTTTCGCAATCTTCTTAAAAACATTGGTAGCTTTTTCTTAGAACAGAGGGAATACTATTTCCACGTGTATTAATTTTGGTTAAAATTGTGCAGCAACTATGACATTTTCTTGACCAGAGATTGCTTAGCCTACTCAAAAATTAAGCCTGCTGTAAATCAGATTGAAACACATCCTTACTTCCAGCGCGAGTCTCTTGTTAAGTTTTGCCAGAAGCATGGTATTGCTATCACCGCCCACACACCTCTAGGAGGGTCAGTGGCTAACACAGAGTGGTTTGGTTCAGTTTCTTGCTTGGATGACCCTGAATTCAAAGTAAGTCTACTCTTTACCTCCCTTTCATTCGTACATGCTCTCTTTGACTATTGACTGTATTTCAGTACTTGATTAGGTTTTAAAGAAACTTTTTCCCCATTGATGTAAAAGACGTGGCAAATCGAAATAACATATAAATGTTTTTTATAAAATAATCATCTGGCTGACCTAAGAAGTCAATATATTCAAAGATATCACGGGTTTGACCCTAAAACCCCAAGATTTTAGTGTAACAATTAATCTCTACAAGCCGATTTGAATTAAATATTAGCCCTATGGGTTGTATCAGAAAGTCGATGTGTATTATGTTTTAAAGACAGTGGTTTCACTTACTGACATGCATAAAAAATTATTTGAACTTCAATATAATTTCATGGTAATCCCTATAAAAATTCAAACTCCACATAATTCTGTAAATAGTGTAGGTTTGATGATAGAACCAAAAGACTTCACAGAGGAATGATAGATACTCCTGAAAGCTGTCATACCAATTTTTAGAAGGATTTTTATGATAAATAAGATGATATTCTTTCAAGACATACTTATAAATTTATAATCCTGGTATCAACTTGAAAGTCAAAGATTTAAAAGAATACACAATGCTGGCGTTATAACCTTATAACTCAAAGATGTCAAAGAAATTATTAGTCAGCTATAAAAATCAAAATGTAAAATTATTTTTTAGTACACGGGTGGCTAACTATATATTTTTTTCTTTTTTTCTTTCTTGTGATTAGGCCTTAGCTGAGAAGTACAAGAAGACCGTTGCACAAGTGGTTCTAAGATGGGGCATACAACGAAACACCATCATTATCCCCAAATCATCAAAACAAGAGCGACTTGAAGAGAATTTTAAAGTGTTTGACTTTGAGTTGTCCAACGAGGATATGGAGTTCATCAAGAGCAAGGACCGGAAATACCGTACCAATAACCCTGCCAAGTTTTGGGGCATGGATCTTTATGCTTAAAACGTTTCCCACTGTTTCTTTAATGTAAGCTCGTTTTGTTGAGACTGTAAACGTATGATGGCTTTTCTGAAGGCAAACTTTATAATAATGCACCTTTCTAGAATCATGCTTGTGGCTGGAAAAATGTTTTATTTCTGGCAATGAAGTTCTTTTGAAACTTGAATCTGATTAGCATAATCGAATGGGATTTCGGCACAAAGAAATTATTTTAAATCGTAAACTTTAGTACATGGTATCTTTTTAATATTTTCCGATCTCGAAAAGAGTTCTGTTTGACACTTGTTACAGTACTTAACGTTTTGATACGAGATTCAACATAAGGGAAATAAAGTTCTTTTCATGATCAGTTTCAAACTCTGTATAGTGTAAAAATCAAACCAGAAGATAAAAGGCATAAAACCAACATATGAAAATTAAACAACTCCACAGATAGCTGTCGAATATCAAATGATTAAACACACACGATTTGAATTTGAGAAAAACAATTGATTAACAACTAACATTATTTAAGGACATTGAACATTTGAGGGTAATGGATCAGATGAGATGAACTGACTCAGAAAGTATGCTTTCCAATACGTTTCTGGATATGGTAAGAAACGCATCCATTTGCTTAGGAGGAAGGCACAAACCGATTTCAAGCTCTTCTGGTGAATCTTTGCTAGCATTAACAGATATCGAATTGTCATAATCAAGTGATATAACCTCGTACTTTTTAGGCTTTCCCCACCCAAAATCAACATTGTAAACATTGAGCTTTGGAGTTCCTGCCACACCGATGGTTGGAATTGATAGAAAGGCCTTATCCAACAATCTCTCGGCATCTTCAAACATTCATTTTTTTATTACTAGCTCTTTCCCTTATAGCCTTTTCTAGTAGTTTAACGGCAGTTGGGAATCCTCTATCTCCTGTTAGTATGGTGGTTTGTGTTAGAGCTGCAGTAGGCCAAACACAATTGCCAAAATAAGTTTGAGGCACCGGTGGATCTAAACGACTCCTCCAATCCATTGAACAAGAAAACCTTTCGACCTCATACTCACCATTTTTTCCTTCAACGTGAACCCGCGATTTCGCTATACAAGTCCATACATAAGCACAACCTAACACGAATGATGATACATATTCCAGTGTTGGAAGTTGAACCAATAACCATTTTTTTTAACCAATTGATGTTTGCTCGAGTCAAGACAAATGTAGCTCGAACTCTATTGCTCAGGTCAACAAGCTCAGGTGTGTTATCGATAGTTTTAATTTGCGGTAACTTCAACAACATATCATCTAATGAATTCGGACATATGATCACTCTATCATAGGATGGCAAAATCCCAATGGTACCGTATTTGGCTATTGAAGTCCAAGCCATCAAGAAAGCATACTTTGATCTTGCATCACAAAGAGCATGACTATTTGTGATCCCAATCGTGACACCCGAGTTGGGGAAAAGCGTCACTTGGATGGAACACACGGGCATTTTGACAAAGTCGGATACTTTAGTTGCACCTTCTAGTAAAGGTACAAGAGGGTGAAACTTGTCGCATTCTCGAGGATGATCTCCTTTGAGATAGTTGAAATCAAGATTATAAGATTCAGCAAATGTAAGCATGGGTGAATCACCCTCTACATGACGGAATTCAGGTTTTCTAGTAGTAGGATTTGGATGAACAATCAAGTTACTTGCAAATGCGAAAAAGTGCTCAAGAGTTATGGACAATGATTGTTTAAGGTTTGGAATAACTGTTTCAACAAAATGTGATCTAGAATGATGGAAATCATACATGAAAAGCTGATGAACTGGATGTTTATAGAGTAACCACCTTAAATCGTAAAATGTAAGTGCTAGTGATCTTTCACCAACGGAATTGGCTGGTGCTGAAATCTTGCATTTTTCAACAACTTTTAACAACTCACCCATTTTTCCAGATTTTCAACCTGTGATGTATTCAACCAGACTCACAAACTAATCTTGATCGGTGTATAAGATCACAAACCCAAATTCTACCGCTGCCAATCAGGTGTTGATCATTCACCTAATTAGTCAATGTGCTATTATAAAACTTAATCACAAGAACTATAAGGCTGGACGCAATCGTGCCTTGAACATCGGTTGGGCACGCATGTTTTTCAACCTCGACCGATTTGGACATCGGTTGGGATGGTTGTGGTGGCCGGTTGCGACATCGGTCGTGGTCCCAAGATTTCGAATATCGGTTCCAAATCCACTCGATGTTCACGCTATCTTTTCTCCCATTTTACCAACGTATACATGAACATTTAATACAAATTTATAAATATGACCGTTTGGTCATACAACTAAAAAAAAATAAAAATTCAAACCCATTTTACCACTCTATAAATACCCACTTCACCTCAAACACAATTCACAACTTATCATTTTCATCTACATTCATTTCAATCTAATTCTTATCCAACTTCAAAATGTCAAAGAAAAATACCCCACAATCAAAAACCCGACGATCACGACTACCCCAAAATGCCCCGGATCTAAATTTCTCGCCGGAAAACAACTTCGAGTTAACCAGCATATCACCACAACAAAATCGGCCTATTCGCTTTCGTCCACAAAGTTTTGATTATCAATCACAACTACCCCAACCAAATCAAAACCAAACGCGTTTTATCTTAACCGTCCTTTTGTCCCACCTCAACGTTCTTACCACGATTACCGGCAAGAACCTAGTGGGTCGTCGTACCATCCAAACATGGACTTCATTTATCCTTCTCAACCGTATCAACCTTATTCCCCGATTCGAAGCACTAATCCAGACATGAATTTGGAAGATTGGATGCCGGAGTATCCGACACAAAACTACCCAAGTCAAGATGCTTCGATGGGACAAGGTTCGGGTCACGGTTCGCACCACGGTTCGTTCCATGGTTCCATTCCCGTTGATGATTCTGATGATGAGAAAACCGCTTCCGCTGAAGAGATGTCCCCCATCAAACCAAAGCAACCATCTAGACGTGCTTCAAAGGCTAAGGACAAAGGCAAGAAGCCGGAAACAAGCAAAGGGAAAGACAAGAAGCCTGCAGAGCCATGGACAAAGGAGGAAGAGGTGGTGCTTTGTAAAGCTTGGGTTTATGTGTCGGAAAACGCGGCGAGAGGAAACGCCCAGAACCGCTTCAAGTTTTGGGAGTTAGTGATCGACTACTTTAAGAAAGAAACTGGCAAAGACCGAAGCTATGACTCCATCACTACCAAATGGAAGAGCAGGATTCGTAATAGGGTTGGAAATTATTGTGCTATCATGGAGAATATCAAGAATACCCATGGAAGCGGTGAGAATGATATCGACGACACTTCAAAAGCTCTTAGAGAATACCGTATGACGTACGGTCATGATTTCACTTTGGAGGAGTGCTACGAGGTTTTAAAGGGTCATGCTGCTTGGAAGGACGTTGAGTTGCCGGCTTTATCAACAAATAGTCGGAAGAAAACAAAGGGTTCTACCACTACCTCTGGTTCAACCCAAGCTCGTGATCCTTTCGATGTCTATGACGTTGATGATTCTGCTGAGGAAGCGACTAGAGAATCACGACCGGCTGGTCGTGACAAAGGAAGGAAGAAAGCATCCTCCTCCTCTCGTGATGATGATGTTCCATCAGACTCATTTATGAAATCGTTGGCCAAAACTTTCTTCAACACCAAGAAGCCGTCAAAAGGGGATAAAGGTAAGAATAAGGAGGGTTTAGAAGATACCTGGTTACGGTTGAGGGAAAAAGAGCTCGAGATGAAAAAAGAAAAACTGGAGCTCATGAGGGTATCAAAACAGGAGTCCGACATCATCTTCTACAACACCCCAATCGACCCAAAATTGACCGGCCGCCAACTAGAAGAATTGGAGAAAGTTAAGGCAGCAATCAAAGCACTGGAGCTCATGAGGGTATCAAAACAGGAGTCCGACATCATCTTCTACAACACCCCAATCGACCCAAAATTGACCGGCCGCCAACTAGAAGAATTGGAGAAAGTTAAGGCAGCAATCAAAGCACGTTACAATTTAGATTATTAGTTTAAGTATTGTAGTGTTTATTTTAATTTCGTCTTGTAATGTTTTTTTTTTTTTTTTTTTTTTTTTTTTTTTTTTTTTTTTTTTTTAAAATTTCGTAATGTAATGTTTTTTTAATTTGAATGAAATTTAAATTTAATGTTAAAAATGTTTGAATTAAAAAAAAAAAAAAAAAAAAAAAATCTTTGGGTCGTCGACTGGGGCATCCAGGTTGTCTCAAGTCGCTGGAGAGAGAAAACTGACGTGGCGCTGGATGACCCAGGTTGTCCCAGGTCACGACTGAGACTAGCCTAACACATCAAAGAGAATGGATATTTTTTGTGTGCGTAAATAGTGAGAGAAAAATAGGGTTGCATTATGACCCAATCTTTTGTCTTTTTGTCTTTTATACTCCCATCAATCAACTGTTGAGATATTGTATAGGTTTTCATTTTGCAATTTGAGGCAACTGTGTGTTTGCTATTTTTGCATAATCAACTCAAACTAGATAATAGCAATATGACACAATAAGTTCAGATATATATATTTTTCAGAACGATATTATAAATATTATCATTCCCTTTTAATTTGGTTGTGGAAAATATCAATCAAAGATAGCTTAGAACTTAAAAACTTGTGTTGCATTGTATCAACCCTTTGTAA